>JAZGUH010001015.1:0-153735 GCA_037893225.1 Hippasteria phrygiana
GGAGGATAATGCGCTGATGGACCAGCAACCTGATCAATGTCTGAAACCAGGTTTGTCGAGGCCAAAACAGGGCTATATAGTACCGAAGTCTGACGTCAGTTGCCACTGCAACTGGTTCCAAACACATGCAGTTTAGAATGTATTCTGGTTCCAAACATTGCATTGATTGACGTCATCACTTCGGTACTCTATAAGCATCACCTTGCATGGTTTCTCTTGTATTTTGCGGAGCACCCTCGCGAGAATTGTGATCGGCGGGTATGCGTATGCGTACATGCCTGTCCAACATTAAGGCATTGATTGCCCAAGCTTCTGGGTCCATGACTCGGCGCAGTGTCTCCATTCGGAACCGCTCAAACCTGTTCAATGGGTTTAGGTTCAGAATAGGACGCCACTCGCCCTGTTTCTTCTTGTAAGGAAAAACCTGGACATGAAACCCGATTTTCCTCCTACGCTTCGTACCGGATGAATTGTTTATTTGTTTTGATAGCAGGGCCTCTATTTCTCTTTCCAATGTCCTCCGCTGTTCCCCGTCTGATGGAACAGGGGTGGGACGAGAAATCATTACCGATGGGGGGGGGGGGGGGGGGGGGGAGTTGCTCGTAAACTCCAGACGGTATCCTTGTGTTACTGTTTGGAGTACCCATCACCGATCGGTGTGCACACGGGCCCAATGTGGGGTGACAGGTAGTGAGACAGAGTCAGCGGCGCCATCCCCGGCCCGCCCTATAGAAACTTTCTGGCGGAAGGGAAACCTAGCTTGTGCCACGACCTCTTCAGGTTGGCCAGCCAAAACTTGGTCTGGGAGGTGTCTGCGGTGTGGCTGTGGTCGTCGTTGCTGGACGGGCCACAGTGGTTGAGTGGGTAGACTTCGGTGTCCGCCAAGAAGGCGGACACCCAAGGGGCTTTCTAAATCTTGTTGACTTATTTGAAGCAGTCAGAACCCGAGACGTTTGTTGACTTGTGACTTCTTTCAAAGGCCTGTAAATTAATGCGGTCTGTCGCCTCCAGACGCTTGGCTTCGGCCTCCATCATCGTCTGGAACTGATCTGCAAATATGTCGTTACTCCATAGAGGAAGCGCCTCCATGCGTTTTCTTGCCCCTTATAGGAAAGAAGATTGTTTCCTGTAGGCCTACATTGGAACGTCTATAGATTGTCGAAAGAGTAGATACTCGATCAAACTGGTCTAGAATGATGCGTACTCCATCCTCTGGGAACTGAAAAACATTTACCGCCATTGCAGGGAAACACTGGAACTGCATGGAATCACATGCAGTAACCGTGCGATAACAGAAGCATAAATGCAGTTGTTTGCAGACCCACGGGCTGCCGTATCAACTTGATGCAACGTTCCTTCAACTTATTCTGGACAAGATCGGCAAATGTAGGGACTGTAAGGGCCTTGCCACACGAGGCAAGTTTTACAAGCAATTTGGAGGCAACAAACGGCACTGTAGGCTAAAGGAATGCTTCAGTAGCACAAGAGAAAATTTTCTGACAGGGTATCGACATTCCTAAGAAATAAGAAGAATGTTTTTCCCACTTTGAGATTGCCTGTAACGGATTGCCAGTAAATTGCCTTGTGTGACATGGCCCTTATTAGAAACTCCTCGGCAAAGTGTGGCCTCGTTTGTCCTTTTGCTGTTCTGCATTCTTTTTATATTTCTCAGTACATTACGGATTATTTCTTTCTCATGTTAGGCCTATGTCGATTTAAAACAGTCTAAAATGTATTTTGCTTTGAGTTTGGGAGGTAGGACATAATGCCTACTCAATTAATCCAAGTCTTCAGCAGTTCTAGCAAAATAATTAACTTTAAAAAATGTATTCTCAATAAACGGGTAGTATCATGATTATACTAGGAAGTACATTCTTCAAATACAAAGGAAGCTACTCTATTCTACTGATGGCAGTTGTACTTGCAGATGCCCAGTATAAATTCGTCCTGGTTGACATCGGTGCATCTGGCCGAGAGAGTGATGGAAGTGTTTTCAGTGAAAGTGAGTTTGGAAAGCAGTTAAATGCTTGCAAGCTTAACATCCCAGAGCCGAGGACACTCGCAGGGACCAACTCTGTAGCGCCTCATGTGTTTGTTGGAGACGAGACTTTCCCGTTGAAACCCAACCTGATGCGACCATATCCAGGTTGGCATATGTTAGATGTATATATATAATTGCCAGACCTTTTATCCAAACAGGCCGATCCCATAATAATGAGAGGAGAGAAAATATAAAGAGGCATTTTTGACTTGACATGCATGTTTCCCTCTGAAAAAGGTGTACACCCATAGAGATAGATTCTAGCTCTGTCGTATACACTTTTAAAACTAATCAAATCTTCAATATAAACCTATACACTTTTAATAAAAACTAATCAAATCTCCAATAGAAATGAAAAATACAATTGGAACCAGTCATCCCAATAAATTGTTCCTCCTCAAAATTTGTTCCAGCCGATAGCTGCAATTTTAGCCAAACGATAGACTTCACGTATACTTAAAATGGATCAAAAACAATTAACTCAAATTTACTGCAAATCAATTAACTCAAATTTCCACGTCCACATAGGCTTATGGATTACAAATTTATAGAATGTGTCATTATGCAGTTATTCTGTTCACTGAGCAGGTTTTAACCTGGACCACGAAAGAGCTCTGTACAACTGCTGCCTCAGCAGAGCAAGAAGAGTCGTGGAAAATGTCTTTGGCATCCTTGCTGTGCACGATGGCGCATCTTCCGCGCAGCTCCTGGCCTCGGTTTGCGATGATGTGAAAGCCACGGTCTGTCTTCACAATTACTTGAAATCGACGGACTATGGGTTTAGTTCTGCATAAGTTGGGGAAACGCTCCATGTATTCCACATGAGAACAACAATTCAACAGAATCAATACACAGCGTGTATTTTCTTCGTTTCTTTTTTACGTGAGAGGACATGGAATCAATCATTGCATGTCGTGTATTGAATTTTTGACTTCTTACTTATTTGAGGGCGGTGCATAAAATGACATGTTTTGCTTTGCTTCCGATCTAGGAACCCTCCGGTGAATGTTCGCTATGTTCCGGCAAATTTCGTCGACCATGAACAATGGATGGTGAGATTCAACACGGGAATGGCGGAGAGTGGTAACAACTTGATGAACACCAGTCGCCTCTCAAACAATGCAGCATCAAGGCTTGCAGTAGAGACCAGAGAAAAGCTGGCCAGCTTCTTTCTGTTTGAGGAAGGATCGGTTCCTTGGCAAAATGATGTTGTAAGAAGGGGGGCTCGCCGAGGTGTGTCAAACCAGGAAGTTTACATGCAGATAGGCTATAATGTGTCAATTAGGTAGACTGACCTAGATGCAAAACAAGATGGGATCATAGGCTGCGGGTTAATGTGTACAGATTAGAAAATCTATAAATGAATCTAAATAGTTTGAAATTTCTATAGAAACTAATAATTCACACGTATGATAATAAATACACAAATAAATATATCATTTTCGTTCTTCTTCCAGTAAAGGTACAACATTTGTAACAAATCGAGACAAAAATAATGAAACTAATTTTAGGAAATTAACTCTGGGTATTAAAAGGTAAACATGAAACAAGCATCTTATTAAATTCGTCAAACAATCCACAAGGGAAACTGACAATAGGTAAATTTTACTAAATGTTCAATTTGAACAAAGAAAATTGGCAGGAGCGGGATTCGAAACTGCGACTGCCAGTTTTTTATTCACATTGAAAATCTTATTAAATTCATTGAATCGGAATAAAACAAATATCCAAAAGATCGTCTAAAAACATACGTGTCAATTAAACAAAAGTTGCCGTTGTTAGGCAACACATTCGTGGCATAGAAATCGGCAGCTCTTTTCGTTGCTTTCTCAAAATATACCATTTTGGAGATAAGAAATTCACATATAACATTTTAAATATTTTCAGATGGTCCTCGTGTTTTTGAAGCAAACATACAGATGTGTCAAATTTTTTGCTCACTTTGGTACCAAGAAACTTTATTGAACTTGTTTGTTTGCAAATCTTGTAATTAACCCTTCCTTATGTACCTATTCCACAAGAAATTAAATATATATACATTACAGTGTTGCAGTACTCGTACCCGTACTCCTACTCGAGTACTTTTTCGTACTCGTACTCATGAAAATGTGCTCGGATTCGTATCGTACTCGCACTCGTATAGGCCTACTCATCGTAAAGTACTCGTACTCGTGAAAATGTGCTGGTACTAGTACGAAAAAATTCCACGTACTTGTACTCATGCCAAAGTACTTGTACTCGTACTTGTTTTCATGGAAATGTAATCGACTACCGGGTACAACACTGATACATAACGTTTGAAAATTAAATTATTTTGCTACCCAAACAGCGACGTATCCAGGTTTATGGATTGGGATCGGGAAAGGGGGAAATCGCAAAAATAGAAACAAAAGGAACTAATGTGACGGTTCTTTTTCGCCCGGATTTTTTTTGGGGAAATTTGAGGTGAGGAGTACCGGCTGTAAGTGGTAGCGTATTCAGTTTTTCAAAAAGGAAAAACGTCGCCCCAAACCTTCGTTGCTGGTTTGCCACAGAAGCTGAAACATATACATAAACATTCTTGCTATAAAGAGTGCAGTTTGCTTTTTGATAGCACATGTGTGTGGCTGTTGGAGGGATTCTTTGAAAAACAAAACAGTTAATTTGAACAATTTAACAGTTCCATATTAACCATAGGCCTATATACTTGGGTACATTTCGAGACCGCATTATCTAAACCTACTCTTTGTTGGTTAACATATTAGTTCATAGCTAGAATTAGTGATGCATTGAAGTTAACTTCTTCTTGCTGGAAAAGCACTTGCTGTAATTTTAATTTGCACACAGCTTTATCTCTCGAAGAGAACTTTCTCAGTGTGGCCGCTATCATCTTGCCAAAAAGCCCATCTTCATCCTCACTCACATCTGATCTGGATCTTATGAGTGCCAGGCTCTCAAGGATGGCAATTTCCACTGCCTCCACTCTCTTACAGGATTTTTTTGATATTTTTTCATCTGGGGAAGAAGACGGGCTGATTGAAGGCTCTTTGGCAGGTGTTGACGTGGTCAGGCTGGTTGAAGTGCTCCCCGAATCTTCATCGTGGCTTTCGTCAGTCTCCTCTGTCATCCCAGTACTGTAATTAATGAATACGTAATGTAAATATGATTTTGTTGACTGGCATGACATTTTAAAGTATGAACAAAACACCGTGGATAATTTGCAATTCTTCTAAGTGAACTCCTACCTAAAATTTGTCATATCGTTAACGCTTGCTTGAGAAAACCTAAAAACAAATTTCACTACTTCTTGTTGCAATACGACTAAAATGATGTCACGTAATATATCACGGGCTAAGCAACATCACCGAAAATATTTCAGTAAAAGAGGGGAGACAAAAAAACCCGTTTCATACACGGTTGATATATTTAGTTAGAAACAGGAATTTGTAGGATTGCTTTGGATTGCAGGAGTGTTACGATTGTAACTTTCTCTCGTTTTTAAATTATAACTCGAATCAATTATATGTTCTATTTCATGTTACATATTCGTCAATAATTCCGAGGAGTAAAGAATGGAAAACATGGATCCTTTGCAGTTCTGCAAAATAGATGTTTACATGTGTGAGTTCTCATTTCGTTAATGATTGATTGCTTGTGAAAAAAACTTACATATATTCACTATAGGCCTAATGTTATAATTTATTAACATTTTGAAGAGAATTTTTAAAAGCGGGAATGCAACCCAGTGAGAACTATATTTTAATAATTCTGCCGATTATTTAACATGCACCGTCTACAAAACCTTCCTTTTAATTTTGGTTAAAAATTAAATTTAAAAAATGTTTAAAATATTCAGGACAGGACTGGGGATCGCGCGGGGAGCCACCCCCAACAAAAACACATTAAAAACGCTACATTTCGATTCTTTCAAAGAATGAAAAGATATTCAGAGCGCTGTCATGAGTGGAAATTAGTTTTTTGTTAAATACGAACACGATGCCAGAAAAAAAAGTACCTGCCTTATTGCGTCAATGTTCGTTTCTGTTTCTCTGTGCTTGATGTGATCTCCAAGAAATGACATTACTTCGAAGTAACGCCATTTTGTTTGCTTCTTCGCCCCGTCCCCGCTTTTTGTCTTCAGATTCTTCTTCACTTTGACGTAGGCGTCGCGGAGTTTTCTCCATCTATCCTTGCAATCTTTCCATTCTTTTCCACACATCTTTCCGATTTCCTTCCATGAAGTAATGGCCCTCTCAACATCTCGATATTCACTTAGACTTGTATTATAAAGATTTGGAAAATGGCGCACACCTTCAATGATTCTTTCGTCCTCTTCTCTGATTATGTTTGCCATCTTCAATTTCTGCGCATACGCATCCGTCAAATGTTAAATAATTGCAATTTGTCCGACTACGCATACGATCAGTGTGTACGCACTTTCAAAACCTGTTCAAAAGTGCGCGTACACATACGAACGTTGTTTAGGCCTCCTACGCACTGTTCTTTTGCGCAATGAACGCTGAAAATGGAACAGCGAGCTGCGCACGCAGTGAATACGCAGCGAGAGTATGAACCGGCCTTAATTTTTAAGCCCGCCGCACACGAGAGCTATCTGCTGAGCAAAAAATCATTCGAGGCTGTTTGCTCAGCACGTAGCTCACCGTGTGCGGTAAATTTTTGGTGCGTTTTCTGCCTCGCGAGGCCATGAGGCAAATATCTGTCATGTTTGATTTTTTTCGCCTCGCGAGGCGAAAAACTCACCGTGTGCGGGCAACCTGAGCTACGTGCTGAGCAAAAAAAATGAACTAGCCAATGAAAGCGCATACTCTGTTCACGGGGGCGTAATCATAAATGCAGCCTTTATATTACGGTAAGCACTTATCCAGAACCACCAAAATGACATCATGTATTACTGAAAATGCACTAGGCCTTATTGAATAGGCACAATGCCTTATTAAATAGGCACAAGGCGCGATGCGCGCGACGATGTCATTTTGGTGGTTCTGGATAAGTGCTTACCTTATATTACGTGTTTGAGTCAATGGGATGGAACTTCAGGGCCTTGACCGGATTATTAATTTTTGGTTGAACTTTGTGTTCTTTTTCTAAAGAAAAGGATGAAGTGCTTTTCAAATGAGAATATAGCAAGGAAGAACCGGTATGTGCAGGCAAAGTTCAGTTGATTTAATTTGTTTTATCATTTCAAGAAATAGCCGCAGTGAGTCAGAACTCGTTTGAGGGGAAGGGGGAAGTGGGAGTTGTTAACGGCATCAACATAGCCATTCCTCTCTTTCCATTATTTTTTTATTTGCGGGAAAGGTTGGAGGACGAAGGATCCTGTTGAGCGAAGTATCATGATAGGTTTATGTTAGTGACTGGTCTAGAGAAATTCTTTTTGTATATCTACGAATGGGTATTTGCAAGCCGTGTGGGTGTGAGACTGACCCACCCAGAGCGTTCTTTCCTTTCTTTTTAGTGTGAAATACGCCTCAAGGGAATCAGTTTTGTCCACTGTTTCTGCAAGATTGTCTGTGTGTTCGGTTCGTGGGCTCGTCAAATATCCGCGGGCTGATGATGTCAGTCAATTCAAAAAGTTTTAAAACTCGTCTCTGGTCCTGGCGACGCAAGGACTGGTTTGTGTATAACAGTGGCTTTTTGTTTTCATTTACTCAATGATTGATTTTAACCGGTGATGGTTCTTATGAGGTTATTTTTTATGTTATACTTTTATAAAACAGACATTTAAACAACTCAATATAGAGCACCTGAGACACGAAATCGGTTTCCAGATTATTTAATACTGACTACGAAACTATTCCAAAATTATGTGAATGAATGAAATATAATTGGAATTCTATGAATATTAATGAAGTACAAGTCGAAGAGGGTTAGCATTCCTTTCCACGTGATAGGCATGCGGTCACACAATACATTCAAAGTATGTATTGATATTCAAATGAGCCAGTAGGAGTGGCCCGTATATAAGCCCAAGTAGAAAGGCACAAGGCATCTTTTCTGAGGAGCAACCAATATTAGCTCTTTTTGACCAAAGCAGTGGGGCTGGAAAAAAAATTTTTTTTAAGGAGGGGAGGGACCCTCTTCGACTTGTACTTCATTAATATTCATAGAATTCCAATTATATTTCATTCATTCACATAATTTTGGAATTCTATTTCATAACATTCGTACAAGTCTTCAGAGGGTTTGCATGTTCAAAGCTAAGTGAAATATTGTAATGGTCAAAAAAGAGAAATGACACCATCAACAGCAATGACATGATTGTTCACAATACCCAGTTTGGTAGTTCTCTTTCCAGGAACAACATACACTTGATAAAATCGTATGGCCAAAAGATACTTTATCTTCGATAGGTGTATGGTAAAACCGAGCAAAGGTATTTGCATTACTCCAATTTGCAGTTTTTAGTACGTCTTGAAGGCTAACACCATGGGCAAAAGCCATAGAAGTGGATGCACTGCGGTAGCTGTGAGCAGTGTAAATGGAGGGATCTACCCCTGCATCACGTAACACATCTTTCATCCATCTAGCCAAAGTTGACGTAGTAACACCTTTATGGGGTTTCCTTGTAGACAGAAATAGTCTCGTCTCCTTACTGGACGTTCTTATATCTGCAGTACGACGTATTATAGTCTTTCAGTGATAATAATCTTATTATTAGATATACCCTTTCGAGGACAGTTAGTTTTCAAGATTTCTATAACTGATATGACACAATTACTATCCAAAAAATCAATATACTTTAAATCGATACAAGCAAGCGTTTGTGTTCGCTAAGCGGACACCAAAGCAATTAGAGCTAAAAGTTTCTTGCTCAAACTTAGTAGGGAGAGTTCACTATTTTGAGGTAAAGAAATAATGTACTCTAGAACAGTAGAAACATTCCAGGTTTTATTATATTTAGGTTTTGGAGGTGTGGTATTAAATACACCTTTCATTAGCCGTGTAACCAGAGGGTGTTGACCGGCTGCATATCTCTCAACTAAAGGTAGGGCGGATGATAGCGCTGATCTATACATGTTTAAGGTGGAATATGACTTTCCACTGGATTGTGCATGGGCCAAAAAATTAACAATATCCGCTATAGCTGGTGATAATGGATCAGTCTGTTGTTGATTACACCAACCAATCCAACCCTTCCATGCAGACTCATACTGCCCTTCCGTGCTAGATCGCCAGGAATTGGCGATGAGGTTGGAAGCCGCCTCTGAAAGGCCTTTTGTCTGCCACTGTTCCCTGAGATGACCCAAGCGGCCAGGTGCAGGTTGGGAATAGGTTGTGGTCGAGGTGCTAGGCAATCCTCTGGTAGTTTGATCGGGTTGGCGATCAGCATGTGGAGCAGTTGTGAGAACCATGGTTGGGCTTTCCAAATAGGTGCTATGAGAAGGCAAACCGATGTCTGGTCCTGTGAGATTTTGTCCAGAATTCTGGACAGCAAACAAAATGGGGGGAAAATGTAAGGTGTTAAACCTGACCAGGACAATGAAAAGGCATCAATGGCCCACGCAAATGGATCTGATTTCCATGAAACATAATCTAATTGGTGATGTATACAAGACGCAAACAAATCAACGTCTGGGACTATCGATCTACTGACAATTTCGTCAAATACGTGTGGGTGAAGACTTAAGTCATTCCTTTTCGGGAAAGAGAATCTGCTATAACATTTTCTACACCAGCGATATGGGTGGCTGACAGATGAATGTTTCTTTCAATGCACCAATCATGAATAGATTTTGCAATTTCATTCAGGTGCTCAATGGTTCCGCCCATTTTGGCAATATATGCAACTGTAGTGCTGTTGTCTGATTTGATCAGAACGTGAGCATCAATGAGATTTCCACACAGAGTTGGCACTGAATATTTTACCGCCAACAATTCAAGCATATTAATATGCAACAATTGCTCAGCTCTAGACCATTTACCATGGACGTAGGAATTGTCCGTTTCTGAAACAGCTCCCCAGCCTGTACTGCTAGCATCTGTCAAAATAACCATATCAATAGATGGGATTTTAATAAATGACTTGGCCTCACTAGAGGGGAGAGTCAACCACCATTTGATTTCTTGAATAACGCTGGTTTCAACAAACTGGAATAGTTGCGTCAAAATTACCATTGTGTCTCATAAGAGCTCTGGTTTTAGCGAATTCAAGATTTCGAAAGTGCAATTTGCCCTGTGGGAAGGCGTCAAAGGTCGAAACAATCAAACCTATGACTTTTGCAAGTTGACGAACCGTGACAATTTCTTTTGATAAAGTTCGAGTTCCTTCAATTTGCAATTTCTCAATTTTTGATTGAGGAACACGGATGGTCATTGATTTTGAATCAATTTGAAAACCAAGGTAGGTCAATTGGGATTGTGGTTTTAAACAAGACTTTTCCCTGTTAATGACGAATCCCAAAGATTCCAGTAAATGTACAACAAAACGAGTGTGTCTTGCACTTTCTGCTGCTGATGACGCCATGATAAGGATATCATCCAAATAGATTATCAGCCGAATGCCCTCACTTCTGGCTGATGCCAGCACAGGCTTCATTACCTTGGTAAAAATACGAGGAGCTGAACTCGACCCAAAGTAAACGTGTACAAAATGTTCTCCCACGAGAAACACAGGTAAGATTGATCACCCAAACACATAGGGATTGAAAAATACGCATCTTTGAGATCGATAGAGGTAAGGACGTCGTTATAATGAATTATGTCCTTAACGAGTTTAATATTTTCCATTTTAAAGTGTTCATATTTCACAAAGGTATTCAAATCTTTCAGATTTATAACCGGTCTCATGCCACCAGACTTTTTGGAAATAAGAAAAAAGTTAGACACAAATCGACACTCGGGTTTAGCAATGGGTCGAATCGCTCCCTTATAGAGAGCAAATCCTTAATCTCCTTGTTAGCTACTAGGATATCTGTATTAGAGAAAATTATATTTCTCGGTCTGGTTGTTTGTACAGGACATCGAACAAAGTCGATTTTGCAGCCTGATATGGTGTTCAATATCCACCAGTCTGAGGTGATTTGAGACCAATTATCATGGTATAATTTTAAGCGTCCGGCACTCGCCGAAGCACAAGATAAGTGATCATCCACATACCAGTTGTTTGACTCCGAGTTGTCATGAGTGGACGTTGCCGGCTTGGCTTGATAACGTCCAGTTGTACGCCCTCGGCGATAGCCGCTACGGGTGCTGTACGAGGACGCAAGGCGTCCGTAAGATAGACCCCTCGATCCAGGGTTACGATAGCCGTGACGAACGTCTTTGGCTCTGTGGGTGTAAGGCTCATATCGGTGCTGGTAATTAGCTCTTGTGGTGCTGTCAAAAGTCAGCTTTCTGCGGGCTTTAAAAGCTTCGGCAACTTGTTTCATTGAGGCATTAAGATCTTGGCCAAAGAGTTTGTCAGTAACAGGTGTGTTACGAGAACACAAGCCCATATACATGGGATTGAGACAGGGTTTCAATTCCTCCCGTCGTTTCATACTTAACTCGTATGACGCATTGCCCGATAGAGATATGCCGTCTAGAGCAAACTGTTTGATTTTTTCCAAGGTAACTGGATTGCCAGATTTGGATGCTCCACGGAGCTCATTCATAATATAGAAGTAGGGTATCATGCCCTTCACCACATGTTTTTGAATTATTTGGGTAGCCACATCTTTGATGCGGGCTGCCGCGGGAATTGTATTCCACAAATCCGCATCCACTCTAGGCGCAGTTACTGCTTGTGCGTTTGCAGGGATCAAGTATTTCTCTGCTAATTTGCTGTAGTTTTCCTTTTTGATCGGCAGGGTAACAGCTTTGATGGCTCTATCTGCCAAATTTACAAATATCTCCGGGCCTTTGGCCTTAGTGTTTTCATACAAATTGCCACAAGGCAACGAATCAAAATCTCCCTGGTCGTCACCCGCCCTGGGGAGAGTCTGCCGTCAAGTTACTGATCAGCTCAAAATCTAGACTTGGGTCATAGCAATCTTGTTCATCAACGGAATCATGACACTTTACCTCTTTGGCCTGGTCTTTATTCAGGAGTGCTAACAGCATATTGTGCACTCCGGCAACAGAAGTTGACAATTTTTGGAGGTTGTCTGAATTAGCCTGAAGCTTAGCTTCTAAGCCATCTTTTTCACTTGCCATGGCTCTGCCTGATGGCTGAAAATCCGACTTCAATCTCCAAGGGATCCATCGTCGTTTCCGTCCGCAATGCCGTGCACACGAAGAAAAGATGCCTTGTGCCTTTCTACTTGGCCTTATATACGGGCCACTCCTACTGGCTCATTTGAATATCAATACATACTTTGAATGTATTGTGTGACCGCATGCCTATCACGTGGAAAGGAATGCTAACCCTCTGAAGACTTGTACGAATGTTATGAAATAGAATTACACATCATGACGAAGCCAACACCCTAAAACCAACTGCCACGAGTTATAAATTTGGGTGTGCTTATGCATATAGAGCCTTGCGCTGGATGACGTAACATAGCGCCACAACATACGCCACCCGTAACAAAATTGGCTCCTGACAATTAGATTACATAATATACAAGTTATTTAAAGTTATGAATGACATCAGCTAATTTTAATCTAAAACTGGACCAATCGTTGTAGATCGTAAATGATGTTTACAGTTGCCTCAACCCGAGTCGGACCTTCATGTACGCTCCGTCTCGTCACTCATCACAATCACTCATCGGGCTGATCAGGCCACAGGTTCCTCACGCGGTCTGACATCGACGATTCAAATCCAGGGCGCCATCACTGGAAGCTGAATTATTACTAAACACAAACTAATACATTTAATTTTGTTTGAAAACCGATTTCTCTTTTTTTAATATATATATATATATATATATATATATATATATATATTTTTTACCGTAAACATTGTTAGCATCACAGAAATTCTTTTCTGAAAACAGTCAAAGTGGCATCCAAATAGACAATACAATTTAAACAATCTTAAGGCCACAACATACGCAATATAAAATAATTACCATGCTGAATGTTTATACATTGTTTTCTTTTACTTTTACATTTTACCTGACATTTTAACTGGATTCGTTTTAAGGAACTCTAATGCCGTAGCATTCAGATGCAATTCTGGTTCCCAAGTATTCTTTGAGTGAGGAAAACCTTTCCATTTGATAAGGTACACTAGTCGTTTATTTTTGTACCTGCCTCTGATTTACGTTCAATTTCATACTCTTTGGGTTTTTTTTTCTGAGGTAATCCTGGAATATAGGATATTTCCGAAGGTTTTAGCTCATAAGAATCATGTACTGCCGTGATGAGGGGATGGAAAATATTTTCTGGGCAGTCATCTTTTGTCAAACCTAGTATCGATGTTTTCTGTTCTGGACCAAATGGAACAGAATCATTACTTGGGCGAACATATCTATTATATGCAAATTTCATTCTGTTTACGTGCACAGGTGATGATAGTAGTTTATTATTTTCCAGATTTCTAACTAAAAAATGTACTGGAAATGTTTGTTCTATTAGCAGGTAGCCCAAAACTTCATAAGTTTACGGGATAGTCCTTGCTGGAACGCAGGGATATAAATCCAAACTGTATCTCCAACTTGATATGGCACTTCTTGTGCTTTTTCATCAAAACGCTCTTTCATTTTGACTTGATTGAGCTCTGCATGGCGTTTAGATATATCTCGAAAAACTTCCAGTTGGGAGACTAACTGATGCATGTGATCTCTAAGTGTTTTTTCTGGATAATTCGAATTTGTAAGAAGTGTCACATCCAAGGGCAATCTTGCTTCTCTACCATATAAAAGAAAGAAGGGGCTGAATCCTACAGAGTTTTCAGCAGGCGTTGTGCGATAAGCAAACTGAACAGAGGTCAACTATTGATCCCAATCATGGTATCAAGAATAACTGAATTGAATCTTTCTTGAATGGCATTACATTGAGGTGATAATAACTGGTATTCAATTTATGAGTTCGCATGATTCGACAAGTGGTGGAGCTCTCGCTTAGCATGCGAGAGGTACCGGGATCGATACCCGGATCTTCCACAATTTCTTATGAGGATATTTTTTATGTTATACTTTTATAAAACAGACATTTATACAACTCAATATAGAGCACCTGAGACACGAAATCGGTTTCCAGACTAAATACTGACTACGAAACTATTGCATATCATGACGAAGCCAGCACCCTAAAACCAACTGCCACGAGTTATAAACTCGGGTGTGCTTATATGCATATAGAGCCTTGCGCTGGATGACGTAACATAGCGCCACTTTTAATATGACGTAACATAGCGCCACAACATAATGCTTCCCCCATGCTTTTCCGTTTTTTGGAAGGGGAAGCAGAGCATATTTTCTGTGCTTTTTTCCGCACTTCATCTATCACCATCTTTTCCGGTTTTTTAAATTATGTTTACTTGCTAGTGATGGCAGAAAAATCTTACATATTGCCGAGACTTCTTTTAATGATTGAAGTAAGGGGTTTCGAGTTATTTATTTTATTTTGGTCTTGAAATCCAATCCTTAATGATCATTATTTTGTTCTTATAGTCCCAATAGGATTTGCACGTTCTCCTCAGCCAGATTTTTTTCTTGGTTGGATTGTGGAGATGTTTGAATCCCAGACTTAACCATGCAGGTCATCTTTTTATGTTTTATGCCGTTTGTATGCCAAGATAGGTTGGCTCAAGAGAGATAATCCTTGTCGCATTTTTCACTTTCTGTAGATTTTGCGAGACCGGACAGATCTTTCTTTGCCTTCCTTCGGATTTCATTGATTCCCTCGCTATGTTCAAGCAGAATCAATGTATTATACGCAGTTTGCTCTGTGATATCTGCCAGAGAGCGTGGAATCTGTAGTTTGGGTAGCATGAGTGTGGCAACTTCTTATAGTGAGTCCAGACCTTCGTCCTCCAACCCTTCCCGCAAATCAAACAATAATGGAACGAAAGAGGAATGACTCTGTTGATGCCGTTAACACTCCCACTTTCCCCTTCCCCTCAAACGAGTTCTGACTCACTGCGGCTATTTCTTGAAATGAAAAAAAAAAAACTAAAATCAACTGATCATTCCCTGAACTTTGCCTGCACATACCGGTACCGGTTCTTCCTTGCTATTTTCTCAAATAAGCCAATGAAAGCGCATACTCTGTTCACGTGGGGCGTAATCATACATGCAGCCTTTATACTACGTGTTTGAGTCAATGAGATGGAACTTCAGGGCCTTGACCAACGGATTTTTCATTTTTGGTTGAACTTTGTGTTCTTTTTCTAAAGAAAAGGATGAAGTGCTTTTCATTTGAGAAAATAGCAAGGAAGAACCGGTATTAGCACAAAAATGTCTTGCTTAGTAAAAGCAGGTTGCCAGCCAAACCTTCACGTGATTTTCTGGCTAAGCAAACAACAGTTGAATAGCAGTCACAGGAAATAGACATTGCATGAAAAGTTGGCTGGTAATCCTGTTTCTAGCAAGGTAAACTTTTCATGCTAAGCAAATTTTTGTGCTTAGCAGCTTTGAGAAATTGGCCTCACTGTATGCCGATTATTTGTTATCATGCACATGTTATCGGCGACTTCAATGCTCGTGTTGGCTCTGACCATCATGCATGGCAGGGCATAATAGGGAAGCATGGTATCGGTGCTTGCAATTTAAATGGTCTCCTTCTCCTCACGAAATGTGCAGAACATAACCTCACCATCAGCAACACTTTGTAAAAACAAAACGTCATGGATGCATCCCCGCTCAAAACATTGGCACCTGATTGATTATATTATAATCAGGAAGAGGGACATCGCAGATGTGAAAATCACCAAGGCTATGAGAGGAGCCGACTGCTCGACTGACCATCGACTCATCCGTGCGAAGTTCAACTTCAACATCAAACCACTCAGGAAACATCAAGGCAAGAAGCCACCAAAGAAGCTCAATGTTACCAAATTGAAGACCGCCGCTGTAAAATGTGAACTGTGCAGTGCAATGTACCAGCAGTTCAACTCTGCTGAATTGGTCTCAGGTGACATTGAAGCTGACTGGAAATGCTTCAAAGATGCAGTCCACACGGCAGCTTTTGGAACTTTGGGCCCTGTTCTACGGAAACACCAAGATTGGTTTGATGAAAATGATGAGGAGATCAAGAAACTTCTTCAAGAGAAACACCGCTTACACCTATCCATGATCAATGATGAAACATCCGCATCAAAGAAAGCAGCCTGCCAGGACATCCGCAAGACGCTGCAGGCCAGACTCAGAGCTATGTGCGACTCATGGTGGAGTAAAAAAGCGGACGAGCTCTAGACCTACTTAGACTGTAAAGACATGAAGAAGTTCTATGATGCGCTTAAGACAATTTATGGGCCAAAATCAAGTGGCTCTACCCCCGTCCTGAGCTCTGATGAATCCACACCATCACAGATAAGAACCTTATCATGGACCGCTGGGCTTCCCACTTTGAAAATCTGTTAAACAGAGACTTCAAACATCAGCTCCGAGGCAATAGATCAACTGCCTCAAAGCACTGTCAATGTAGCCCTAGCTGAAGTGCCCACTACTGCCGAGACCGAAGAAGCCATTGATGCACTATCCATGGGCAAAGCATCTGGTTCCGACTCGATTCCCTGCCGAGATATACAAACCAGGAGATGCTTCGTTTGTGCAACGCCTCACAGAGCTATTCCAACTGATGTGGATCAAGGGAGTGCTCCCCCAAGAGTTCAAGGATGCCTCTATTGTCCACATTTATAAGAAGAAAGGCAACCGCTTCATGTGTGACAACCACAGAGGAATCTCCCTGCTGGTCATTGCTGGTAAGATCCTGGCCAGAATCATGCTCAATCGCTTCACAACACACATTGCCAACACATTTCTACCTGACAGCCAGTGTGGTTTCAGAAAAGGAAGAGGTACAGCCGACATGATCTTTGCAGCCCGGCAGCTACAAGAGAAATGCAGAGAGCATATACCGACCTCTACTGTGTCTTCGTCGACTTGCAAAGGCATTCGACACTGTCAGTATAGAAAAGGCCTCTGGAAACTCTTGTCCAAAATTGGCTGCCCTGAAAAGTATATAACGAGATGGTGAAGCAGTTTCATGATGGTATGATGGCGCGAGTAATGGATGATGGGGTGTCTTCAAAAGCCTTCCCTGTATCAAATGGAGTTAAACAAGGCTGTGTCCTTGCACCAACGCTCTTCAGTGTCGTGTTTGCTAGCATGCTTCTTGATGCTTTCCGTGACATCAACATCGGCGTAAAGATGAGATTCAGGACTGATGGAAAACTCTTCAATCTCAGAAGACTTCAGGCGAAAACGAAGGTATTCGATGAATTAGTTCGTAAACTCCTATATGCAGATGACTGCATGCGCTCTTGTCGCCCACACTTAGGAGGACTTACAACTCATCATGGACTGCTTCGCAACAGCGATTTATGACGATGGACCTACGACGTACCAAGATTTGTCACGCTCGGCTTCACTATGAAGTGACAAATGTGGTCAGTCATCGATGTCAATGTGTAGAATGACTTGGCCAGTAGCGGCGCTCCCCTTTTTATGCCGATCATCACGTGACATCGGGAAGATTCGGGAACAGTTGTAGCACCATCGTAGCGCTACCATAGGCCAATTGTTGCGAATCGTAGCGCATTCTTAATAAATCGTATCGGCATCAATCGTCGCGTAGTCGTGGTCAATCGGGACTAGTCGTTGTGTTATCGTCATATATCGTAGTGGAATCGCAGCTAAACCGTAGGGAAACCGTAGCATATGCGTAGAACATCGTAGAACAGTCGTGGATATTCGTAGTGATTCGTGATAAAAATATACCATGATTGACCACGGAAGGCCACGAATGCCTACAAGATGGCGCTACGACTGTGCGCGATTGAGTTACGATCGTACTGCGACTGCCCTACGGTTAGAAAAAATCTTAGCACCGCCACGACAGTTTTGAACAGTTCAAAACTGTCGGGGGAGTTTGCCGACCAGCCAAGATTCATCACGACTCATCAAGATTCACCAAGATGCCGTTACGAGTATGTCCGCGAATCACCCGGATTTTGTGAATCGTGGGCTATCTCGTTAAAATCGTGCCAGTGTGACCTAGGCTTTATGGGGACAATTTTTAAATTGTCTACGCGCCGCATTATTGCAAAATCATAGCCGCATAAGGGCGTCCGTTTCTATTTCTATGGTTCTCATATTTTGTTCGCCTCGAAGGAGGGTTGGTCGGTCAAAAACAATCTGGGCTGAACGCACATGAAGCCCGGTTCATACTTTATGCGAATGCGTATGCGAAGCGAATTCGTCAAGGTAACGGAGAACGTCACAGTGAAACTTCAATTGTTGACGTCATGAAATTCGCTTCGCATTCGCATGAAGTATGAACCGGGCTTAAATAAAATGACGCAGAGTATTCAATGTATTACTGTCTTGTTGTAACTTAATGGTAGTGTACACGATTGGTAAACCTCCAATTTTTTTAAACTGAATTATTACGAAATACCTTATACTAGACTGTAAGTTCGTCAAACAAGACTGTAAAGTAATAAATAACTATTCATTTAAAGTTAAGTTAATAGTAGTTTCAATCATCCTGTGAAATGATGGCACCAGTGCTGTCGTTGCAAGGGCGGATCCAGAACACAATTTTTTGGGGAGGGGGCCAAAACAAATGGCCCCCTTTGGTCCCCCCCGGATCCGCCCTTGTGTCGTCAAGAAAAGTGGAAATGTATATCTTTTTTCAACGATTTCCAGCTGGAAAACGTTGGAAAACTGCCATGTAGCCGTTAGTCAAGGCGCGCGTAGCTACCCGGACAAGCGCGCCCTGGACATGATGGCGCCATGGCATATCCATCCGGGGCGCGTCACGCGCCGACATAGCCACGCGCGCCTTGACTAAAGGCTATCATCCGCCCGACGGTTAAAAACGAGCGCCGTTTTTCTCTCGTTTTTTTCGCCATCCAACAACGCAAAACTTTGAACAGGTCAGTGGAAGGATATTTCCTATAAAATACCAACCCCCAAATCCGCGCATTTCTGAAAATTGCAACAATGACCAATCATGTACACTGCCTTTAACTTTTATTTTTGATTTTCAAATGAATGAAAAATTCTTTAGCAACATTTGGCATAATTGAAATGAACAAAATGTAAATCTCCTTTTGCAACCGTCGAAATACAAATTTGCACAAGTGAAATAGGCCTATGATTTAAGAATCTTCTTGTGCTATAAAATGCCTGTTTCTCTGGAACACAATTTTTTGGCAGTCAGACTGGATTAATTACCTGACTTTGGTTTTTCTTTTAAATGAATAGTTATTTATTACTTTACATGTAATATCAGTTAGGCTACGTGTTGAAGAAAAATAGATTGTTTTCAAGTTGAATACACGTTGGTCCCGATGTGGTGTGGACCATTAGTGCACTTTTGTTAGCTGTTCGTGCCGCTGTAAATGCACATTATATTTAGCATTTTTTTCAACAAAATTTGAAAGATTATTCTTTTTTCTTCAATTTGTCTTCGTAAAAAAATGTCGGGGGAATAAAATTGTTTTTCCTTCGGTCGGGAGCCAAAAATAGAGTCGGTCGGAAATAAGAACCAAAGAAATAAAAAGGGACCCCTCAATAAGGAACCACGAGATAGGATTTTTATGACATACGACATACCGGTAACAAACGACACACACAAAACCCACCACCTTCTTTTCACTTCCAAAGAAAACAAGCATGTTTTAGTAATATGGGTGCAAACAAGTCGAACTGAATATCCAATAAATTGTTCCTTTAATAAGATGACTTAGAGGTTGAGGGATAATAGTTAATTCTACATGAACAAATTCAAATGTTCAAAACAGAGGCGGGGTAGAAAAGTGCAATAAAATGTTTCTGTTGATGCCAAGGCATGTATAGCAATTTTTGAAATAATACAGTGGATACAGAATTAGCAATGGATACAGAATTATTTTCAAATATTTGAATTTGTACAACAAATCATTTATAAACATCACCTACAAGTATGTATACATTCTTCTTTTGAAGCAAAGTATCAAATATTAATAGAAAAATAAATGCATCCATTACACACACAATTTTAATTGTTTATGACAATATAATGAAACAGTAGAAATATCTATATACTGCATGATATATATACTCTTTCACAAGGTAAATTATCAATTTCTTGTAAGAAAATATACCCAGCATTCATAACATCTGCTGGCTATAACTATGGTAGTATTTTCTGATATTAATTTCTCATTCATAAATGGCTGTTTTCACAATAAGGTGTACATTTAACAGACACTAATATTTTTGTTCCTTTTGTATCCATAATGAAAACTAATGGAAAGCCACTGTTTTGTTTTGGTGTAGTACTGATCCTAAATATAACAAAAATAAAACGCAATTGATCTTCAAACACGTTTTATTTTTAAAGCTCTTAATTTGTATCAATGAATGCGAAAATGTTGCAGTGTTTATATTCATAAAATATACCGATATTATTTTTCTCAATCCTGGCTCTTTTCAAGTAAAATATGTAAAGGCTTTGGTATGTTTTGATTAACTACTGCTGTCTGCTTATGTAAATTACGAAATGAGAGAAAATTGTTGGATGGTGTTGTTGGTTTTTCAAAAAGCCGATTACCCACGTAACGTTGTCTGTAACGTGTTACGTGGGTAACTGAAGTTCACTGTGCCAAACATAAATAAGTTTCAGAGCTAAAATACCTTCAGCGAATAGTCGGCGAAACTATACCATTGCTGTTGGAAAATCAACCTGGAAGTATCGGGCATTGTCGGGATGAGCGACAAGCCAACGTTCATGAAACATTATGTCAAACTGTGACGTTGGTAATAGCACGCAAGTCCCAGCGCAGAGGAAGAGACAGCTGCCCGACGACCCAATATTATGTGTTGAACGTGTTTCCATGGCCGAACGGTCCGTACGACTGAAAATGGATTCAACTAGCGGGATGCCGCGCTTGGCGCGGCACCTGCTAGACGGGTTGAGGCGTGGCGTACGCAGTATGTTGTACGGGTACTATGGTGTCAAAAAGAGCACTTCCAATGGTACAAAATTTGACGGAATGGAATTCTGCCTTTTTATGACAGATTTTCATTTTGTTACCCGAAAATCCGTCCTAAATTTGAATTAGGCTGACTGTTTCTGCACCGTTGTATTCGGGGCACCAGTTAGGTTGGAGGTCGAAGGTTAATCTTTCAATTTGTTTAATAAAATATAATTGTTCGGATATTTGGAATGGTACAAAATCGTTGTGAAACGGCATTCGGGCCGCCACTCTATAATAAGACCGATGTTAAGCTTTTTGTTTCAGCTTTTTTTTTTCCTAAGCCGAAAATGCGTCTTTAATTTGACTTAGGCTACGTACTGTTTCTGCACCGATTTATTCGGGGCGCCTTTAGGTTGGTGGTCAGGGGTGGGTCTTTGAATTGAATTAAGAAAAATATGAATTTTCGGGCATTTAGAATGGTACAAAATTGTAGGAAACGTTATTCTGCATTTTGTAGACTAATTTTCAACTTTTAACCGAAAATCCTTCTTTAATTTGAATGAGTTGGGCCACTGGAACTGCACTTTTATATTCGGAGCGTCTTTAGGTTGGAGGTCAGGGGTTGATATCTTTCCATTTGTTTAAAAAACTGACTTTCCCCGACATTTAGAATGGTACAAAATCGTTGGAAAACGGCATCCAGCACTCTGAGACTGATTTTCGACTTTTTGTTTCAGAATCGAAATTTTTAGTCGGATTAATTAGGTTGGCTGTGTTTTTGCATCGATTCAGTAGAGACGCGTTTAGGTTTGAGGTCAAGATTTATTTTCATACTGTAGGGGATAATATTTTTGAAATTCAGAAACATTTACAAAAAGTACAAAATCGTTGGGAAAAGCAATTCGTCTATTGCAAGTAGTCGTGCACATGTACGGTATTCTAGTCATTAGGCCCAACAAAATTGTTGTGTTGCCCTCGAACCGACCGACCGTAAAAATGGACAGATTCGGGGTCGGCGTTTTAAAAAAAACATATTAATAAAAACATAACTCAGCCTCTATGTTTCAAAATGTGTTAAACCAGGGGGTTCGTTACGCCCGGGTGAGCGTGAATACGAAACAAAAAATTCCCGACCGACTGACCCTCTTTTTCAATTTGTCCTGTCCGAGGGAAACAACAATTTCTTTTTTGGCCTGATGAACAGCGCCCCGTTCGCCCTAGTCTTGGTTCCAAGACGTCCTTAGCGGTGCGACGTATAGCGCGCACGGCCGGCCGACAGCGCCCTCTCGCTACACACACACGCCACGGCCAAATCGCCAAGACCGTCTTGGTACGTTATTTCGCAAGTTCTGCTCGCGAAATCGCTAGCAGAACTGTGTGGCATTTGCATGCGCGTGTGACATGTAAATCGCAAACACTCACTAGTCTAGTTTCTGTACTCACGTCGGGTGTACGCACGTTACCCCTAGAACTATGTAGGCCTACCAGAGCCCCATAGAAAGAAGCCCAATTTTCCCATAGGCTACTGCAGCAAGAATATGAACACAATTTTCATGCTGTGTTTACACTGTGCACACAAAAACCGCTGAAAAGTTTACCCAAAAAATCTGTCTGTTGCTTACTTTACATCCTCAACTTGTGTGCACCAAGCAAAGGATCGATCGAATCTTCCCAATTTCAGAAAAAGAGGTGAAAAAATCCCTGTTTAAGTTCCAGACTGAAGCAATATGATTAATCTCAACAGCCCTGTGAAGTGATTGGCTTAGTACTACGGTGGCTGATTTTCGCCAAGAACAAATATGTTTTCATTACGGCGTTATAACGCCCCAATTTTACGGCGTTATAACGCCCTAATTTTACGGCGTTATAACGCTGTAATACGGCGTTATAACGCCCTAATTTTGCGGCGTTATCACGCCCTAATTTTACGGCGTATTACGGCGTTATAATGCCCTAATTTTAGAGCTTTTCATTCGTGATTTGCTACCTGTTTATTCGTGATTTGCTACCTGTTTATACGGAAGCCGGATAGTGCCACTGAAAAGGGATGTATATATTTTTTGCAAACGCGAGAAAACTTTTTTTGTACCGTTTATCAGGCGGCCGCCACTTAATTATTTGGCGGCCGCTTCTGGTGAAATGATGGAATTGTAATTCAGGCCACAGTCAACCCGTAAAATCAGAACGACAGCAAATATGAATTCCAAAAAAATGGACTACCCTATTTTCCCAATTTTCTTGGTGCAAGCATACTTTTTGAATTTTTAAGTCGCGAAACTTTTTTTTAAATGTCAATTTTCTGCTAGCAGAAATGTTGGTGTTACTTTGACGACTTTTATAGAGCCCTAAAAGGGGACAACCCGAATTTTCTCTTTTTCTCCTTGCAGGTTTTAATAAAGGTTTTTACAAGACGGGACACATGTTTTTAAAAACTCAATTTTTTGCTACCAGAAATCTCTATTTCACTTTAACGGCCCAGCTATTTCGGCTCCCTAAAGTAGACAACCATGGGCGTCAATCCAGGGGTGGGGCAATATACAAGGTGGATGGGCCGTTGGATCAGCCCCCTTCTCCTTCATTTGATGCACCGAAATAGTCGTCAGAGTAAAATCCAAATTTCTGCTTGCAAAACACGGGTGTCGCGTCTTGTACAAATTCTGGTAGTAGAAAATGAGAAAATGGTGTTGTCAACTTTTGGGGCGGGGGGGGGGGGGGGGGGGGCGGACAGGGTGGGCACCACCAACGTTGGATCGTATCTCATTCCATTCGGGGTGCACCACACTAAATAAAGTCCCATTGACCTTTATGTAAATCCACTAACTTCATAGTGAGAAGATCCTTATCTAGGAGTCTCTCAGTTTTTGTGACACTACTGAAAATTATAGTTTAAATCTGAATCTGTCAAATTCTTAAAAAATTTTTGCAGGGTAGCCCTTTAGAATTTTTGCTTATTGTCCCCAGAAAGTGCCACCCCTAAAAATACAGGCATCCCTCCACTTACCAAGCCAAATAGGACCAATTTTAAAGCTGAAATTTATCAAGTCTTCACAAAAGTTGAAGCACAGAACCCCCATGTTATGATATCTGAACATTTGCATGACCCCTCCCCCCCCAAAAAAAATTATTATTCAAACAAATTTGTGGGTTTACAATTATGCTAATCAGTTTGGCTCAGCCAATTTGGCTAAAGTGCCCTTCGTGGACTGAGTGAGGCGCACACACATCGCAAGCATGCAAACCCAACGTATTATACACAACGCTATCCGTTTTATATGGGCAGTAAAAGTAAAATCCAAATTTCTGGTAGCAGAAAATTTTATCTTTAAAAACAGGTGTCCCGTCTTGTAAAAACCTTAATTATACCTGCAAGCAGAAAAAGAGAAAATTGGGGTTGTTCCCTTTTAGGGCTTCATAAAAGTCGTCAAAGTAACACCAACATTTTTGTTACCAGAAAATTGACATTTAAAAAAAGTTTTCGCGACTTAAAAAGTTAAAAAGTCTGCTTGCACTGAGAAAATTTGAAAAATAGGGTAGTCCATTTTTTGGGGATTCATATTTGCTGTCGTTCTGATTTTACGGGTTGACTGTGGCCTGAATTGCAATTCCATCATTTCACCAGAAGCGGCCGCCAAATAAAGTGGCTGCCGCCAGATAAACGGTACAAAAAAGTTTTCTCGCGTTTGCAAAAAATATATGCATTTCCTTTTAGTGGCACTATCCGGCTTCCGTATAAACAGGTAGCAAATCACGAATAAACAGGTAGCAAATCACGAATGAAAAGCTCTAAAATTAGGGCATTATAACGCCGTAATACGCCGTAAAATTAGGACGTTATAACCCCGTATTACAGCGTTATAACGCCGTAATAGGGCGTTATAACACTGTATTACAGCGTTATAACGCCGTAAAAGTAGGGCATTATAACGCCGTAAATTTAGGGCGTTATAACGCTGTAATACGGCGTTATAACGCCCTATTACGGCGTTATAACGCCGTAAGAAAAAAATATTTGTTCTTGGCGGAAATCAGCCACCGTATTTGTCTGACCTTTGTACTGGGTCATATTGCTTCTGGAGATTCAAAATTCTTAAGTTTGGAACAGGGATTTGTTTCACTTTTGTTTTCTTAAATAGGGACAGATTCGACCGATCCTTTGCTTGGTGCACACAAGGTGAGGATGTAAAGTAAGCAACAGACAGATTTTTGGGGTAAACTTTGCAGCAGTTTTTGTGTGCACAGTGTAAAACACAAGTGCATGAAAATTGTGTTCTATATTCTTGCTGTATAGTAGCCTATGTGAAAATTGGGCTTCTTTCTATGGGGCTCTGGTACAAGGTATAGGAGCCTCATATTTAAGTTCTAGGGGTATCCGTACGTGTGTACGTGTAGCCTGCCTTCCTTCCTGGTGCAGCGCAGTACCAAGCCATTCGCAGTTTGTTGGAAAAAGTGTCTGATCGCGTGGACAAAGCGATAGATTTTACAGCAAAGAAATTGGGCGTTGGAAAGCTAAAAAGTCATGAGATCAGTGTCATTCATCAATTTGTACGCGGCCATGATTTGTTTGTTAATTTACCAACGGGATTTGGCAAGAGTGTAATTTTCCAAGCTGCTCCATTTCCTGAACCATAGCTATGCTTGAACGAAACGAAGTAACCGAATGCAAACAGGAGAAAGCGCTGGTTATTGTCGTCGTGCCATTGAAAGCCCTGGCCGTTGATCAGTTACATCGTGCTGAACATCTGGGACATCTCAATCCTGTTTGCCAGTCAGTCCAGAATCACTCTGCTCAGAACGTTAACTGACTAAGTTATTACTAAAACATGAGTTTCCCTCCAGTGCGCAAGCGCGATTATTCGTTTGACTCGCCCGTTAAATTTTGCATCAGCAGGTCGCGCGCGCTCCCATGCGAAATAGCCAAGACGTTCTTAGCGATTTGGCCTTGGCGTGTCAGTAAGTGTGTTGCTAGAGGACGTCTTGCAACCAAGACTACGTTCGCCCTATTATGCATAGGCCTAATGGTGCGATGCGTAAGCCTAAAAAGTTTTTGGGTCTACTTAACTATTTTATATAATAATTCTTTTGCTTTTCTAACACAATAAATTGGAAAACATCGGCAAAAAGTACCAGCATTTCGCCAGTTAGCTATTTAAAAGAGAGATAGGCGACTGATTTTGAAGATTTACATTTATATTTTCTAATGACGTTGTTTATCGGCCACAGTATTGGCAATACAGGCGAAAGCGTCTTGCCGTGAAAACAGCCTAGCATGAAAATTCGGTTAGCCCAAATGTGATCTTTCCCCCGCATATTGCTACGGCCATAACGCAGGCGGCGCCAGTTCCGGACATATCGGCCGAGTTCGGGCGGTCTGTTCTTAACACGAGTTTCCCGTTCTTGCGCCCGAACGGCGGGAACGCGACCCGCGAACATTGCACTCGGAACAAGATCACACACCACCTACCAGTCGGGAGTTTACACACACACACACACACCCATACATGTGCACCAATGCACATTGAGGACATACTTGGTATTCTATCAAATAGAGGCCATTTCTATCATGCGAGTGTTGTCTATCAAATTGAGGACACCATACAAAAAATGGCATGTTTGTGAGAAATAGAGGCCCTTTAGGCGTATGACATCATGTCTTATCATTTGATTCCCGATAGTCTTTCTGTACGTAAAGGTACTTCATGTCCTATTTTAATAACTTATTTCAACAGATTATCGTGCTCAACTGATGGTCATTGTTCTAATCCAAATAGGCACGAGACTATTAATTGCCTCCCAGCCAGCGCACAAGATGGCCTCAATATGATACATGTCTGATGGCTTTCGTAATATCTTCTGAAATCAGTGAGCATCCCTAGCTACAAACTGTATGTGGTGCACACTTTGCATTGCTTAAGTGGTTGCCTGTATTGAGCAACTGTGAGCACTAATTCTGTTCCGACAAACCTTTTGAGTGTTCGTTCACAAGGCCAAGAATACCCTTAACGTTCACTAGAACGGCCATAGAGCTTCATTGTGTTCCTGCAAAAGTCTTTAATGTTCCTCCACGTTCGAGTCTGAAGTGCCACAGGACAGCTTGCTTCAATGTCACATTTGCCAGGAAGTGTCCTCATCAAGAAGAATCTCTGTAAGCCCTCCGTGACGTCTCTCTTCTCCCGTGTAGTCCAGGGACGCGGCTTCACTCGTCCAGATATTGGAGGTGGCCGACTACTGGATGGGACACTGGTATCACACGATCCTATAACGCACAGAAAACATGAGAATTAAGGCACTTAATCCTTCACTGTTGGCGCAGCCACCTTATACAGACAGCCAGACTGACAAATGGAGACAGAAAGACAGACAAATACAGCCAAACAGACAGACCAAAACAACTTACTTCTATCACTGGAATCATCATTCGAGTCGCAGTAGTCTGAGGTATCGCTGCAGTCCTCAGTCTTGAAGCCTTCTACAAATATAAAAAGAAAGGATCAATGCATTTTTGGAGGGCAAGTTTGCAATTTCATGGGGGGGGGGGATAGGATAGGATAGGGAGTATAGAAGGGGAGGGGACAGAATGGGGAAAGATTGGAGGCAGTTAGGGCAGAGGTTGGAGGGGAGGGCGGGGGGAGGGCTGGGGGGAGAAAAGGTGGGATAGGGGAGGGAGAGTGTCTGCCAACTAGACAGTATTTACCTCTAGTCACGGGTAACTCTTGCAGTGATTTGTCAGGCCGGGATGCCACGTCTCTCTTCTCTCGTGCAGTCCTGAGACGAAGCTTCATTCGTCCAGATATTGAAGGTGCCTCACTAGTGGATGGGACACTGGTTACACCCAGTCCTATAACACAGAAAACTTGAGAATTAAACTACTGTAAAACCTCCATTTTTGGCGCAGGTACCTTGTTCAATCAGACAGACAGACAGACACAACTTACCTCTTGCACTGGAATCATCATCATCATTCGAATCCGAGTAGTCGGAGGAATCGCTGCTGTCCTCATCAGTTGTGAAGCCTTCTGCGAATATACAAAGAAATGATCAATGCATTTTTGGAGGGCAAGTTTGCCATTTCATTCGGGAGGGGGGGGGGGGGAGAGAATATAGGGGGAAGGGGTGCAGGGAGGGAGACAGGCATTAGGGGAGGGGTTAATGGGGCATGGGGGAGGTTGTATAAACGGCGAGATATTTACCTCCAGTCACATGTAACTCTTGCAGTAATTTGCCATGCTGGGATGCCAGGTTGCCCCTCTCCAAGCTCAGGAACAGTCGTGACAGTTGGGTGACCCTCTGGACAGTATCTGGCAACTGGTAGTATTCACGATGGACCCGCAAATCATGACCCATGAAATCTGCAAGTGTCTCCAGCTGATGTTCCTTCAAGGCAAGAATCTGTGATGCGGTCGCTACATGTTTCCGAAGTTTGGTAGAGCGGATGCTGTTGGCATTCTCAAGGCCTGCTTCAGTTGCATATGCTCGGAGACAGTCACTTCCTCGTATATGGCCCGGGCCCCCATAACAACACCGTGCAAACAAGTAACGATTATCCTGTGCTACTCCCGCTTCAATTCTCTTGGCAACCAATGCATTCAACCAGGTCATCGCCTCAGTGCTCAGAAGTACCGGAACAGTTCTTCCCCTCTTACCGACAATTTCAACAACTTTGAACATTTTGCATAGATGCCTTTCTATATCAGTGAGCACACAGTCCCTATTGACAACAGCTGCACTGTGCTTGGTGAAATCCTCCACCGTCATCTTGGAAACCTCCCCCTGCCTTCTGCGGTTGAACATAATGAGGTGGCAAAGTGTGACCTCATTCAATTTCTTCCAAGGTGCTCTTATTCGTTTCCCCCGGGCAGCTTTAAGGCTTTGGAATTCTCTGTCACCAACGTCATGGATGAACGACGACATTTTGACCACATCAGCATTTGTTGGGAGAATGACAGGTTTGTTACGCTTTCCTTGGTGAAGTGTTCTGTGCGCGTGGGTGGAAACACTTTCTTGCCATTTCATTTCACACAACTGCAGAAACTGTTCGGCTTGTTCGGCTTTCTGATTTAGACCACACTCTAGAGCATTTCCTTTGACTATCAGGGCACACTTCTTGATGGAATGTCCAATCTTCAGTGCTAGAGATGGAACATGATACAACTGGTCGACTTCACTGAATCCTGCAATATCACGAACGGCAGTGACTATGTCGTTGAGGCGGTGGGGATGCACAAATGCCTCAAGTGTTGCATTTGGTTGGTTGGTGTTTTTTCGCAATTGGATGACAAGACGACCCAATTCCCTGACTTTGTTTCGGATGTAGCCATGTTGACCTATGTCGTGGCCAAGTTTCAGGTATTCACATTTGGCCACTTTGATAATCAGTGGATCGTTCCGGACTACTAGAGCCACATCATCTCTCTTCATCGGACTTAGAACCTGGTTCAACTTGAAAGAGACTCCAGCAGGGGGAGGTTTTAATAAATCACTCTTGTGAGCTACACGTCCGCGCACACGACTTGTCCTGCTGTTATTATTCTGTGCAGGGAGGGCAGGCTTCAGTGGGCACTGGTGTCTCCAAAGATCGCTACGTACATAATAGCAAAAACAATATATGCACGGTCCATAGGCATGTGGATCTGCTTTATGATTGGGCCTATATCCTACAATGAGAACACCCTCACCCTGTCGAAGGACTTGGCAGTTGTGCCTGTGATTACCAACATTGCGTATTTTCAACAGAAGATTTTTCCGTGCACTACGGTCGGTCTCAGAGGCAATCTCTACAACTTCTCTTTCTTCCTTATGACAAGACTGGAGATGACGGGGCAACTTGGACTGAGGTTCATCACAGTAAAAACAAAAGTGTTTCTTGTCCCATTTTCTTTGACCACCCACATTACTTGTCTGCATGACTGTCACACCACAGTCCTCAGTAGGTTGTACTTCGTCAGGTGACCTGTGTGACTCGTCAGTGAGGCAAGTATGACATGCCGCGGCTGGCTGGCCACCGTCATCCTTGCAGCTGGTCTTGGGGCAGACACACCTCAAAGGTGGGTCACATGATGGTAGCGCCATCTAACAATAAAGACAGAAAATGATTACATATATTTGGGTCAATCCACGAGGTTGACATCAGTCTTTGGGTGGGCAATATTTTAGAAAGTTTAAAATCATGCAAATTATATTTTACCCAAAATACGATGCAAAATGTGTCAGTTGGACATACATGTAACCAGTTTGACCAATTTTCTGATGAAAAATGAAGCCAGTCTCTACATAACCTTTAGTACTGACATGGTGGGACCTGAAAAATGCAAATTTCCTGTTGTAACATTTTAAACACTTCTAGAAATACACAAACTGCAACACCAAAAACATTTGTTATGGTATTCAATATCAAAACGCAGCACAACAGCAGAAATACGTGTATGGTCATGGTCTATCATGGTGTCCATGTTACGTCTGCACAGATTCTTCAAATTCTTGCTATCTCTGCAACATGTGGACACTGACTACATTAAAAGAGGTGTTTTAGTGTTGCAAAGTGTGTCTTTTAATTAGTGTACGTAATCAATTTCCCATATTAATTTATTAAAGTGTTAAAAAACATAACAAAAGAAATGTTAAACACAGTGTGCATGTTACGTCTATTTTACAATGTAAAATAGACGTAACATGCACACTGTGTCCAACAATTCCTTTGTTATGTTTTTTACATTGAAATGACACTTTTTTCATTTTTGGTTAACATATAACTTACATGATTGAAAACTCTCAAATAACCCGACACCCAAAGATGGATGTTACATGAATTAAATGTAATGATGGTTTTAACCCTAACACCCAAAGTGTGTTGTGGAAAATCCTATTGAAATTGGAGGATTCAGGACTGTTAGGGTTAATGATATGGTCATATCACACACCGTGTCCCAACCCTGTGGACTGACCCATTTATGACCATTGTCATATCTTTCATATTACCGATAATTAACATTCAAATAATGGTATTCTTTAAAAAAATTATGTTTGTGGATTGGATGCGTGCTATTCTATTTTGTCTATGGTTGGGGTGGATTGGGGATAAGGGGATGGGGGGGGGGGGTGGATTGGGGATAAGGGGATGTGGGGGTGGATTGGGGATGGGGGGTGGATTTGGGATAAGGGGATAGGGGGGGGGGGTGGATTGGGGATAAGGGGGGTGGATTGGGGATAAGGGGGTCAATTATGAGTGACTTAGGGCTTGTTGGGGGTGGAGGGGGGCACACAGGCACTGGGTGGAGCTATGACTGGGGTATGGGTCAACTCATACGCGGGTTAACTCGTACCCGAGTCAACTCGTACCCCAAAATTTACACCCAAGTCAAGTCAAGTCGTACCCGAGACTTCAAATATTTGATTATTTTGGGGGCCAAAAAAGCATCTGTATCATGGAAGATGACTGATGACCAATGAACAGTACATCTCGACTTGTATTCCAGAGTTTAAGTTATCATGTACCAGGATCTTAAACATCTCTGGTGGCGTAACTACCATTATTGTAGACGTTTTGATGGTAACATTTAAAGTTTTTGTTGGAACTGTCCATTCATACTCCATTCAAAAGGAGGGAGTACCAGTTGACTCGGGTGCGAGTTAACTCGGGTACGAGATGACCCAAAATCAAACCCTATTTCTGCTGGAGTACTTACTTTACGGCCTAATTTTGTGTCTTGATCCCTGCATTCCATGTTGTTAACCCAACTTCCATGAGTGGCATGTAGAAACACATGGACAGACTGAAAATAATCAATCATACAAAGCATACGTATTACTTCTACATGTAGGCCTAGTATTAAAACTTGAAAGTAGGAGTGGAAAGAGTTCCACAGCCGCAGCCAGCCACCATGTATTTTCCCCTTCTTTAGTAATTGGCTTATGACAACTACCCAAAATTGAACATGTGAAGAATAAGTGCCAATTTAGAAGGGCAACATTCACACATTTTTCTTGCCAACGAATATGCGACTTTTTCGGTCATGGCTTATAGACTTTGTGCACGAGGTTTTAGGTGGTGGACGGATTTATGGCTTATTCCTCCATTGGTAAACACCATCATTTCTGTGGGCTTTAACGTTATTTCATTTGAGAGCATACATTTCTCAGAACATCGTCATTTTAGGGCGATTTTCCACACACAATTAATTAGTAATAAAATGAAAGCTTGTAGGATATGTACTCACCAGAATTCAAGATGCGTGTTCACGAAGAGCATGGAGGAACGCAAAAGAGATAGAGGACGCGTTCCGCTTGAATTCATTTAATAAACTTTAATTAAGCGCGCATCCTCCCTCACGAAGAACTAGAGAGGGCGCTCTTTACATTACCGGGCACATCTGAAGCGATTCTCCGGGGTGAAATAAGGGCGTGTAAAGTCACACTCCGCGCGTCACTCCCGTACACCGAGGACTGCTTTTAAAAAGCGAAATATTTCACTGGTCGTCATTACTTTGCATGAAGTGTCCATTTTTAACGTTATTGCAAATCGAGGACGACCTCGATTTGCAACGCGTCCTCGAAGCGTGGCCATCCGCGTTTTTGCATCCCTGTGGAGACATGGCATTGTTCTCCCCTTTGTCCCTGTACTTAAGCAAACCCCCATAGACTTTGTACACAAAATTCCTTGTGGAGCAAACCTAACCCATAGAATTGCCCTGTGGAGACCTATTGAGTCCCTTTGTTCGCATTGTGTTCATGTCTCCACAGGGTACGGAATATCTCTCCACACACATCCGCGTTTTTGCATCCCTGTGGAGACATGGCATTGTTCTCCCCTTTGTCCCTGTACTTAAGCAAACCCCCATAGACTTTGCACACAAAATTCCTTGTGGAGCAAACCTAACCCATAGAATTGCCCTGTGGAGACCTATTGAGTCCCTTTGTTCGCATTGTGTTCATGTCTCCACAGGGTACGGAATATCTCTCCACACACACATACACACATACACACACACGCCAAGGCCAAATCGCTAAGACCGTCTTGGGAATTTCCCAAGACCTGCTCGCGAAATCGCGAGCAGAACTGTGTGGCATTTGCATGCGCGTGACGCAGCTGCATTATCGCATGTAAATAGCCAACACTCACTGGTCTAGTTTCTTTACTCACGTCGGGTTTAGGCCTACGTGTACGTACGTAACGTATGAACGTGCAGCGCAGTTAAGCCATTCGTTGTTTGTTGGAAAAAAATGTCTGACCGCGTGGACCAAGCGATCGATTTTACAGCAAAAAAACTGGGCTTTGTGGAAAGCTAAAAGTCATCAGATCAGTGCCATTGATCAATTTGTACGTGGCCATGATTTGTTTGTTAATTTACCAACGGGATTTGGCAAGAGTGTAATTTTTCAAGCTGCTCCATTGGTCTTAGATTTCTTGAACGAAGCATGGAGGTACGTGTTTCCTACCTCCATGAACGAAGTAACCGAATGCAAATAGGAAAACGCGCTGATTATTGTCGTCGTGCCATTGAAAGCTCTGGCCGTTGATCAGTTACATCGTGCTGAACATCTGGGACTGAAATTGGCAGAGATGACGTCTGATATTCCAGATCACATTTTTGAAACAATCCGAAGATTTCTCAATCCTGTTTGCCAGTCCAGAATCACTCTGCTCAGAACGTTAACTGACTAGTAAGTTATTACCTGAACATGAGTTTCCTCCAGTGCGCAAACGCGATTATTCGTTTGACCTGCCTGTTAAATTATGCATAAGCAGGTCGCGCGCGCTCCCTCGCGAAATGCCTAAGACGTTCTTAGCGATTTGGCCTTGGCGTGTGTGTGTGTAGCTAGAGGGCGCTGCCGTGCGCGCTGTACGTCGCACGCACCGCGCTAAGGACGTCTTGGAACCAAGACTACGGGGGGTGTCGTATTTATTGTAAGGCGCATGACAGAAAAAGCCATTCGTCATGATTATGCATGATCACGGGGTTTGGGGCTGCACAGTACTGTTATGCAAATCTCCGGCCGTGCCACGTGTATAAACATGTACATGTACAATGGACGGTTATGAAAAATTAAAGGCCGGGAGTATTTAATAAGGTGGGGTCATTCCTTGAAGAAAAGGAAACAGACATAATGTTTTGTTTTCTCAAATATTTAATTAGTATGTGATTGGGGTAATAGTTTCAGAGTGCCGAGTACACTTGTCTTCACATTTTTCGTCTGTAACAATACAAAAATACACTGCAATTTTATATCAATTCGTTAATTATTTGTTATTTAAATAAAGTGAAATGTGTTCAAGTAATAAGAATGAGTTTTCAGTGCCTAGTGCAGTCCATCCCTCCCAACCATAGTTGGGACCACCACTTTGTGGCAGGCAATGCATAATTGGCTGATAATTTTTAAATACGGTGAAATTGTGTTCAAGTAATAAGAATGAGTATTCAGTGCCTAGTGCAGTCCCAACCATATAGAATCACTTGGCCACCGCAAGGACTCAGAGAGAAAGTTTGGATGAAACGTCTTCGGACTATTCAACCACATGGTCTCAACATCCAGGAAGGGAATGATTAACTCTTAATTTTCCCCCATTGTCATTTGTTTACAATTATCCTCCTGGCAAACCCTCTTGGGGTCTCTTGCCCACTTGGCCACATAGGGTTGTCTTTCCATTTCCTGTTTATCCTTGCCACTTCTCTTTGTTCCTTCTCTTCCCTATCACCACCTTCAATTCAACCCCCCCCCCCCCCCCCTAACCGCACTCCTTGTCTTCTTTCCCCTCCTTCATGCTTCATCTCAATCCCTCCCCTCCTTCATCCTTACCCTAACCACACTTTTTTGTTCCTTTCTTCCTGGCTGTCCTTCCCTCCCTTTGATGTTTACCCACTGCCATGCTCCTTTGCATCCCTCTTTTGTGTTTCTCCACCCACCCCCTCATGCATGTGTGTGTTCCCTACATGTTTGTTTCTTGTACTCTGTCATTTGCCTTTGAGAAAGAACTTGCTTAAGTTCGAAACGTCAGGCCAGCTCATTTTTTGATTTGTATATTTCAGGTCCATTCAGTCAGTTTGCAGCAGTTTTATTTATTTACATATTTATTCCCTTATTAAACCATTACTTGCTTTATTTTGTTTTGTTGTGTTCTTTTTTGGGCTTCAAGTTACACTTTGGTTCAAAACAGTAGCATTTCAGAGGGTTGTAATGTTAGCCTTCTATATTTTCGGAACTTGACTTTTAGGTTATTAGATCAAATAAGTGTGTGATCAAGCTATTCATCATATAATATACAAATATAACATGGTTTGAGGGCGGAGAGTCAATATTAGCTCCCCAAGGTATTGGAAGTTGACAAACTAGTTCCCCAAGTGAAGCCGAGGGAACTAGTTTGTCAACTTCCAACACCTCGGGGAGCTACATGTGAAATATTGACTATCCATCCAAAATAAACCATGTTATATTTGTTTTTACCTCATACATATTCAGTTTCCATTACAATTTCAGGAGCCATGGCTCCTGAAATTGTAATGGAAACTGAATGCATCCACCATCTTTCATGTGTATGTGGGTGATTCCATAAATGTGGGGGCAAATGACTTTTGGTGTCCCTCTTTACATTGTGATATTTGTTTCCCTTGTATTACCAACAGTGAAATATATATACAAATGATTTTTGTTGCTCAAATTATAGTACTTGTACCTAAATATCTGGTAGCAAAGGATGAAACATCTCACTAATTTCCTGACAGTATGGTAAATAGTTCACGGTTTCACGTGTAAAATAAAAGGGACACCACAGCTGCGACATTTTAAAAACTGCTGTTGAAATGCATTGTTTGGTTCTCAAATACTACCATGTGCACATACATGTATGTGTATGAAAAATTGCCCTTCATTATGTTAACCCTCCTGTTCTCAGGGCCAAAATCGACCTAGCTGCTGTACAGATCAAAACCTATCAAATGTCAGATTGAAACACACACAAACTGTGAGAGTTGGTGTTTAGAGTTTTTGATAGGCTGTGATAGTTATAAGTATAGGAGGGTTAAAGCATGTTAATACTGCTTAAGAATTGCACCATATTTAAATGATTGATTTACAGTGTGTTAGCCCAAATGTTTCACGTGTAAACAAGACCCACTTTTTTTGTGTCCCTTTTACACGTGAAATTTGTGTAATGTTCCTGAGAAATAAAAAGATAATTGGGTTCACTGGCAAATCCAAATCTATCACCATTAATTACATGTCCCACTTGATAAGTGTGAAATCATAACAAAGATTGCATGCTTGGAAATTATTAACTTTGGGCCATTTATTAGGTTTCACGTGTAAATGGGACACCAAATGGTGTCCCCAATACGCAATCATGCACCGAATTGTTATTTTTAGTCTAATCAAGTTATTTTCACAATAAACCTTGATGTTTTATCCTGGGTAAGACAAAAATACATTTTAAAATAAACACACCACATTGAGCATGAATTATTAAACAAAATAGCAGAAAACTAATTTGGTGTCCCCTTTACACGTGAAACCGTGAATGGGTTTTGACATGATATTTTGGCATTTCTGCAGTAAATAATGTCTGATTTTGGCTACAATTAATAAGGAATGTTAATACATGTTGTATCTCTAAAGTTATACTGAAAATTATTAATGAATCCCCTGTCAATCAATTTTTCCATTTTGGGTCAAAATGTCACAAGTTGGCACCCTAATTTATTGAATAACCCATGTAGCTATCGATGTTCGCACGTGCATACCACACCCGTGCGACAATTCCACGATTGCTTCGTAAAGTGCATGTGTAGTAGACTGTCGCACGGGTAATCCATGTGTTAGTCTGCTACGCATGCGTATTTATCCTGTGCGTGAATACTCGTGTGAGCACTTGGTAAACAGCAAAATTAGTGGCTGCCACGTGATGGTGAATTGACCAGTGAGAATTCGGCTCTCGATCATGAATATGTATGAGGTATAGTAATATACATTGTAACACCTCACCCACAGATTCTTTGTCTTGATTGGTTGAGAGCGAGTCACATGACATTTGCTATTTTTACTATCTTCTATGCACGGCCAAAAGTACTACATGTATACCCGTAGGAACCAAAGTAGTATACACATAGCACCGGTATTGTGTGCAAAATGCATACTGGTGTGCACGTTGGCATGTTGCGTGTCAGGCATATTCCTCCCAAACACTATCGCAACAGAATTGGGTTCAAACATTTCGTGAAGGGGTAGTTTGGAAAAGTGCAAATAATTTTCATCTAAAATATCGAATTCAAAGAGATGTACATTTAATTGTATTTATATGAAATTATACTGTTAGCGCTTAAATCAAGCAGAATCTGTGGGAGAGGTGTTATAAAACAAATATTGACTGCTTTATCTCGTGGTGTAGTAAAACTAGCCTCCCTCGGTGATCCATGCAGCATTCTATTTTCCCTCAGCTTCGCTTCAGGAAAATAGAATGCTGCATGGATCACCTTGGGAGGCATTTTACTACACCACTCGAAGCAGTCAATACTTGTATTCTATTTGTCATAGTGAGTGGCCTGCTCTCAATTTTTAAGTGCAGTAGTTCATTTTGTCATTTTGTTTTCAGTGGTGGCATTTTGTGAACAGGTGAAAGGCAAAAAATACACAAAGACAGCATCAATGCAAAATGATTTTGCATTCGTGGAAACCGCTTTGCCATGATTTTTTTTCAGTTTTTAAAGAATGTGCATTCCGGGGCTAATAATTTTGAACACCTTCAAGGAATTGATTCTGGAACCCTCTAGAAGATTCCAAGAAGTTCCAAGAACTTCACTGTAGTATTTCTGGATTTTCTAATTAAGTTTCATACACTGAGCAAGGACTGGAATGTGCAGGGGTGAGATTGGCAAAAAAAATGAAAAATCCACAACAAATCCACAAAAAATCCACGAGGACCCCCAGATCAACACACAGTTTGTATATTTGCCTATAAAAGGCACCCCCTTAAAATATCCGTTTTTATTGGTCTACAAATGTATATCCACTTTTACAGGTAGAAACACCTTTAGGACAACACCTCATGAATTGTGGTAGAGATGTCCTCCCAGTGTCTTTATGGTGATGGAGATACGGTGGGCTATAAGAAAGACTAGAAACCTGCAATAGAAACAAAAACCTACATCACTAGAAAAAATTCTACATCTGAAGAAACATGGACAGTTCCATGAAAAAACGAACATGACCCAAAAAGTAATTTTTGTGAATATTTTTTATTAATCCAAGTGCCACAAAAATAAACTTGGTATAAAATGAAAGAAGAATGAAATGATAGCCACTAATTGACAATTTTGAAACAAAATAATATATTTTTACTTCTGAAAAATGCAAAATTTTATGGCAGTCTGAGCCACAATTGTTTTATTTTGTTTTAAGTCATTAGAATGCAAAGTGGTACCTTTGTATACTTTTTATAACTTAGTGACACAGCATTAGAGACGTCACAATTCTATTTTTAGGCCCCATCTGCCTAAATTGAACAATTACACACATCGTTATTGGCAGTATTTTCCTGTGGCTTATGTGCAAACAAAATGAATGATATTTTTTAAGCAAGGCCAATAGTTTCAGGCAAATTTAGAGATAAAGGTACTCCTACAATAGGCCATGTCCTTTTTCTTTGACAAGAGTACCGACAAATAAAATGCATTAACACAAAGATGTATCAAACTAATTTGACATTTTATTTTTATCTTACACGTTACCTGTACAGTTGTGGTCGAAAGTTTACATACATTTGAAAACTGTTCCTTCAATTGGCCCTGGGGCTTCTCTGTTTCTTGAATTTATTGTTCTTCTTAAATTATCAGTGTATGAAAATCATGTTTCAAACGTCCTTCCTCCTTCATGCATCCAAATGTGGATTTGGTTCACAGCTTTCAGATTAACCCTAACCCTGCTAAATGCAACAGAATGCACCAATGGTCAAAAGTTGTTGCAAGTTGTTGCATTTAGCAGTCAAGGTATGTCTCCTGGTCTCCTGGTCTGATGCATTCTGTTGCATTTACAACACATGTACATGTAGCAGGTTAACAGGAATCACAAGTTGCACATACAATGTATAAGCCTCCAGCACAGTGCAACATTGTATTTGGCAGGGTTCTTATTTCAGCTGTGTTGCATTCTGTTGCATTTGGCAGGGTGATCAGAGAATACCTCGTGGGGGTTAGGGTTGATTGGGAATTTGTTTGTAGGACTGCGGTGTATGTAAACTTTTGTCGATCACAACTGTACCTCCATGTTTGTGCATAACTATATTTTTTCAAAACAGTTATACACATTGTGAAGCAGTATTAAGAGGCCACAACCGCCACAGTAGCCTTGCAACTTATACACGTACAGTCTTAGTGATAGTGGAATTGCCCTGGAACACAATTTTCCACCTGGAAAAGGGAGCAGAACTGTCCTAAAAAAATTATTTCAAACATGTATCTTTCCTTAGAAATAAAATAGGGGTGTGTAATTGGATCATTCCACCAGGTTGGGACACAGTGTGTATATGACCATATCATTAAAACCATCATTACATTTAATTCAGTTATTTCATGTGACATCCGTCTTTGGGTGTGAGATTATTTGAGAAAGTTTCAATCATGTAAGTTATATTTTTACAAAAATATGATAAAAAGTGTGTCTTTTTGTATGTAAAATAGACGTAACATGGACACCGTGTCCAACATTACAATTTTTGTGGTTTTTTTAACACTTGATTAAATAAATATGGAAAATTTATTATGTACAATAATTAAAAGACACACTATGCAACAATGAAACACCTTTTCACGGCAGTCAGTGTCCAAACATAGCACAAATAGCAAGAATTTGAAGAATCGGTGCAGACTTAACATGGACACCATGTTATAATTAGACCATGACCATACATATATTTCTGCTGTTGTGCTGCATTTGGATATTGAATATCATAACAATTGTTTTTTGTGTTGCAGTTTGTGTTTTGTAATTAGTATACAGATTGAGTTTGCATAATTATTTATATAAATGTTGAAAATGTTACAAAAAGGAAATGTGCATTTTCATGTCACACCATGTTCGTACTAAATGTTACGTCCGGACTGCCTTAATTTTTCGTCATTAAATAAATAATTATGCAACTTACTATATGTACTAACTAAAAGACACCCAATGCTACCAGAAAACACTTTTTGTTATGGTTGCCAGTGTCCAAATAGCTCAGAAACAGCAAGAACAATAAAAACATGCATGTGTGGACGTAACAGTGGACACAGTGTCCATGTTACGTCCACTCTCACGTCTGTTTTTGCTGTCTCTGCTATATTTGGACACTGACTACCATAAAGAAAGTGTTCTTGTGTTGCATAGTATATCTTTTAATTAGTACCCATGGTGAATTTCCCATATTTATATTTAAAGTGTTGAAAAAACACAAAAATAGAAATATGGACGTGTCCTGTTACGTCAAACTGGTTATGTCAAACTGAAGTATGTTTTTAATCATATTTTTGGTAAAATATAATTTACATGATTTAAAACTTTCAAAAATATTTCCCACCCAAAGACTGATGTTACATGAAATAACTGAATCAAATGTAATAGTACTTTTAAAGATATGGATAAATGTCACACACTGTGTCCCAACCTGGTGGAATGACCCAATTACGGGTAGCACGGGAATCGTGTACCCGATTAAAAAAAGCACGGGTACCCAGGTACCCGTTAAAGAAAGCCAATCCCAAAAATGTAATCTCGGAAATCGGTGTTCATATTGTTGGTAAAGGTCCGTACGTTAATACTACCACATCGGTGTATACAGCAAGATGCAAGTGTGTACAGTGAGCTCCATACATGTAGCTTTATGGTGTAAATTGCATTTGCGCAAGCATCATAAACGTTAATCAGTTTTGTTTTTCAATGTACATGTACTCTGGTTTTCATTTTCAACTTCCCACAAATGACCTTCAAAAACTTTCTTTTTCATTGTCTGAGAAATTACTAGGTAATATGTTAATTCGGTTACGGATACTAGATTCCATAATTTGGAACCGGTTCCTGACATTAGCGGTCGGGTACTTGGGTACCCAGTTAGGATGCACAACCCTAAAATTAAAATATATGAGTACTCATTATTTATGGGCCCTATGAGCTTGGAGTAATAATGCAGCACCTTGATTGCCATGGATGTTGAATACAGGCACTTTACAAGTGTACATGTACATATATCATCATTAGAGAGGTTTCGCACGCTAATGTTTACGGATACACACACATACGGATATAATTACTGTAATCGTACCGTCAAGCACACTTCCAACTTTTGTTTTGTATAACAAGTCCCGAAAGTGTTTCCGTTCTCTATGTGTAGGTCTGCATGGAACTGGCAGTCCTGCACTTTTACTAAACAATTTCTGACTATGCTGACCATGTTTGGGTTTGTTTTGTTTATAGTTTTTGCAAAAAACAAAGAAAAAGAACAATAACTAATAACTAATAACTAATAACTAATAACTAATAACTAATAACTAATAACTAATAACTAATAACTAATAACTAATAACTAATAACTAATAACTAATAACTAATAACTAATAACTAATAAATAATAACTAATAACTAATAACTAATAACTAATAACTAATAACTAATAACTAATAACTAATAACTAATAACTAATAACTAATAACAATAATAAAAATAATAATAATAATAACCCTAGATGGGACAGTTGGGAGACATTCCCATATACTTGTGCACAACTTTTTTTCCGACTTTGATGTAACCTAACCCAAATATCCCCTATCCTACCCCCACAAATTTTGGTATACTAATGTTTTGGACCATTCTCTATCGATATAACTCAGTTCCGACAGTAAAATTCTCACTCCTTAACCCTAACCATCCCTAACCTGCCAAAATCAAACACCCCATTTGTGTTGAATTTTGTGTGATTGGGTACTGTAGAGCCTTGGCACCATCACTTTGCATGGGACTTGATGCCCTGATTTTGTCTAAGTACAAAGAATGTGCCATTGGTTTACTACACAGTGTTGGAGTTTGTGTGGTTAGGGAAGGATTCTAGTAAAAAGCCTTGGGCTGTTAGGGTTAAGGGGGCTGGGTACTTAGGGAGACATGAAAATGTCTCCCTAAGTACCCTTGTCTCCCTAAGTGATGATTATGAACTACTAAATGTCTCCCTAGTATCCCTAATAGACTAATAATGATAATAATAATAATAATAATAAAGAAAAACTTGCTTGGTTTCTTTTGACGAACATTTTGTACATGTATTCCATAATTTCAGAACCTTACTGGTTCTCCCTGTCACAACATACGATCAAGAAAAACTTTGTCTATCCCCATTTAAGTTATGTCAGGCATGAGCACCGAGTCCTGGTATTGTGGTAATGACCACGAATTCACAAATCACACATTTGGGTCTCAATTTTGACTCAATTAAGTCTTGCAAAATTTTGATCCATACTCATGGACATCAGTACTGGTGAACCTTTTTCATCCACGATCAAAAAAAGGGAAAATAAAACTGTGAAAATGATATCCGTTTTGCTACTAACGTATGGCTGCCGATATCTGTTGAAAACAGAGTTGGAGGTCTCGAGACCGGCCTCGGCCTCGAGGCTGATTTTTATGGCCTCGGCCTTGGCCTCGGCCTCGAAGTGCAAGGCCTCGGCCTCGGAGCCTTCCGTACTCGATGATCTGGCCGAGGCCAGCTCGAGGCCGCCCACTATGACCAATTTTCCCACCAATTCACATGTGTTTTCTGTTTCAATTAATTAAATTTTTTTACCTCATCAAACTTTCGAGAAGCTGCCACAGTGGGTTCCGTGAAATAAAATAAAGTTTCAAGTAGATGCGCACGAATGAATGAACTTGTATTTGCATTATTGCACGTACTCACGTACGTACATGTACATGTACATACGTATCATGTACCGGTATAGATCATCTTCTTGTAGAACCAGTCTACTCCCGCTAATAGGCTAGTTCCTAGTCCAGCACTTCACTCGTCCCATGAACTGCCACTATTGCATTACACATACTCAGGTAGCATCTAATCTTCTTGTTAGATAATCAGTCTACTCCCGCTATAGTCTGGTTCCTGGTCCACCACTCGGCCCTGAACGAGTGAACGTTCAAGCGATAATCATTATGGCCGGCAGTGAAGTTGAGGGAACCAACCTGTTATTCACGCATGCTCGCGCACTGCGAAGCCTGTCGCATGTCTACTAGTCTACGTACCCATCATTGCATGCCCTTGCAAAGACTGTCCTCTCTATTCCAGCTAGTCTTGGTTCCAAGATGTTACTATTGTACTTTCGCAGTTGCAATGCACAGGCAGCACGATCAGTAGTTGCAATAGGCCGACAGCGCGAAAGATTTTGGATCTGTAGTAACGTCTTGGATAAGTTGGCATTTCGGGGGCACGACCAAACTGTGGTAACTACAATGCAGTATTCTTATCACGTGATAATGATGGATGTTATGCAATCAGCGACCAAGTTTGAGCACAATAGACCGTGTAAGTGTCGCGCATAAAGGTCACGATTGAACTTCCGGGCACCTCCGAGCCGCCGGCTATAGGACTTTTACGTGTAGTTGATTTTGTTTTCTGTAATACTTTGTTTTTACGAAGATCTGAACCATGAAACGGCCATAAATATGGATAAATTCAAAATTAATTTTACAATATATGAAAACATGCATGACTGTCTAAATGTTTAAGAAAAGTAGGAAAAAAATGTTTGACCCGAGTGTCAGGTTGCAATGTGATTGGCTCATTGTCGGGAAGAGAAAGCCCGGCCCCCAAAACCCCCGTACACTGCATGCGCACGCTGCGGACGTAAGTGAACGTACGTAGATATGCGACGACTGCCTTATACTGCATATGTCTACGCTATTAAGACTGTGAACCACCAGAACAATGGCGAATGACGTACATGTATGTATGACGTACTAGACTTTTTCGTTCTCCTTTTCCCTAAATTGATATATTGTTCACATTTTGTAAATTGAAATGAAAAATAATATTTTGCTAAAAGTTTTTATCTACCTTTCAGTAAAAAGAACAGCGTCAAAACAAATTATTTCAAGAAAACTACTCGCTTTAAACGTTGAAGCTTCTATTCGAGGTGCCCAGAAGTTCGGTTTCTCGTACGTTCTCGAGGTCAACTTACATGCTCTATAGACCAATCCAGTGAGCGTCACCCGATGGTGTTCTGACCAATTACAATCGTGGTTTATGTCCAACATACTTGCACGCGCATGTGACGCGCGCGGCTTGAGATCAATGGTCATGATGCCTTGTCATGTCCTATGTATTTGCGTGTAATGAATAATTTATGATAAGATTCAAACTCGGTCCCTGATTGGATCCCTCGGAAAAGCGAGGGAGAATCGTCGAAAAGTAAAGAAAAAGTTAAAAGTTGCCTGCCAACTTATGCAAGACCCTTGTGGCGCGCGATCCAAAATCATGCATGTTCGAGGCCAAGATGGCACTAAGATTTCGAGAAGACACAACACGTTAGTGAATCTGGTGCGCGGGCGCCTCCAAAATAACAACACAAGGTTCTTGGGCCCAAGACTATGTTCCAGCCAGAAGTGGAGCGCATTTTTAGCAGAAGAGGGATTATTATTATTATTATTACGTTGTGGCCTCGGCCTCGTTCTCAGTGTTGTAGTCAAGGCCACAGCCTTGACTACAACACTGGTTGAAAATGTGTGCAAAACATGCGTATTACGGATACACGTCATAGCCCCAAAAGTAATGACGTATACGTACACATATCGGTATTCATGACGCTGCAAAACCTCTGTATTAGTCTATTAGTAACAGTATTACAGTTTTATTCTGGTGGCACACACATGTTTGACTATACCTCTTGATATGTTGGGGGTGGTGGTGGTTCCCAAGGGGTATTTCTATTCTGTGTATACACGGTATTCCTCTCACTCGCAGACTCCCCAACAAATGTAAATCCATCCTCCTCCCTGTCATTTTCCACCATAGCAGGTGTAGTCTTTGCACTTTGCTCAGGGGTTGTAGATTTTTTCCTCCATAGTTGAAATTGTGAAAGCGGAGAAGCTATGGCCTTCAAGGAAAAAGTAAACACACAAATAATTGATGCAAATGAAAATATAGACAGGAGTGAATAAAGTCATCATTTGACAATTAGCACAATGCCCCACCACACCTTGTTGAAAAAACTTGCTACCGATTTGTGGAGTGCCATGGCCTTGTGGTATAGTGCACTGACTCAGAATCTTGGTGATACTAAAGATTGTGGGTTCGAGCTTGTGCCCTTCAGCAAGACACTTTGTCACAAACTGCTTCTCTCTATCCAGGAGTACATGTAAATGGGTACCTGTGAGGGCAGTGATTGAATAGCTCATGTGCGCTTACCTAGCAGCTAGTCCGAGTAACTTGGACCCTTCATCGCCTTTTTTAACATTTGGACATGATCTGGCGATAGTAGGGTCCAAGTCGATTGCGCGATAGAGAATGGCCAAAAATTCAATCCAAACAAAAAACATCAGAATTCAACCTTACAACGGCCACCAAAATACTAGATACGCCACCACCTGAACAAGTGGGGTTCCATGATCAGATAAATGTACCAAGGTTTACTTAACATCCAAATAAAAAGTGAAATTTTACCGTTTAATTTCCAGAGAATATGAAGGGTCCAAGTTACTCAGACTATACTATCGCCAGATCATGTCCAAATGTTAAAAAAGGCGATAGAGGGTCCAAGTTACTCGGACTACATTTACATGTACTTACATTTACAATGTCAATGCTCATCTTGCTGCTCACCAGATCAACCAACTCACCAAATTAAACAAAATAATCTTGTTGACCTGTCGTCTGTTTCAAACATTTTAATCATGTCAACTCAAATCAACTTATCAGGGATGCATGTTTGCAAACCTGCAAGGGCATGTAGGCCTACTTCTTATCCAGAACTAGCTATGCGCTGCTTCTATCCAGCACGTCCAACTCCAAACCAAACACTGCAGTTGGCCTAACGTTATTTGCAACTTGCAAATTGATCAATATCTGATCACTGATCAACATATCATATCAAGCGACAATTGAATTACATGTGAATGAATTCATGAACGAGTCGAGTCGATGGACATGATGTTGTTGCGGGTGCGGGATATTCTCACATGATGTACTGTAACTGTCAGTGTCAGGTGATGAAATTTATGCGGTAATCTAATGGTGTGGCAAATGCGGTAATCAGGTATGTACGGCAAACGCTTCGCTATGACTATTGAGCTGACATGTAATGCGTACATTCTTCCTATGTAAACAGCATACGTACGTAGTACACAATACACCACGGACGGACGTTCTTATTCCTCATCCAGTCACGGATCCGTGCAGCTTGGGCAGGTGACACCGTATCCGGCACCATTTGCACTGCACTGCATGCAGACTCGTACTCGACTCATACTTGTCAGCGTGGCCCATATAATGTTGTTGTTGATGTAGACAGGTTGGCGCGTACGGCAGATTTATGCCCTTTGCGCCATTAGCGAATAAGTGACGCTACCACATTTAGAAAATATTCGCGTAGAAATTATACACTGTAATAGGCATCGTGGTCGGTTGTAGTGACTCTGTGGGCTAATCGAAAAACAGAAAGAGTCGATACTACGAAAACGTTGGAGGAATTAGTCCTAGAACAAACAAACAGGTAAATGATAGGGAGAAGAAGTGCTCATGATCCTCCAGACACAAAGCGTCACAAGGTGTACTGCAAGGCCGGACCGTGTGCCGTGCAATTTAAGGGCCCGGGCCCCGCTCGGGTGATTCGCAGGTCCGCAACACCTTCAGGTGATGATGAGTGACACTATGTCCAGCCAACCATTTACACTTACTCCTCCCTAAAACTGGTGCAACATCAGAAAATCAACGAGGTGTATCGGGAATTATAATTTATATATTGATATTACAGTTATGGACATACTTAATGATGTGGTGGTAGTTTTGTTTGGGTTCAAGGAGCTGTTGGAGTGACTGTAATTATTTGAGTGTTGGTGAGGCTGAGTGACTTTATGAGGATTTTCCTTTGGTTGTTATATTTGCTGCAGTTCAAAAGAAAGTGTTTAACATCCTCGGTGCATAAGCATACTTCACATAACCCATTTGGGTGTTTGCCAATTTTATAAAGGTAGTTATTCAAACCTTTGCATATGCCAAGTCGCAATCTGTGTAAGATTACTTCTTGGGAGCGTTTCATACCCCAGCTTGAGAAAAGGAAGGGAGCCTTGTATTTCATATTATTAGTCAGATTATTATTGGGGATGAGTTTGGTCCATTTTTCTTTCAGTTGATCTTTGAGAATGTGTTTAACTTCATTGTCTAGTAGTAGGGGTATGTTATGGTCGATATTGGTTTTATATGTGGCTGACTTAGCAATTTCATCAGCTCTTTCATTTCCGTTTATCCCACAGTGTCCAGGGAGCCATTCAAAACCAACTGTATTGCCTTGGTGCTTGATATTATTTATGGTATGCCGGATATCGCAGACAATTTTATGTTGCGGAAAGGGTTTGGATATGGATTGGAGGGCACTGAGACAATCACTGAAAATACAGGTATACAAAGGTTTGACATCTTCAACCCATTCTAATGCGAGGAGAATTGCGAAAAGTTCTGCTGTAAAAATAGATATACCATTATTGAGGCGGGACTGTATTTAAGTTGGGGGATATAAATGCCACATCCGACCGTGTCAAGGGTGGGATTGTAGGAACCATCAGTATATATGTGAAGTGAATTAATCCAGGTTGTTTTAATGATTTCTACGCTAATATTTCTTTTATCGTAGGTATTGGTAGCATCTGCCACTCGAGAGAGGATTTCGGTGGAAATAAAAGGCTTGCTATAATGCCAAAATGGGAAAGGATCATTGAGGGGGAAAATTGTATACGGGAATTGAGAGATCCTGGCTTCAAAAGGGGTTTTGTGAGTAACAGAAGTCCATTTATCAGCAAAGTAGTGCTTTTGCCAGTTATCAAGATTAATATAATCATTTGGATGAGATTTGTGAGCATTTATTTTAATTCCGTATAGATTGCATAAGAGCTGTCTTCTTAGCGCCAGAGGTGGGTCTCCACATTCAGTTTGCAGTCTAAAAAGTGGAGTACTTTGAATAGCTCCTGTACAAATTTTGAGAGCTTGATATTGGATGCTGTCAAGTTTTTGCTTAATAGTTAGGGATGCCGAGTCAAAGGCTTCACATCCATACTCTAAGATAGGTTTGATTAAAGCACTATAGAGCTGATAAAGTGTTTTGCAATCAGCCCCCCAGGAAATACCGCAGATGCATCTGAGGATGTTAAGTCTCTTTTTACATTTGATGATGATACTGTCTATGTGTTTATTCCATGTTAACCCACTGTCAAAAATGACTCCCAAGAATTTGGCCGATGACACAGTCTGCAATCTATGGTTTTTGATGTGTAAGGAGATATCAAAGTGTTTTTTGTTGGTGAAAAAAACCGCAATTGTTTTGGGGATGGACAACTTGAAACCCCATTTGTCACACCACAAATTAATATTGTTAAGGTTTTGTTGAATTTTCTTTTCCAGGTAAGATGTGTTCCTGTTGGATTTCCAGATGGCGATATCATCTGCATATTGCGAGACATTAGCATCAACCACATGATGGGAGAGATCATTGACAGCAACGTTAAAGAGAAGAGGACTGATAACACTGCCCTGTGGAACACCATTTTCCATAATTCTTTCTTTAGAAAGAAAGTTATTGATTCTGACTTGAATTTTTCTATCTGTAAGGAAATTATCAATCCATTTTATTATCCGACCATAGATACCCATAGAGTGTAATTTAATAACGATACCTTTGCGCCAGAGCATATCATAAGCTTTTTCAATATCAAGGAAAATGGCAAGGGTGCTTTCTTTATTACTCCGGGCTTTATTGATTGAAGATTCCAAATTGATGATATGATCTTTGGTACTTCTTCCTTTTCGGAAGCCACTCTGATGGTTGGATAACAGGTTGTGTGTTTCTAGATACCAGAGTAGTCGAGAGTTAACCATACGTTCCATAATTTTACAGAAGGTAGATGTGAGGGCAATTGGTCTATATGATAGGGGGTTAGTGGAATCTTTCCCGGGTTTAAGGAAAGGAATAAGGATAGCATCCTTCCATTGTTTGGGGCATTGTGAGGTATACCATATCATGTTAAAGATAATAAGTAGATAGTTACGAATTTTCATAGGAAGATGTTTAATTATGGCATTACTTATTCCATCTTTACCAGGAGAGGTGCATTTAGAAGAATCAATTGCCTGATTTATTTCTTCTAGAGTAAAAGGTTCATTAATTACACTGTCATTGTTACTATCAATGCAAAAATCATTTTCTGCTTTATTTTTGATGGGGATAAATGAAGGGCTGTAATTGTTTGTACTGCTAACTTTTGCATAGCTCTCGGCGAAAGCTTCAGCCTTATCTTTGTCAGTAATGGCATCTGTGCCTTTGTGGTTAAGAACAGGGATGCTATTTGTAATTCGAGTTTTTTCTATTCTTTTAATTTTATTCCAAATAATTTTGGTGTTGGTTTTGGGATTTATTTCGTTGCAAAAACTTTCCCAGTCTTTTCTTTTGGCATTTTTAATCGTCTTCCTGGCAATGGCACACGCCCTTTTATACTGTATAAGGTCTGTGGGAAGACGAGTTTTTCTAAGGATTTTTAAAGCATTTTTCTTATTATCTATTGCCTGTTTGCACTCATCATTCCACCAGGAAGTAGGGGTTTTATGATAATTAGGATTGGTTTTGGGAATTGAACAGTTCATGGCTGATTCAAGCTCATTGATAAAATTGTTATAAGTTTCATCAATGTTATCTGAAACATTGGGTTCAGATATATTCTGATTGCATGCAACTTGAAATTTATTCCAGTCTGCTTTTTTAATGGACCATTTAGGTGTGAGATTGCCTTTGTTTTTATAAAAGGAATGGTTATAATCGATAAAAATAGGGAAGTGATCACTTCCCCAAGAATCATCCAGAACTGTCCAGTTACATTTAGCAGCTATATTAGGTGATACAAAGGTGACATCGATACAAGAGAAGGTACCATGGGATGTATCAACTCTTGTACCCTCACCAGAATTAATACAGACCATATCAAATTCAGTGTTAATATCATCGATTATTTTGCCGTTATGATCAAGTTTGGAGCTGCCCCATATGGGGTTATGACCATTTAAGTCTCCACAAATTATGCAAGGTTTATCAGTTTTATTAAAGATCTCTCTCAGAGAACTATCAGATAAGGTGTTACAGGGGTTATATATATTAATGATGTTAATTTTATTTTTGTGGATATCGAACAATTCACCAATTTGATACTCAATGGGAGTGTCATCAGAACCCTGTATGTATTTAAAGGCTAGACCACGTTTAACAATGAATGCACAGCCTCCTCCCCTTTTTTTAGTTCCTGTGTTCTGTCTGTCGTGACGGTAAATGTCGTATCCAGGTAGGGAAAAACTTTTCCCTTCTTTAAGCCAGGTTTCCTGGATACATATAAGATCTGTTTTTTAGTCCAGGAGCAATTATTAATATAGGATTTAAATTCGTTACTATGAGCTGACAGCGACTGGGCATTCCATTGCACAATTAGTACCATAATGAGAAATATCATTAAGTTTTGTTTGGTTTTCCTTTAGTCGTTTGATGAGAGCTGGTCGGAGTGCGGGTTTCCAGCGAGTCTGTGTTTGATTGGGTCGAATGTGTATTAGCTTTGTTTTGGGTTGATTTTCGACCCGAGCTGTTCCTTGTGTTGGCACGTGTGGGAGTTCTTTGTTTCCCTTGCGCATCTTTGGTCTGTGTTGGAGGGTTGTCAGCGTGTATGATGTGGTTAATAAGTTCCTTGATTGCCACATGTCTTTCCTCTTTGTTTTTGAGAGTGTCCCATATTTGTAGCGTGCCAGTGAGAAGTTCAGTTGATATTGTTCATTCCATATACATTGTGTGTATTCAGTTTGTGTTGCTTCGGTTGTGTTAGTCTGCGTGCTTGCGTCTTTGGAGATTTTGCGGGGTTTTGTCACAGTGATTGGCGGTGGCATCTCTGTTGTGTTTCCCATTGTGGCATTTGTGTTTGGACGCAGCAGATATTCTTTGTTCTTATTGTTTGTTGTAGATTGTGTCATGGCGGGTGAAACAGTCATCCATGGTTGCGCTAGCGAGGGTGTTGATTGGGTTGGACGGATTGAGATGTCCGCTGTTATTGCTTTGGCAGCTTCTGCATATGAGATGTTGTAGGTGACTCTGAAGCTTTGGATTTTTCGTTCATGCTTCATAGTACTGCACCCTCCATATGCAGATGAATGGCTTTCTCCACATCTACAACACCTGATATTATCCCTTTGGTTGCATTGTTCGAATGAGTGGGGCCCCCCGCATCGTACACATCGTGTATAACTTCTACAGTTGGTGGCGGTATGGCCGTGGCCCATATAACTTATGGCGCGTGCCACTCATCAAAATTTGAAATTCCCAAGATTAATCCAGTAAAATTTCCAAGAATTCCCAAGGCAATGGAAAACACTGTACAATGCATCAACCTCGTTCCCATGGTGTCGAGCAGCCTCACCGACACCACAGCTGCTCTCTGGTTGAAAATAAAGTAAGCCTTGGGAACGAGATTGACAATGCCGGAAGAAGCACTTTGCGCATGTGCAATCCATATTTTTCCCACCAAAATTCCCAAGATCTTGGGAAAAATCCCAAGGAGTGGCCACAGTGATATTCCTAGGTACCATACCAACCCATCCTCGACTCCATGGGCGCGTGTGCGTTCCTTCACTAACCCCTGGCCGTGAGGAATACGCTAACGACGCTGACTGGCTATTCGAAATGAATTATTATGTACTGAAAGTGAACCGCGCGCGTAATCCGAATGTTGAACGCCCTGTGTGCGCTCGCGTCCGCGTTAACATCCTGTTCGTCACGTCACATCAGCAAAACGACTCCGAGCACTTTTTTTCCATTATCAAGACAAGGCCACTAGTCTTGGTGGCTACGATAAACGATATGGATTTTTTCTGGTCAGGAAATACATGTATTTTATGTTTAAACAGAGATAGAAAAGGCACACATATTATAAATTCGAGTCGAGGCCGGAAATCAAAATTGTTCCAATCGATAATAAATTTACTCATTTATCCAGTTCAAGAAAGCAGCTCATTCTCAATGACAGTGTTTGCCGCCGCTGCAGAAGATGCATCGAAAGGTTTGACAAATTTGCGAAAACAGCTGAGAAAAACATTTGGAAAATTACACAACTGACATCCGGCGATAATGGGCGGAAACGGTCATGACGGTCGTCATACTTTTCCTTCCTCCCGATCCCACCAGGCCGGCTGTTACTACTATATATACTCAGTGCAGTGTTAGATTTAACGTCAGGCGGGAAAAACATTAGGCATCATTATTAGGAGCTATCACATCCTTCCAAAAGATTGATTCTACAAATAAAACCTTCCTACTAAAAACACTGCGTCGCGCGTTAAACACATCGACTGCAGTCCTAATTACCATATCCCACTATGTGGGATATGGTAATTACACAATTCCAGGGGTTAAGATCGCGCAAGGCATGGTGGGAAAACATGGCGCCGCAAGATCGTACCCATGGTAACGAGGTTGATACCAACCTAACACCTGCTGGAGGGTCTGAAACCCAGACGACGTCCGCGAAAGTTCACTCGGAAACCGCGCGCAGTTCGTAGATAGCGCGCTCGCGCCAAAAACTTCACTGCATGAACTCCTTATCACGTCGTTGCATGCATTGACCTATTTATTAGGCTTATTCAATCACACATAAGAACCATGGATCAGGATGGACAGTCTAAACCAAGAATAAACGGATCAATGCTGCCCAGGTTTCAAGGAACTGAAGTTTGTTTGCTGGGACGAGTTAAAGATGTAAGCATGGAAAGCCAGTCTGCCGGCGCGGCATAACGTTTAAACCCCTTGCCACCGGGTGGCGCCGGGCCCGGGGCACCAGGCCGGGTTATGCAGCCAGGCGAAACGGAAACAATAGGCTTGTGCAGCCAAGCATAACGTACACAATACCCCAATAATGAATTGAAAATGCAAACATTGGCGTGTATAGACATCAACCGGCCAGATGGCAATTTCAATCTGCACGTATTTGTGTCCACCGGTGGCAAGGGGTTTTAACCCCTTGCCACCGGGTGGCGCCGGGGCACCAGGCCAGTATGCAGCCAAGCGAAACGGAAACAAGAGGCTTGTGCAGCCAAGCATAACGTACACAATACCCCAATAATGGATTGAAAATGCAGAAATTGACGTGTATAGACGTCACCCGGCCAGGTGGCAATTTTAATTTGCACGTATTTGTGTCAACCGTACGCAAGGGGTTAAGGCCAACAAAAAAATTGTTTGGTTGTCCGCCCGCCCCTATTTTTTGGGCCCGCGCCAATTTTATCCCAAAACTCGAATTGATTTCGCTGGTTGATTCGTTCCAATCTCGTTTCCATCTTTATTTTGTTATTAGGCCTAGGTGTTGGGCTAACGGCCCAAAACCTATTGTTATTGTAAGAATTTACTATTCTTTTTATTATTGTTCTCAGGCAAATTGTTTGGCAACATGGAAACTGACATCAACTTGAATTTGAATACATGAATGCACAACCTACTGGTGCAGATGTATTTTTTTGTAATGACGTCATGATGATGACGTCATCGGGTATCAAATTACAACCAATCAAAGATTTATATTTTTTATCTTTGAAAATCGATATAAAATCAACCGTGAGAGACCCGAACTTGATTTTTACATGAATTGGTAGCATAAATAATACTGGATCTTCGATTTTGATCGCGCGCGTAAATTCACGTGACCCTTCCTTCCGGTCCAAACCGGAAGTGCCTTATAATTTGAAAATGGAAAAAGATTTCAACTTGCTTTCAATGATGTTAGTCTTTGGCCAGGCTGAACTTTTCAAAAAAATTAGCGGTGACGTCATCAAATATTCGAGCGCCCTCTAGCGGCAGGTTGAAAAATGTTCAAAATGAACTTTTAGTCGATGTGTGTGGCGAAGTTTGCGGTAATCACTTTATAATTGATATATATGATGACCTTCATGCAGGCAACAGGTGTGCGGGGGCTCAGATTGATGACGTCATCAGACAGGAAGTGACAATGAAAAGAACTTTAAACCTTAAAAAATCGCTGAAAAATCAACCGCGACAGACAAAATTAAGATTTTTGCTACAGTTGACATAGATCTCGAGCTTTCTGATAATGACGTCACGATGACGTCATCAAGTATCAGATGACGAGCAATCAAAGATTTCTAGATTTAATCTTTGAAAATCAATATCAAATCAACCGAGAGAGATCTGATTTTGCTTTTAACGGGAATTGACAGAATAATCCAGGGTCTTCATTTTTTATAGTATGTGCAAAACGACGTGACCCTTCCTTCCGGTCCAAACCGGAAGTGCCTTATAATTTGAAAGTGAAAGAACTTTCAGTCGATGTGTGTGGCGAAGTTTGCGGTAATCACTTTATAATTGATATGTATGCTGACCTTCATGCAGGCAACACGTGTGCGAGGGCTCAGATTGATGATGTCATCAGACCGGAAGTTGCAATGAAAAGACCTTTAAACCTTAAAAAATTGCTGCAAAATCATTTGTCAAGTCGTCAAATAGCTAAGCGGTTAACGCTTCTAGCCAGAGTGCTTGAAAACAGCAGAGTTGCCCCACATGCCACGTGTGGTCTCCAAAAGGTGCACACTGGCTTTATGAGATCATAGCTGTATCCTTGTATAATAAACAGTTTTAACGCTTTCATTATTTCTCCTCAGATTGACCCAAACGGAACATCATTTGTGCTGGGCCTGAGTGATGATGTAGATGTTCAAGTACAGCTACAAGATCCTGTAAGCAACATGTTTCTGGAAATTGGTCTTTCACTCAATAACGGTCCTGAATCCTCCAATTTTAATATGAGTTTCCACACACTGTAAGAAGTTCGGTTTAATCTTAACCAAAATAAGTACATGTATAGACATAAAGTTATGCATAAATCAAGTCATGTGACGTGAGTACAAAGTTGTGTACTACAAAGTTGGTGCGTATCTGAATAACGAAAGGTGCTAGATCATAAGATGCAAAATTCGTTTTGTAATGATTGGACATGAGGATTTGCCCCCAAAAAAGAAAATGAACAAAAAATTGACATCATCATGACTTTATCTATAGCGTGTTGTCATGTTTATTACCGGTATGTACAGTAAACAACTTTTGATCTGGTGTAGGTATCAAACTAAATACATTTAGCTAAATTATTTTTTATTTTTGAATTTTGGAGAAAAACATTGCCACAGACAACTTGTAACAAGCACTTTCATAATAAAGCCCTTGGAAGTGAATTTTTTTAACAAAATGGAAAGGATTAGGCAATCCTCAAATCCTTTCTGCCAAAAGAAGGAATTTGGAGGATTGAGGGTCTTTGGAAGTTGAAGCATAAGAGGGCATAATAGGATTTTGCCTCTGGAAGAAAATGGAGGATCCAGGTCATCAGGCCCTGATGCAATCTGATGCTGGTTGATTTTGGAGGATTGAGGTTATTACTATAGGGAGTTAAAGAAAAACCCCTAGAGGATTTTGCAGGATTCATGCAATGGTCCCCATAAGAGGATGATGGAGGATTCAGGTTACTTGGAGGAAAAATGATGGGAGTTGAGGTTAAATTAATGGTGGGTGTCCAAAAATCACATCAAGAGACCAGAAAACTAAGTTTTAAGCTGTTAACCCCTTGCGTACAGGTATTATATGGGGGCGCCATGCCGGCTTGTGCAGCCAAGCGAAATGGAAACAATACCCCAATAATGGATTGAAAATGCAAAGATTGATGTGTAATAGACATCAACCGGCCATGTGGCAATTTTCAATCCGCACATGTGTTAACCGGGCGCAAGGGGTTAAACCCAGAAGTCACAGTGTAATAATTGTCAATGTGGTACAGCAGTTTCCAGGCTTCATTGTCGTTGCCCAATGTCAGAATTACATCCACCTTATTACATTTTTAATAGAAAATCACACCAAAGACTGTTTGGTCATTAAACAGCCTCAGTTCTTATCAAACTTGGCATAGACATAGACATAGGCATTTTATTGAAATTGTATGTCAACAGTCATGTGTCACACGACATGAACTTAACCCGAACACTGCTGAATCCATCAATATCAATACAAATTTCCACACATTTTAAGGAGGTTAGGGTTAAAGGTCAAATTTTGGAGCACAAATTTTGGGTCATATCAGCACCTCATATCAAAATTAAACTAAGTGCTTAGACATGGCTCCCCATAATGAAGTTTTATGCTCAATAAAAATGAAAATTAGAAAAGCCTTGCATTCTGTTCAAGAACAGATGCAGATGGTGTGTCTGTTGTGATGTAATACCTTTGCCTTACTACAGCTGCAGGATATAATCGAGGGTATAACAGAAGTCATTGGTCAAGTGGGTCAAAATCCAAGAGTCATCAACTGCTTACAGTATGTTAACCTGGGAGAAATGGACTTTGGTAAGTTACGGTACTTCAAAAATATATGGTTATTTCAGTGTAATTACCATCATGCTTTCCAGTATTTCTACTTTTCCTACTTTTTCTGAATTTGTTTTACCTTGCTCCTACTTTTCCTGCTTTTTTGTCCCACATCTCTGAAAAATGAAATCCCATTGAATATTTTTCATAAGTGTTACACACTGTCATATGAAAATCACAAAATAAAGGGCTTGGGTGCAGGAGTACTGCAACTTTACTTCCAAACGCTTAGTGGAGCACAAGTGCTGTGAGAACAGAACATGCCAAATGAGGCTAGTGATGCTCTGGACATGGGTGAGTAATTAACGAAAACTACTCCTGAAAGATAGCAAAAGTCCTACTTTTATCCTGATTTTGTCCTACAAAGTCCTACTTTTGTCCCGTAACAAAATAAATATTGATCCTACTACATGTATTCTCCTACTTTTTCACCTGGGTCTGTTTCAAAGCCCGTGTGATGATGTCAACTTGTAAAGAATCGTCTTAAAAACAATGCACTTTAGCAGATATTCAATCATTTCAATTCCCTTCTTACTCTCCCCGTTCCAATACTTCATCTCTTTTTTCAGGTTTTACACGAAGAAAAGATGATACTTGTGCATTGTGCACATACATGTAAACTACAATTAATACATTATGGACATTCTGTTTGTCGTGGTGCCCAGCAGTTTTAACCAGTTCACGCAGGGATTATTTTTCACGAGCCTAGGTGCCAGACGGGCTCAGGCCTTTATCTGCGGGTAGCACACCCTGGCCTCGCTCACTGCGAGCCGGTCGCTGACAGATATTTCCGCTGGATCCTTGCCTCGCTGAGTGCGTGTATACACGTCATCCGACGTGAACTGGTTAAGAAAACCCATTAAACAATAATCAAGTTTAAGACCCACTTGGAAACTGAACCAAATCATTAGTTTATTGAATAACTTCGTCAAACAAACCACAAGGGAAACTGACGAAGTAATTTGAATGCATTCACTTTGGAAATTCATTCCAATTATCGTCAGTTTTCCTTGTGGTTTGTATGACAACAGTTAAAAAGTCGTATCCCCATTGAGTGATCCCCACAATGTCGCATCCCAGGTTGGGGCATGATCCCTGGCTATGTGGCATTCTGGGTTTATGACTTCTGACCAGTGGCCCCTGAACATTACAAAGAAACTGACAGTTTGGGAGACTTTCAGAATAGGGCAAGATAGCTCAGTTGGTAGAGCACCGGTACTGTATTCCGGAGGTTGCAGTTCAAATCCTGCTGCTACCAGTTTCTTTGGTCACTTTGGAAATATTGAATAAATGGAGAAAATTTATACATTTTGTGGTCAAAGCATGATCTTTTCAAATTTGAACCCAGCTTGGGTCTTGTGTACTGAAGAGCAAGGCTGCATTAATAAAAATGGGTGCACAAAACCCCTTGTTGAAGATTTCAAAATTAAAGACAAATGAATACCTGATTGAAAGAAGGGCCCAAGTCCACACTTTGTGGATAAACTGAGTTCTAAGACACAGGAAGTTACTCATAACACCATGGGCTATCGTGTGTGTGACATTTTTTTAATGTTCTCAAAATCTTTTCGAGTGGACTTGGGCCCTTCTTTCAATCGGGTACAATGTATTCAAATGTATTATGAAATACAAATACATTGTCTTTTGCCACGAGGTGTGTAGTTAAGAGATGACCAAGATGGGTCTAAGACCACCCAAAATCACCAGCCCACTTGCCGGCCCATCATTTCTTGACCTCCCTTAACCCAATAACCTCATGAATCTTAGCTACTGTATGTGCATGTGTCCATTTGCCAGTATTTGAGATGAATGATGAAGAAAACCATCACAAACAGTATATTTTGATCAGTCGTACGTGTAGTTTTTCATTGTTTGTATAGACCTTATTGCAAATACCGCCTGGTTGAGACGTCAAAATGGTTACAATGCATTGTGGGAAGGCGAAAGTCACAAACATTGCTCTTGTTTCCTTCCCACAATGATTTTTGACAATTTTGACGTCTCAACCAGGCGGTATTTGCGATAAGGTCTATCTAAGCGAGTACACTACATGTAACTTCACATTACCTAGCCCGCAAGGGTTAAATAAAAAATGGGCAGAACTGACAAAATGACTACAAAAGAATACACGTGTATCAAGAATTTGTTATACATGTACATGTACAGGGTGTCCCAAAATAAATTTCCAGGCCAAACCAGGCAACCTCAGAATCTAGATTTTGACAGATCTTGACTATGAAAAATAGTCTTTATTTCATCAAAATCAGTCGAGCCAATCAAAATGTCATTTTTTGTGCAGCAAGGTCAGCCGCCAACTCCAGGTGATCCAGAGCGGAGGATGCGGTATTCGAGATAGTTCACTGCTGTGCGACGACGATTTACCTGTGGTGATGAGGCAAAGTTTCCTCTGAACGGGTGCATCAACAAACAGAACACTAGGGCCTACGCAGCAAAAGACCATCCACCCAGGGAGTTTACTTCTGACTCAAGAAACGATTAGAGAGATTCCCTTCATGACTGGGCTGCTATAACCACAGACTGACAGCTTCTTGGAATGAAAAATGTAACAAAGTCACAGTCAGTCACTCCTAGTTGGGGGCTGACCTTGCTGCACAAAAAATGACATAACTTCTGATTGGCATGACTGATTTTGATGAAATAAAGACTATTTTTCATGTAAGACATTCCCGCATCAGGATCTGTCGAAATCTAGATTCTGAGGTTGCCTGGTTTGGCCTGAGCATTTTTTGGGGGACACCCTGTACATGTATATGAATTTTTAAAAGTTGTATTTAATTACATTGTTGCATTTTTTAGTGCTTACACAGGCTTTCAAGCAGACCCAGGCTTTCAAGCAGACCCAGGTGAAAAAGTATGAGAATAGTAGGATCAAAATTGTAGAAAAACGGGACAAAATCGGGATAAAATTAGAACGTTTGCGAGCTTCTTGGAGTAGTTTTCGTTGATTTCCACAGCATCACAAGCCTCATTTTACATGTTCTGTACTCAACTAAGCTCTTGGAAGTAAAGTTGCAGTACTGCTGCACCCAAGCCCTACATGTACATTGTGTGATTTTCATGCGACAGCATGTACATTGTAACACTCTTATGAAAAACACTGAGATTTCATTTTTTTGAGATGTGGGAAGAAACAAGTAGGAAAAGTAGGAATACTTGAAAGCCTGGCTTACATGAAGCTCAATTTTCTGGTTTCCATGCCAAAAGGGACAATGCAAATTTGTGTTTGATCTTTTCCTAGAAACATTGCCACAGCCCCTTTAAAAAAAATGCAAGATCCCTCCAAAAAAGGAAGAAATGTCTGGCTGTGTGCTCTCATTTGCCCACTTGGTATCCCATTGCAAAAATGAGCTTTAAACATGAACTTTGATCTTTTAGCTTTAGAGCTAGCCTACATTTATATATCCTTGATCTACTATAGTAACTGGTTTATAACGTATGGTGGTACTACTTTTATTCATCTTTTCCAGATATGACACTGTATGATGAAGCTGTTAAGATTACGCAAGAATTCTCTCAGTACTACTTGCAAGCAAGTGCCATTCAGTGAACACTGCAGTGAGGAGACTAGTCCCCATGAACTACAATGTACATTGTACGTGATGTTTTCATTGCAGTCTGTCCAGGATGTCACAACATACATGTTGTACTTCTGTCCATATTTTATGTCTTGATTATATTTTTTCTGACATCATTGGTTAGGAAGAGTTTAACGTTTACTCCGGTATATTTAGAAACAAATCAAGGGAAATTAACTTAATACAGTACATGTACTAGCATGTTTCCATCCACGATCACTTCTATTTGCCCATATAATAATATTCAGGGTTGAATTCAGGTTGGTTAACTCACACAGTACAGGGTGTTTAATAGAAACCTAAACCATGATTAAAATGCCAATTAATTAAAATCCCTATTTGTCAACCCTAACACTGCTGAAAATATCAATACGAATTTCCACACACCCTGGGGGGTTAAGAAATGAGAACACCATATACCTTCTTTCTTTCTTTTAGTACCAAGAAATACATGTACATCTAATAACTTTCATAAATCATTGAGCAGGGGATGGCTAAAAGGGATTCTTAGAATTTACTTTGCACCAGATACATGTACATGTAAAAAGCCATGAAATTTGCAACCTGTTTAGCTAGTTTTATACAGGAAGAAAAGATGGTTTAAAGAATGCAATGGCCATGCTCAGGCTGAAAAGTTAAATTAATAATTGAGGAAAACTATTAATTTTTGTGGGAAAAAAAAGTCACTGCACTCTGCTATCGTGTACATATTTGGTATCCCACTTCTGTGAGAGAATTTTGAGATGCCAGTGGCAGCAGACATACCGGCCCTTTTCCATTGTTCTCAGAACTAGCAAAAAGGACCAATATGTCTGCTGCCACCATCATCTCGTAAGTCTCCAATTGCAAGTTTAAATTCATCAACTGTTATTTATCTTCAGTCGATTTGTGTGTGTATGGATTGTCCAATGGGAAAGCTTTTAACCTATCTAATGCGAACAAAAATGAGCAAGTCAAAAAGCATGGACACGGCCTCTTTAATTCAATCTCAATCATACAGTTTGTACATGTAGCTTGAATCCGTGTCCAATTTAACCCCAGGTCTGGTTCTCGTCCCCCTGACTGCATTCTTAATCATGTCTCTTTGCTTGACAGTGCCTCCAATTCTGCCATGTAATAGGTCAGTGATGTCTCTACATGTAGGTTTCAATAGCTGTATGCGATTGAAGACGCAGGACATTCAGTCCGACACAAATGCATTTTAAATGGTTCCATTTTGATCATCTGTTTGGTCAGGTATTAAAAGAAAGCAGATAGGATGGGCTAATATGTGGTGGTACCATTTGATGAATTAGCATTTTATTCTGTTTCCTTTTTGAAAAACAACACGTGCAGTTACTTTCATACCTCTTGGCTTCACAAAATAACCTGAACAAAATCTTCCGTACATGTTTAATTAAATTTTATTGTACAATTTCAACAAAATACAAAAAGTTTTCGAAATAGTTTTGTATTCAAAGTACTATTTGCACATACCATACTTTCTAAAAACTAAAGGTAAATCGTAATTTGTTTCATCTTGGCTAATTTAGGAATTCAGTCTTTGGTAGATATGTCCGGATACAGATATTTTGGTTGGAGGTTTATTGTTCCTGTTCGTAAAACCCTTGACACTTAAAATAATTACTGCAAAAATGCAGGCTGGAGTTTGGTTTCTTGTTATCAGAATGTTATACATACCCAGGCAAAAAAAATGTTTAATTGGGTGATCCATAATATTGATCACTGCATGTAAAACAATGGCATGCAGTTGCCACGTGAAAAACTTGATTGGCGAGTATCGAATACCAAATTATTTGAAAATGAACAGCCCTAGTCTTTGGACTAAATTTCAAGAGCTAAAATCTGTTCACACAATTTGCAAAACAAGTTCTGTTAATAGTGCCAATATTTGAAGCTACATTGACGAAAGATGGGAAGACACCAGGTGACCCAGCTGTACACACAACAGATTTCATTATTTCTCTGAAGCTCTGGGGGTACTTTTTGCCCCCAAAGACTCATTCTTTATGCACATAATGAAGCCAATCACATAATTCTCTTTCAGGAATAAAACAATTACAATGGAAATCACCCAGATACAAGTCGGGTTTAAATAATTCACTTGTGTAAATGGAAACATGTCATTCTTTTATGATATACATCTTTCCAATCAGTATTATTGAATTGTTATGTTGAGTATACACATTGATACTCACTTTTGGCCTCCCATTATGAACAGTAGTTTTAAATCATTGTATTTCAATTAGCTGAATACAAAAAAGACATGTTTAGCATCTATGTTTTTTTAAAGTAAGGAGGGGCTTTCAATTTGTTATTTTCAAGATGGCCGCCATTCTTTTTATAATTTATGACAACCGTATATATTCAACTGTTGAAAGACATGTTGGACAAGAGATTGAACACGTTTATAGTTTTAGAAGTTATGACTCGCAAGTACTTTATTTTCTGGTGGATTGGTCGACCAATTTGGGGTTTTTCCACTGGTAACATTTTTTAAAATCTGGGTGGGGACACTAAACAATCCAGCTCTGTTAAATATTAATAAAAAGTACTTTTAGTTTGACACATACTAGAATTCTTCAGTCTGGTCTTTGCTCCCATCGCAATCAAATCAAATTCACTGCGTCATGGTTGTAAATAGATGAACAATAAACCACAAGAACAGATAAGATGAAAATGTAATTTGTCCATGCATTGGATCATTTGCACTGATGCCATATATTGCACATAAGCAACCTTGGTGAAAGTTGTTTATGAGATGTGACATCAAGTGCGAATGATCTATTCTGTCTATACATGTAGAGAAGGTACCAATATGTCTGAGAAATATTTCTATCTGAAATGCATCATCTTCAAGAAAATTGTACCTAGCTTATTTTGTTTTCAACACCTGAAATAAGCAATTATGAATGTGCACATCGAGTGTTTTTTCACTACCTTCCTGTGATATTGCATGTAAATCACACAAAGTATGAACACAGTGTGTTGTCGGATCTACATTGTACCATTATCTTTAAAAACTGTGGATCTTGGAAAAAAAAATTGATTTTTCAGCTTGTTCACAAATCCTCAAGTCCTAATAACAAATGTACATTTGTTATCCCATGCTCATTTTGGAAAATCTTTCACATCAGTTCAAATAAAATAATTTAGAAAATGTGTGTACAGTGTCATTTCAAAATCCAACTTTTGGCAAATCACAAGGTTTTTGTCAAAGTTATTAATGCTAGAACATCAACTGACACTTCGTAATTCCGGTTACAATTTATTTAACAATAACGTGCTTATTAATTTCTTCCTGTTTTGCATTTGAAACAAAATCTTGTATTGTACATGTTGAAGCTGGGTGATTTGGAGTATGATAAGCAATTGTTTTGCCATAGTACCATGTACAGGGATACATGACAGATGTCTACTCAATGTTTCAAACTACATGGTCATCAAGTATAGTCAAGTCCCCTATGACTTGAGGTTAAATTTAATTCAAACATCCTGTCAGCGTACCAGCTGCTGTGTGTGTGTGGGCGCGTTGGCGTATTCAAACCGCGGACGTAAAATGCCAGAGAACAAAAGAGAACAATATCGTCCGCGATTCCCAGCATACGTCCGCGATTGGAAGTGTGTACAAAGTCTATGGAGGCCTTCCGAAAAAGTTAGAGTATAAACAAAAGAGGAACAATGGGACGTCCGCGTTTGGAGGTCGGTACACGACTGTGTGTGTGTGTGTGTGGCTGTACGTACACACAATGGAGACTACATGGTCATCAAGTAATCACCATTGTAGAACTAACTATATAGCTATACCGTTTGAGACCAACATACAAAAAAGGAACGTTTTCAAATGCCGTAATAGTACACCAATCTTGTTAGGGACCTCACACAGTCAGGTTTTAAGTGCAATTTTACTGCCATTGAAATAGGTAGTCGGGGTCTCATCACGCCTGATAACAAACTGCGCATTAAATCTCTCCCTAAGAAAGAGACCAACAACTTCATAACCCGCCTCTCCAAGACAGCCTTAACTGCATCATTCGTCATATTCTACTCTAAATACTCCAGCAACTGGGTCGACACAGATGAGTCGCTCTAACCTCCCACAGAATGTTTAATTTGTCTTTCTTCAATTTTCGCCCCTTCACATCTATACTCATTGAATAAGTCTCATTAATTAGTTTGCTTTAAGCGAATATTACTGTTACTATTTAGTCACTTAAATGTTCATTTTGCCTTGTTTTAATGTCTATTCACATTGTATTCCCTGGAATCTTGTGTTTTGATATTGATGTCCTAGGGTCTTATTCGCATGCCTTGAATATCCAATAAAGACATGAATTAATAATAATGAACCATTCGGCTGTGCAATCAAACGCAGTATGAAGCATTTACTACCATTTCAGTTAGCAAATGCTGAACAGTAAAACTTATCTTATATTTATACAAATTCAAGCATTTGCTTTTCCTTTTTGCTTGTACTTCCTATTCATACGGCCCAATAACAAACACCTCAACAAAAGTAAGTTCCCGCTAAATGAATCTTTATACTTCCTAAGATGTACACATGATTTTTATTGACCTTGGTGGAGATCATCAGTAGGATCCATGGAACAAATACTGAAACCGACTAGCCCATACAGTCCTACTTTCCCAATACGTGCGAGGACAATGCTTTGTGTTTCCTATTGTTCCTTTGATATAACCCAACCCCATAGACTAAGCACGTACGTGCGAGGACTGAAAGGTTTCTTTGTATTTCCTTTCTTCTCTTGTCCTCGGAGATATATACAGAACCTGTACATACCTACTGTTATGCATGAATGAGAGTGTAAAGGTGTCATTTTTGCTGCCATCCCATTGATCCACTCTGCACACTGCCTGATGACTGGCTGCCGATGCAATTTTAACTCCACGTTCCAATGACTGTCAGGGGTACTTTGGCACAACAAGCGGGGTCTGTCTGCATTTGGTTAATTTCTTCATTTGATTTGTTTTTGATCAGTGGTGGTTTGAGGCTGCATGGAATCGTAGCACAGGTACATTAACGGGCTGTATACTCTCCCGTGAAAACACCCCACCCTATACCATATCTCCACTCGCATCACCATCATCACTGTATATCCCCCGATCTGCACATCAATAACGTCCTTTCATTCCATCTGTCTCGTGGCAGTTCTGCATGTTGGCTCCGAATCTACTCGATAACGAATCTCTTGTTTATTGTCAGACCACATAGACAGTAGTAGGTTCTCTGGATGAGTATGGATGCCTTTCTTTGCAACTCACTTTTCATTGTCGTTGACAGTCATCATTAGGAACAAGTTATGTCATGGAGATTTGTAATTATCAATGTAGATTCAGAGACAACAAGCAGTACTGCCACAAGACAGATGCAAGGAGTGGACAACCTTGATGATGATGGAGTGGAGATATGGTAGAGGATGAGGTGTTTTCACAGGATAAATCTATAGAGCCCTTTAAAGTTCCTATACAATTCGAATGCAGCCTCGTATACGATCAAATGACTGCAAGAAAAAGTACTGACAGAACCACCACTGATAAAAAACAAATCAAATGAAGAAGAAATTACCCAAATAAAGACAAAATTCCTTGTTGTGCCACAGTATCCCTGTCACACAGTCAGTGGAAGGTGGAGTTAAGATTGTATCAGAGGCCAGTCAGGGGGTGGACCAATGGGATGGATTTATTAGACAGAGACTCGCATCGATATCACGGATGAAAACTTTCCCCTCAAAACAGGACTTTGGTGATTACTTATGAAGTGTACTGTGCATCAAAGTCTGCCCCACTTGGTTTTGAGTGTTGTTTAAATTGATTCAAGGTAATTAAAATATTTAGTTAATTACGAGGTGCGATAAAAAAGTTCCGAGACTGTTCCTGTTGTGAACGAACGGAGCGCATACAGCAGGTTTAAGCAATAACTTTTGTGAGTAAGTATTCCAAGTTACATCACTTCCTGTGTTACACGCATGTTTGAGACCACTGGTACGTGTGCATTTGCGATTTCACCAACATGACAATGCGCCCGCAACACCACGATCGTCGCTCCCCACCCCCATACTCGCAGGATTTGGCTCCCTGCGACTTCTTTCTGTTCCCAAAAATGAAGTTCAAGCTGAAGGGTCGCCGTTTTGACACTGGAGGAGATCCAGCGAGAATTGCAGATGGTGCTTGGCGCGCTTACAGAATGGGATTTCCAGGAAGCATTCCAAGCGTGGTAGGAGCGGTGTATCGCTGCACAAGGGGACTACTTTGAAGGGGATGGAGGCCAGATTTAAATCACGTAAGGTTTTATGCTTGTTATAGGCACAGTCTCGGAACTTTTTGATCGCACCTCGTACATTAATTAGTAAAACTGGTTGAGAATATTGCCCACAGTTGCTTTGTGTAAAAAAAAAAAAAATGACAATCAGAGAAAACACAGCAGAAAAGAAAACTGGAAACCACCAAATCCGATTCACCATGACTCAACACATTTTAACAATTTTTTGGTTGGGAAAAGCTTCTGAGATTTGTTTCCTCCACCAGAACATCATTTTAAACCTAAAACTTAAAAAAAACCTCGAACTTAAAATATCATTTTTTTTTTTAATTCACTACACTCCAATGTGCATACATGTTAATCATGAAGGCTTTTGTGTGTGGGTCATTCCATAAATTTTGAGTCAAAAAGTGTGACATTTTTGGTGTCCCTCTTACACAGTGACATTAAGATTTTGCAATTCAGGACACATTCTTTAATGCCTTCTATCTCCAAGAGTGATTATGTAGAGCAAAGTACCTGCCAAACAAGTAAAATAATGCTAAGTTAATTTTAATGGTACTTGATGGGATATTACACAGGTCAGGTGTAACAGGGACACCCCAAATTTATGGAATGGCCCATGTTCATGTATATTGTTCACTGAAAATCCTCTTTCCAGAATGATCAAAAAATTGAATGTTCAAATACTGAATTATTCAAATTGACTCGGCCCTAGTTCCTTTCATAGCCAAGGGGATAATTACTGTAATAATCTATGAAAGGAGAGCAGTAACTTTGGGCTGGAAACAAGTGCCACGCAATGAAATCACGGCAATATCATGTGAAAGTGTATCCCAGTCACCAAATCACCTGGCGGGTCCCGTGCGATTCGTGACATGGATTATGCTGTGCATAACAAATGTATCTATTGGCCTCTTTTTGTTGGGAGACCACATGCATGATTTTTGCGATTCAATGTTATGCCGTGAAACACAGGCATTTACAATTCACTTAAAACAAAAATTTAAGGTGGGTCGTTTGGTTTTTTTCACGAACCCATCAAGAAGTAAAGCCTGCATCAGTTTTTCTAGTTTTTGTACACTTGGTTTTATAAAAAATCAGAAACTCTGCAAAACGAGGGACATTGGCTACCAATGTTTTGTTGTGTGAAAGTTTGTCATGAAATCGCAGTCGTACTGGTTGACAGACACCCGGCGCCACTCATCGCTGATGTGAGTTACTGCCACTTGTGTGAAACAGGCTTTTCTGGAACCATTAGGTATAATGTGTAAGGTACATACAGGAGATCTACATGTATGGCTGGTTCATGTCTTATTGTCTGCAGCCGAGGAGACGGTGCCCACTGAATCCATCAACATACATCTACATGTGCAGCCCGTTACTGGACACTCTGTGTGTTCTCTAAAAACCAAATGACAAATAAAGATATGCTGTCAGAAATAGTGAAAGCTTAGATCATGTTCATTTACTGTCGTAAATTGCAACTTTGATATGCTGTACTGACTTAATCTTTTCAGAACCATAATATAATTTATATACAATTCACCTCCACATCTCGGGTATGGAACCTGTCAGTGTGTGGCATAATGTGGAGTGTCCCAAGTACATGACTGAAAAGGGCAAGGGTGCGACATCACTGACCAAGAAAAGGTTTAGTTTTTTATGTAAATTCAAGCCTTTATATCGAAATTACCATGGTTACTACATCTACGCCAAATCTTCCATCTATAAAAACGTGTGGGCCAAAAATACAGTTCCAAACTTTTGTGGAAACAATTGTGTGTTGAAAACAATTTGATCATTTACCAAAACAATGAAACACGGTTGCCTCGATGTCAGTTACATGTTTTTATAAATTATACATATAGCAAATCTGTCTAGATTCAATATTGTGACTCGAAAACCACGAAGATGTTAGATTGGTGTCAAACTGCTAACCGTTTTATGAGTAATGCTCCTAATGTCCAATCCATATACAGTAGTGAGTGCATTTATAATTGTCAGCATTATCTAGGAATAGATATTATGGGCACCAATCTTAATGCTAAGTACTGTGATGGGATTCGCCCTGGCACATTCTGTACAAGGTCTCTGACTGAGGTAAGCAATCTAATTTCAAGAAGTTGATTCCACTAATTATGCCCACCGTGTATATTGTCATGGCACACTGCAGGGTTAAAAGAATCGATACTCAAGTTGCATGATAAAAAAAAACATTACCACTTGGCAACATCTGGAAATTGCCGTTATTGGCTTGAAAAATGAACCGGATTTGACACCATGATACATTACACTTCAACTCATACTCACTTGAACCATTCCATCAGATGGCATGCATGTCCTCCATGTCTACAGGATTGACACCATGTGAACCATTGACTGAACTCGGTCTGTTTGCTCTGGGTAACTGCATCTGCACACATACAAAAGAAGATTTTATTAAACTAAAAAGGGTTCACACACATCGTGGTACTGTCAACATGAAGTCTGATCTTTTTGAATTGCATGTAATCTGAACTTATTATAAGTGTGGTTGTTACACAAACTTTTTACAAATAAAAATAACTACAAATTATAATCCTACATAAAGCAATGTACATATTCATAATCTTGAAAAGCTCAAAGTTGGGTAAATCTGGTGCACACACAAATTAACTGTAAGGATTTCTTTTCATATTGGGGTGTATGTTTTTTCTATTTGTTTTTCCTTTACAAGGGAAACTGACTAGGTAAATTTGAATACATTTTCAATGTGAACAAAGAAACTGGCACGAGCGGGATTCGAACCTGCGACCTCCGGGTTACCGTACCGGCGCTCTACCAACTGAGCTATCTTGCCCTATGTTGGCGGTCTCCCAAATTGTCAGTATCTTTGTTCGAGTGGGCGCTAGTCAGAAGTCATAAACCCAGAATGCCGTGTAGCCAGGGATCACACCCAATTTTACGATACAACCTGGGAAGCGACATTGTGGAGATCACTCAATGAGGATACGACTTTTTAATTTATAATACGTCACACAATCCACAAGGGAAACTGACTAGGTAAATTTGAATACATTTTCAATGTGAACAAAGAAACTGGCACGAGCGGGATTCGAACCTGCGACCTCCGGGTTACCGTACCGGCGCTCTACCAACTGAGCTATCTTGCCCTATGTTGGCGGTCTCCCAAATTGTCAGTATCTTTGTTCGAGTGGGCGCTAGTCAGAAGTCATAAACCCAGAATGCCGTGTAGCCAGGGATCACACCCAATTTTACGATACAACCTGGGAAGCGACATTGTGGAGATCACTCAATGAGGATACGACTTTTTAATTTATAATACGTCACACAATCCACAAGGGAAACTGACTAGGTAAATTTGAATACATTTTCAATGTGAACAAAGAAACTGGCACGAGCGGGATTCGAACCTGCGACCTCCGGGTTACCGTACCGGCGCTCTACCAACTGAGCTATCTTGCCCTATGTTGGCGGTCTCCCAAATTGTCAGTATCTTTGTTCGGGTGGGCGCTAGTCAGAAGTCATAAACCCAGAATGCCGTGTAGCCAGGGATCACACCCAATTTTACGATACAACCTGGGAAGCGACATTGTGGAGATCACTCAATGAGGATACGACTTTTTAATTTATAATACGTCACACAATCCACAAGGGAAACTGACTGGGTGTGATCCCTGGCTACACGGCATTCTGGGTTTATGACTTCTGACTAGCGCCCACTCGAACAAAGATACTGACAATTTGGGAGACCGCCAACATAGGGCAAGATAGCTCAGTTGGTAGAGCGCCGGTACGGTAACCCGGAGGTCGCAGGTTCGAATCCCGCTCGTGCCAGTTTCTTTGTTCACATTGAAAATGTATTCAAATTTACCTAGTCAGTTTCCCTTGTGGATTGTGTGACGTATTATAAATTAAAAAGTCGTATCCTCATTGAGTGATCTCCACAATGTCGCTTCCCAGGTTGTATCGTAAAATTGGGTGTGATCCCTGGCTACACGGCATTCTGGGTTTATGACTTCTGACTAGCGCCCACTCGAACAAAGATACTGACAATTTGGGAGACCGCCAACATAGGGCAAGATAGCTCAGTTGGTAGAGCGCCGGTACGGTAACCCGGAGGTCGCAGGTTCGAATCCCGCTCGTGCCAGTTTCTTTGTTCACATTGAAAATGTATTCAAATTTACCTAGTCAGTTTCCCTTGTGGATTGTGTGACGTATTATAAATTAAAAAGTCGTATCCTCATTGAGTGATCTCCACAATGTCGCTTCCCAGGTTGTATCGTAAAATTGGGTGTGATCCCTGGCTACACGGCATTCTGGGTTTATGACTTCTGACTAGCGCCCACTCGAACAAAGATACTGACAATTTGGGAGGTCGCAGGTTCGAATCCCGCTCGTGCCAGTTTCTTTGTTCACATTGAAAATGTTTTTCCTTTAAATTGATAAAACAAACACAAGTCCAGCTTGTCACTCAAAGGTATGGGCTAAATAAGAAAGTATATACACAGAAAAGTATGTGGCCCTACAGGGAAAGAGGAATTTATCTGCATATTGAAGAAATCTAAACCTCATATCCAATCCTTGCTGCAATGGAGGAAAAAATGCAGGGTGGCAAACACACTGAACCCGTCATGTTTATCATGCATCCAGGCCCAAATGTGTCCAGGAAAAAAATCAGTTTGAATTTATCTCTTTGGCAATTCCAAACACATACACCCAAGTGCGTATATACCGGCAATCGCGGACTTCCCATTGTTCCTATTTATACTTGTTTTGTGCACGATTTTCAATCGTGGACGTTCGTTCAATCGTGGACCCTTTGTCTATGCCCTAACCCTTTTTGTCCCTAGTCCACGATTGCCAGTATGTAAATACTCACACACACACACACACACACACACACAGTCATGTAAACGGGTGCAATCGTGGACCTCCCATTGTTCCTCCTTTGTTTATACTCTAACTTTTTCGGAAGGCCTCCCATTGGTTTTGTACACGATTTTCAATCGTGGACGTTAGGTCAAACGTGGACCCCTTTGTCTACGCCCGAATTCTTTTGTCCTAGGTCCACGATTGCCGGCATATACAAACTCACACACACACCCAAGTGTGTAAATGCCTGCAATCGGGACCTCCTGTTGTCCTATTGTTCATACTTTAACATTTTGGCAAGGGGCCTCATTGGTTTTCAAACGGGGACCTTTCTTAATCGGGGGTTCCCAATTGAATGCAAAAACAAACATACACACAAAAGAAAAAGTTTTACTCCAACTCTCAATCATGGCAACTTGTCATTATTGAGTTGGCTTTGCTTGAAAATTGAACCTGAAATTTCTGCATTCACCAGGTTTGGTTTAAACCAAGTAGTGGGATCCTTAAAACACCTGTTTTAGTCCATACTGAAAATTGAGACCAGAAACATTTTCAACATTTAATGGAAAGAGTAATCAAGGGCGTGGACATACAAACAAATACCGGTACCCAGACGACTTGTCTCAAATACAGCAACACGATAAGAGGAGACTGAGAAATGTTATTATGAGGAAAGGTACGATTTATGTACAGAAGTGATAACCAGGAAGAGACTTTCTGAATATAAATTTGCTCACTTAGAAGTTGAGTGTCCTACACTGGGAGAGATTCTGGGGAAAAAGTACCCCACATGAACAACACCACTTCATAAGCCAGTTCGGTATCTCCATGAAGTAGTCCAGGTCAAAGATTTGGGATAAAATTGCTGACGTAATGTCACGCGATGTTACGCGAACACCTATTCTGATTGATTTAAAGAAATGCACACTGTGCGACCACCTTGTGCGTTCATACGCGCATGCTATAGTTATCCCGAATGACCCGCGACCCATGTCATTGTACACATGCACAGTTGAAATACCTAATTGGCTTATTGACCTATCGCAGTAGAATTGCATGAATGTAGCCTGTGAAATATTGTCCAATCACATGAGTTATTATAATATTAAAATCTGAGAAACAAAATTAGCATACAAAACTTCACAGGACATGGTTAACTCACAAACGGCAATACGTCAATTTCAATAAATAGCTCACACATTGCACAACTAAATCAGGATATTCACACATCAACATTACAACATACGCATACCAACATCCCATCCAGTATTCCAGTATTTTCTTATAGTAGACATGATCTCACCTGATTTCTGATCAGTCTTTGCAGAAGGTTTGCCCTGCGGCTGAATAGACTTCAATCCAGATAGTGTACCCATATTCATTAAGCACAGAGCACAGCGAGGTAGTGGCTTTCTACATCTGTAGCATGTTGATGCCTACAAAACCAAAAACAGTTTTATCATGGTTTGACATATTTTAATGAGTATGGGACAAAATTACTACAAATCAGACAATACATGTAGTGTACCCACCGCAATATGCAAATCCGAGGCATGAAAATCTGAGCATCCATCGTTTGTTAATCCTACTATTTTAATTAGTTTTGAAACAACTTTTAAGAAAAATATTTCATGTTAAACAAAATTAAAGCAATTGACAGTTTTTAGGGCCCTGGAACTTTGCCCTGTTTAAAAACAGCTTTCGTAATAGTTATCAGCCCTGTTTGTGATATGAAGAATAATTACTTCCACATTGCCTTAACCCTCCTACTATTTAAAAGGTCAAAATCAGTCAAAATTTCCTTTCACCTCCCCTGCTATACTTTTACACAGACATGATCAGATTACATGTGGTTTTGTACTATGGCAGGAGGGTCAAAAACAATCACCTTGACTGATTTTGACCCATACAACAACATGGCTCAGAATGTATGTTTGCATAGGAGGGTTAATATAGAAATAACCCAAAAGGTTCATCATATTCACTTTAAAGGTGATATGCAAACATAAAAAAATCAGTACTGAATTATTATAAAATACCATATTTGACTAGAAGTAAATAATAGTTTCAAGCATCCTGTGAAATCATGGCACCTGGTGTGCTGTCATTTTCAAGATAAGTGGAAATATGTTTATCAATTTCCAGCGATGGTAGGCCGTCCATGGTTGGAAAAAATCTGGTGTATATAATTGCTCCTTTGTGTCCGAAGTAGGGTCAGGAAACCAGACTATAAGAACAACATGTTTTCTTTTCATATGATGCGCGATATGGGGCAGAGGGAACCCCCCTCTTTTGTGTTGGTCATTGTGTTCTTCGGAATCTCAGGAATTCTTTTCAGAGGTCTAGGGGGGATGTGTTAGGTAAAAATAGTCTGGCAAGTGTATAGGGTATAGGGACAAAGGGGGGGGGGGGGGGGGTACCCCTCTGCCCCATATCATGCTGGGTATATTTCTTGTTGTTTTCCCAAGTCAGTGTTACAGTATTTGCAATAAAATACTAACCCACAAATCCATTCATTTCTGAAAATTACAGCAAAAGCAAATGTTGTATTTTAACTCATTTTTCATAATTCATTTTTTTCAAATGAATACCAGAAAAAAATTTCTAATTGAATATCACAAACATTGTGTCCCTGCTTTTACTAGGGAATTCCTCAACCATTGCATGTAATTTGACGATGAACATTTGCCATTGTAGTTGGTGTGATATCAATATTCAACAGACGTAATGAGAATTACCTTGACTCTTTGGTGCACAGGACCTTGCAAATGAGGAAGCATTGTATGCAGTGACCGCTGGGCTAAGACTGTGGGTGATATGGCACTTTGGCAAAAATGACAGTTGACGAACACTTGCTGTGGTGAAGGGACCTTCACATTGCCTTGGTGATAATACACATCAAAATGGGCCCTGTAGAAACAGATGGCATCGCATTTAGACAGCGAGTACATGCATACAATTTGGATGCATTAACACGAACATGCCCAAAAATTGAAAGAGGGGGTGAACTTGTAAAATATGTCACAACTGCAACATAAACCAAAATAACCCTAAAAGCCTTGAGGCAATGTTTACAAGCAACATGGAAGCACCTTACAGCACTGCAGGCTACAGGAATACTTGGGAAGTACAACGGACATTTTTCTGACAGTATTGACATTCATAAGAAAATTATGTGAAAATGGGAATGAGGAAGCAAGCATTAGACATACCAACCATTACACTAAGAAAAATTCATCGGAACTTTATACGATGCAAAAACTGGCCCCAACTTGGGCCAAAGAAAATATTTTTTGGTTGTCCTCGACCGCCCGCCCCTATTTTTCGGCCCGCGCCAAAAAAGGTTTTTTTCGAAGTTTTTTTCTTCAAATTTTATCCTAAAACTCGAATTGATTTCGCTGGTTGATTCATTCCAATCTCGTTTCCATCTCTATTTTGTTATTTGTAATGCACAAACACGACCCTACCTTTTACTCCAGAGTTTGAAAGTTCATATTCTAGTATCAGTCTGTGACTTCGCACAATAAATATCTTGATGGAAATACACGCGGTACAGAAATACACAAATGCAGCGTGGCCACTCATCAAATTTCAAATTCCCAAGATTCATCCAGTAAAATTCCCAAGAATTCCCAAGGCGATGGGAAAACACTGTGCAAAGAGCATCGGAATAAGCACTTTGCGCATGTGCAATCTATATTTTTCCCACCAAAATTACCAAGATCTTGGGAAAATCCCAAGGAGTGGCCAGAGTGCACACATGTATAACGCACGAGGCTAAAATGTTATGAAAATCGCATTTTGAGAAATAAACTTATGAAAAAATAAAATCTCAACATTTTTCTAATTATATTCTTTAATCACTACATATTTTAATATTTAGTTTGGAAATTTTTTGTTGTATATTTACACAAACGATTAAATAATAAATATTCAAACAAAAAAATGCATCAACTGAACGTGTATATGCACAGGGGAAGCCAAGATAGCGTCTTTAATACACGCTCAGCATTCATTGCAAACTGGGTGTAAAAGTCTTGTTTGATTGTATGTGCAGTGTGGCTACCACATCGAAACTTCGTGAAGTTTTTGGTCGAATGCTGAGCCAGCTCAAATACAGCTGAAACACACAAAGGTCGCGTCCACCAAAAAGTGGTCCATAGAGTGACATTGAGCCCCAGGAGACAGTGTCAGCACTGGCAGGGCTACATTATGTGTTGTTCAGATGGAGTGAAGGACCTGGCGGCCATCGCTGAAGAGGCAGCCGTATTACGTATATTAAACTGTTTATAGGCCTAACAACATTTGTGTGTTTGTTTTACTATGTGTATAGTTTGAAGTTGGCATTCCAGGGAATGTAAAAAAAAAAAATAATAATAATAATTCTGCCTGCCTGCCCCCCCCCCCCCCCCCCACTGGCGAAGGGGTGTGGAGGCCTTACCTTTGATGCCACAGCCTCCAGGTATCCAGCAAGCTTCTGTAACTCTCTATCCAATGTCTGACACGTTTATCTTTACATAGCTCTGAAGGCAGAGTATGCACAGCAACCCAGCTAGCTGTCTGAACGTCTGCAGTCTAATGATGAAAACATGTGGGAGATTGTCACTACAAAATCTTTGGGGTCTTGTTGTTAATATGGACTAGGGATTTTGGACTAGGGATTTTGGACTAGGGAATTTGGACTAGGGAAATGTATTGCAAACGAATGGAGTATGCACACATGTATTGCTTCACATGCTGTCCATTATAGCCCAGCATATTTTAGATCCCAAAAGTATTAACACTACTTACCAAAAGGATAAGATACAATGTATATATGCTGTGTGATATGACTAATACTTTGTGCACAAATTGAGGCTGGTTGTCAGCTATACCCAGGGAAAGTACTTTTGTACAACTCGTACAATAAAAGGTATTTTAAAAAGAAAATTCTCACAGATTCAAGATTTACAAACAATAGTGCTTTTCTTAATGACAGTTTAATTCACACCTTCTAATCTTGCATATATACCCCAAATACTGGCTCAGAAGGGCATAAATTCCTTTGAATTTTCCCCTTTTCCATCTTTTTTTTTAACCCCCACTACTTTTGACCATAGGATCATCGTCTCACGAAAAAAACCGTTAAACTTAGCAAGCTTATTATGTTAGGCCATACCGGTAACACAGCAAGGCCTACCTGGTAAATGCAGTTTTTCTAATGTACATTAATTAACCCTAACCCACCTTAATCCTCCAAAATCCTCCTTGCAGTTTTGGAGGATTTTGGAGGATTGAGGATGAATGGTATTTTTATAAAAGAGGATTTTGGAGGATTGAGGATGAATGGTGTTTCAAGCAGAGGATTTTGGAGGATTGAGGATGAACGGTGTTTAAAGCACATGAGGATTTTGGAGGATTGAGGATGAATGCATTTTTTGGGGCAGGGCAATCGGAGGATTTTGGAGGATTGAGGATGGTTCCTAGCAAAAAGGGTCTAGGGGGTTAGGGTTAAGAAATATTCCCTGTTATCTTTTTCCTCCAACCATCGCCATCGGAATTTGTCTTTCATGTCCGTTTCTATTTCTGAGAGATTGTCATCACGCTTCACAAATCGTAACATTTCTTTGCAGCGGCGACAAGTTTCGGCTCTCGCTCCCGGTCATTAGGTTACCCAGCCATAATGTGGAGAAGCATTGGCTGGTAACCCGGACTAGCGGCTGGTAACCCAGACTAGCGGCTGGTAACCCGGACTAGCGGCTGGTAAGGCCGTGTCTGAATTACTTGGCTACGGCTTAAAATTAAACAAAAGTTTGTGATGTGGCTGCAGCCACTACCATAGACCTGTGTGTAATTTCAAGCCGCAAACAAATAATTCGGACATGGCCTAACGTTGCTTTGTATGCATGCACGGGCACGCACGTGCGACGCCAGTTTTTCTTCATGTCATTGGTCAATGCTTAACCTTTCATCCAGCCGGAAAAGGCTGGGATCAATGGTTTTTAAAGATGTTTATACTGTAGAAACACTGCACTTATGACTGGTAAAAAAAATATGCTCGAGATCATTTCTTTTAGTGCCATTTTCATCTGTTTGCATCAATTCTTTTCCAGGTTTTAATAAAAAATACAATAAAAAAATCAATTAACAAGGTGATCCGCGGATTTTTTTGGGTCACTGCATCTAAGTTTCAACCTAAGTTTTCAGCCTATTTTAACACTTGACCTGAAATGACCTTTGACATTGTATGTGACCTTTAACATCAACAACACATAAATGTTTTCATGTTGCACCTTTGGCCCAAGTTTGATTGCAATTGGACATTCGAATGAGACTAATTTTACATTTTAAGCCTATTTTATAACTTGACCTCAAATGACATTTGACCTCAAATGACATTTGACCTCAAATGACATTTGACCTCAGTAAGTGACCTTTCACATCACCATCATATGATGTTAACATAATGCACCTATGACCCAAGTTTGATTGCAATTGAACTTAAACTTTTCAAATGAGACCAATTTTATACCAAAAAAACTAAACCTAAAATTTTAAAGAGCACCTGTAACAAAATACCACTTTCGTCAGTTCTTCGTGTTTAGGATAGAATGTACACTCTTTATCGACTTAACATCGTTCAATGTCACAACTGCACGTTTACTATGAATAAAACTGACTTAAATGTCCGAGGTTTGAATGTGGCGGGCTCCAAAAATCAAGAAAGAGACCGCGGCACTTAATGTATGCAAATGATTTGTATGTGATCCCAAAACGTCACTGAGTTAAACAACAGGCAGCTAGCTGGCCAAAGTGCAGCGCGCGCTATATCCATGCGATATGCAATTGCAACGATCATCGATGATCGTTGTACAATACATGTTTGTCGTTGTTTGAACGCCATCTTTTACTCATTATTTTACGATGTTCCATTGTTCTCAATCAAATTACAATGCCAAAGTCATCTCTTTGGAAAGTGCAGCATCCCGACAGTTACACCATATTATTTGGCTGAGTAGCCTACATGAAACATTGGTGTGCATGGTTGGCTTGAAACATGGTTGGCTTGAAATACTTGTTGGTTACAATTTTATATTTTGTTTTATCCAACAGTTGATTTTCTGGATTTTCGCCCCCTTCCCCACTGTCTGAATAATGAACTGATTGTCCGGAATCACCGCTAATGTACTCCCAGTCGTCAGAATCAGACATGATTTTCCCTAGCTACACGAAAACTGTCGCTTTGCAGAAGGCACGCAATTTGAGTCTAGTTAAATGAGTTCATTATGTACATCAATGCAGTGATCCCGGCTGTTTGTGAGGCACCAGACTACTAAACACAAAGTCGATGAGACTTGTACTCAGATTTTCATGAAAACAAAACAAAGCGTCCAAAACTTTTGCAGCTTGTTGCGTTCAAAGTGGAAATAAACCCCCCCCCCCTTTCAAAATGTCCATGGTTGGCGGGTTTTGGCAATTTCATCATCAATCATCATCTTCCCCCCCCCCAACTTGTAGACTTGAGTCTACACTACTGCAGCTGTGTGCACTCACTGCAATCGCAGGTGGCATTCAAACTTCAGTACGCATTAAATTTTCATGAGCATGTTGAAACACACATCAGCTTTGGTATGCTACCCACCACTACAAGCTTAGAAGCAGCACTCCCTAATCCCAAGGGTGTCAATGCATCTCTCATGACAAACAGTGTTGTAGTCGAGACCATTTAAAGACCAGGCACAAGACCATGCACAAGACCATGCACAAGACCATGCACAAGACCAGCTTGTAACAGGCACAAGTAATTAACAGGCATAAACCATGACAAAGGAATGCTTTTGTTACAGTTCATTTGAATAGCTTAAGACTTGGATTAGGACTGCTGGTCTTGTGCTGGTCTTGCAGGGTCTTGTGTGGTCTTGTGATGGTCTTGACTACAACACTGATGACAAACTGGTTTTGGATCAAAAATGTTCCTGAGAAAAAAAGTTGTTACAACCTAGTGATTCCGATGATTGAATACCGAATGTAGTATTGCTTACCCTGTCTACATAGGATTGTAAGAGCTCTACTCCATCCTTGGTCAGCCCTGCTAGCAACATTCCCTCCAGCTTGCCATTCTGTATAGCATCGTGCGTCAGGTCCTCAATGAATGCTGGTAACTGCTGATCATTCAGAAACAAGCAGGCAAAGCCAATACGGTCCTCCATATTCAAACCTGGCTCTTTCTAAAAAACAAAAGACAGTTAATTAGCAACAAACTGATATGTGATGAAACTATCAAATTTGTAACAATCATTCTATAATACTCAAAAGAAGTTGAGGGTCAACAATATTTGTGCATATGTGGATTGTTTGACGAGCTAAAATGGTGACGACTAGTGACAAAATAACTCTTTGATGGCTCAAGAACAGAAAACACAAAAAACAAACTTTTGATTAGACACTAGTTTATTACCCTGATGAAAACAAGTCATGTACCCCAAAAATGATGTTCACACAAGTCGCAGAAGCTTCAGTAACTAGCCACCTTTAGCATTCACACATTCTTGACAACGTTGGCACATGCTGTTCATCAGGCGTTGGAAATGACGTTGAGGGATCGCTTGCCATTCTGCGACTAATCGCTGAGCCAGTTGCCGGAGGTTGACTGCAGGGACGTGATGTGATTGAACTCGCCACCTAGTTCATCCCACGCATGCTCAATGGGTGACAAGTCGGGTGAATATGCAGACCAATCCATGTGCTGAACGTTCTGCTGCTGCAGGATGTCGGTCACCACCCTGGCACGATGAGGTCTTGCGTTGTCGTCCTGGAACCAAGCTCCTGGTCCAATCCGCTGCAGAAGTGGCATTACCAGAGGTTGAACAATCTCGTTGAGATAACGCTGACCAGTCAAATTTCCGTTGACGACGTACAGAGGGGTTCTGTGGTTCATGGATATCCCCCGCCCACACCATCACACTTCCTCCTCCAAATGGTAGACGTTAAGCAATGTTGACATCAGCAAATCTCTCTCCTTGACGACGATAGACACAAGCCCGGCCATCATTGAACTGGAGCAAGAAGCGTGACTCATCTGTGAACATTGTCTCTGCCCACTGACCACGGTTCCACCGGATTTGGCGTCTGCATGATGTACCAATCTTGGTGAGCCCTTCGACGGTAAGTAAGCGGTGGTACGGTCAGACTGCAGGACACCGGCATCGCAAACCTCGGTCACGCAGACGATTTATAATGGTCTGGTCGGACACGTTGCTGCCTCTGGTAGCTCTGAGTTGATCTCGAAGATGTCTTGCGGTCACAAAACGCTGTCGCAACGCCGTTATCATCAGGAAGCAGTCTTGCTGTTGTTGATCGGGGTCTGCCAGAACGGGGGCAATTCTGAACAGCATTAGTTGTCCTGAACCGATAACGCCGATAACGCTTTGGCTTACATTTAGATGCTGAGCCACAGTTCTCTGAGTTTGTCCATCTTGTTGGCAGCCAATGGCCCTTCCCCTGTCTTGGATGCTGAGTTGTCGTCGAACCATCTTCAAATTTCAAGTGATGATGAATGGAAAATGCTTAGCCCTTTTATTGCTAAAATTGGCATGCATGGAATGACACTCGTGCAAAACACGTGCAAATGGTGCATGAGGTGGCACAATGGGTGTTTCGAGGCAGTTTGTCAGTTTAGTCTGACTAAGTTCGTGCTTCAAATCGATGAAAAGGAAATCTGGGTTAAGTTCAAAAGTTTCTAAAGATAAGTGCAATGATTACATGTCCCATAATAACGTGACCCTCTAGTCCAAATGACAACCCAAAGGGGGATATTCTGACCCTATCTGGCTTAAAAAATACATACTTACAAAAATTATCAACAAATTTCCCTTGACCCTTAACTTCTTTTGAGTAGTATAAAATAACCACGGGGAGCCTTAATTTGAAAATCTGCCAGGGAGGGTGAAATTCATAATCAAGGCTGAAAAGTTGCAGTGTGAAAACATTTTTGCTTCATTCATGAAAATGGCAACTCGTGTAAATATTAATCCACCAAACTGTTGACTTTTGATGTTTTTGACAGAAGGGATGTGAATATAAAGCATTCATGGGAAGTAACTGAGCCAGCAGTGGGGGCAGTTGCTGCATGAGGCAGGAGGGATTGCCTGCCAATCCTCCTCACATTGAAGAGTACACACAAGGCCACTGCACTGGCAGTGGTTATTTTTTGCTTAATTTTGAACACTTAATTTTTGGCTGTTTCGAAAACTTTTCCGAAACAGCCTTTGTTTTCGTTAAGATTTTTTTTTTTTTCTTTTTCAGCCAAATGCCCATAGCATTTGTACACGTTTTCTTTCTTACCGGCACTTTGGCTACTTTTATGGTGCCGATTGGCTTTAAACTTGGCAGACACTTAGACTAACTGCTCAGAATGTATGCCGAACATTTACGTCATGATGACGTCATCACGTGATTTTTTATGAATTTTTGAAATTTTAAAATCGTAACATTCTTTTCAATATATCTGGCGAAAAAAACAAGATATTTTCAAAATTCTTTTTAGTATAGCTTTGGTATGTCTCAAAGATATCCCCTAAAAGGGAGAAAATGTGTGACGTCATGATGACATCATCAAAAATGTGCTTTTTTAAAACACATATAAGGATAGGTCCGATCGTCATGAAAATTGGTGGGTAGGTAGATACTGCCACCAGCATGCACAAGCCGAAGTGATGTCATCATGACATCATCGGCTGATTTTCTATGAATTTTTAGTTCTATCCCAAATCCCATAGACTTTGTACACGAATTTTGTAAGAGCCACTTTGGTCACTAAACAACCTCAGATCTTAATCAGGTTTAACTCAAACAGAGACCCTAAGCTGAAAATGTATGCCGAAGAGTGACGTCATGATGACGTCATCACTTGTCATGTGACGTCATCTTAAAGGTGCATTTTTCAAGGGCACATATCTAGAGAACCGTAGGTCCAATTGCATTCAAACCTGCTATGGTGGTAGACAAGTAAGTGTTATAGATGAAAATTGAGGTGACGTCATGATGACGTCATCATACGATTTTATAGTAATTTTAAAGTTTGTTAACCTTAAAGTTTCTTAAACCCATATCTCATCAACAGAACATGCTAAATTCAAAATTCTTTTTGTAATAGCTTTGTTAGCTCCTATATTCTTTCACATAAATGGGAAAATGTGTGACGTCATCATGACGTCATCAAAAATATGCTTTTTTGAAACACATATAAGGGTAGGTCCGATCGTCATAAAAATTGGTGGGTATGTAGATAGTGCCACCAGCATGCAGAAGCCGAAGTGACGTCATGATGACGTAATCAACATTAATGTCACATCACCGATTATCGCATGTCCAGCTCTTTAAACCAATCCTTCACACATCCAATAACAACATCCCAACCCCCTCCGTCTTTAACTAACAAACACCTTTAATTATTGTATTCACATTTCACATCCAAATAACCAAAAAAACACGAAACAGCCCTGTGTTTGTCATAACGTGACAAACACATAGCATGTCTAGTTTTGTTTTGTTTTGCTTTTTGTTCTTTTTCAGCCAAATGCCCATAGCATTTGTACACGTTTTCTTTCTTACCGGCACTTTGGCTACTTTTATGCTGCTGATTGGCTTTAAACTTGGCAGACACTTAGACTAACTGCTCAGAATGTATGCCGAACATTTACGTCATGATGACGTCATCACGTGATTTTTTATGAATTTTTGAAATTTGAAAATCGTAACATTCTTTTCAATATATCTAGCGAACAAAACAAGATATTTTCAAAATTCATTTTTAAAACACATATAAGGATAGGTCCGATCGTCATGAAAATTGGTGGGTAGGTAGATACTGCCACCAGCATGCAGAAGCCGAAGTGACGTCATGATGACTTCATCGGCAAATTTTCTATGATTTTTTTAATTTTTGAAATTTCATTTTAATTTTTGAAATTTCATTTCAATCACCAAATTTTACACAAAAAAACGAAACAGCCCTGTGTTTGTCTACAAACACTACACCATACATCTAGTTTGTTATTGTATTTCAATCTTCCACTTTGTGCTATCAGAAGATGGACTTTGGTTCCACATGTTAAAAGCATCTTGATTTGGTTTTCAAACCTTATTTTTCTCTTTCCTGTCTGGCGTACCTGTTAGCCTGTACAATTGAAATACGGCAACCATTACACTGGCTAGATTAGGGAAAAAAGATGTCGGCTACATTACGTAAAAAAAGTATGTTATTATGACATTGTTTCAAGCGATGTCATTGCGGCAAACACTGTGCACATTATATGCATTACGCTGTGCTGCACAGACCTGCAAATACACTGCACAATGAGACCACCCCCCAAAAAAACCCTCAATTTGTATACACAAGTCCAATTTGGCTTTGGACCGAATTGACTTTAGACCGAGTTGACCTGGGACCGAGTTGACCTGGGACCGAGTTGACCTGGGACCAAGTTGACCTGGGACCGAGTTGACCTGGGACCGAGTTGACCTGGGACCGAGTTGACCTGGGACCGAGTTGACCTGGGACCGAGTTGACCTGGGACCGAGTTGACCTGGGACCGAGTTGACCTGGGACCGAGTTGACCTGGGACCGAGTTGACCTGGGACCGAGTTGACCTGAGACCGAGTTGACCTTGGCCGAGTTGACCTCGGACCGAGTTGACCTCAGACCGAGTTGACCTCGGACCGAGTTGACCTCGGACCGAGTTGACCTCGGACCGAGTTGACTTCGGACCGAGTTGACTTCGGACCGAGTTGACCTAGACCGAGTTAACTTCAGACCGAGTTGACTTCAAACCAAGTTGACCGAGTTAACTTCAAACCAAGTTGACCTCGTACGGTGTTGAACTCGGACCGAAGAGACCTTGGACCGAGTTGACTTCAGACCGAGTTGACATCAGACACACATTCCTAAGTTAAAGGTAGTATACACCATTTGCCTAAACTGTAATTTTCAAAAATAGATGGATTTGGGGGTTAGTATTTTATAGCGTGCTAGCAAATACTGTAACACTGACCTGTTTAAAGTTTTGTGTGCATATAGATGCTGGGAAAACAGAGAAAACAAATTATGTTCTAGTAGTCTGGTTCACTGATCATAACTTAGACAAAACGGAGCAATTTATAGACGTTGGGGAATTATCAGGTCGGGGAATGTGACTATTTCCAACAATTGTCAGCCGACTGCTATTTACTTACAGTCTAGTAGGGTATTTTGTAATAATTCAGTAGTTTTGCTTTTTGATGTTTGCAAATGTTGTTTACTACCTTTAAGAACACTTAATATACATGTACCTAGTTTAGAAGATTGAACATTAACCCAAGGTTGGTTTTGTGTAAAATATTCAAATGCTGCAATTTTTAACTAAATGGACCACAGCTTTTCAAAAGATTGAGAATATTAATTGGCTTCAGTAAACCTGGACAGTTTTGAAACTGATCTACCTTTAACATACCTGTCCCTGTGATTTCAAAGTCCATTTTCTTGTACTGTCTCCAGTTGACCCCAAACAAAGCAATGATGTTTTCCCCACAATATGAAAATAGTCTGTAAATAGCCTTACCTTTTTATCAAAGCATTTTGACCAGTTGACAAAATATTGAGAATTTTATTAAAATACCTTGGTTTTGTGAAGATTATATTTGTGTATGTGTATTTAATAGTTTTTTTATAATCCTTGTTAACCAGGCGCAAACATGAAGATGTCTGGAAAAGCCACACACAGTGATGTCGGATGGGTAAATCTACATTTCTGCACAACTTATGAGAAATGTCACATACATTGTACAGCAAATGTATGGCAATTAGCATATTTGTGATGTGATCTGGGAAAACCCTTCGCATGTCGCCGAACCTGCATTGAAGATTATGGCACAATAGTTCCCTAGATTTTTGTTTGACAGTGAGTTTCTGCAACCAATTAGATTATTAATTAACACTTGTACTATTTAAAAGGTCAAAATCAGTCAACATTTTCTTCCACCTCCCCTGCCTATACTTTCAACACAGACCAGTCACCAATGGTCAGATTACTTATGTGGTTAGTACTATGGTTTTGACTCTTTCCATTGGTCACAGCATGCCAAATCATTCTCATAGCTAGTTGCTAAAACAGTCATCACAGGTCTATGAAGTTCTATGCATAGAATTCCAATGGGTCACAACAACAACATGGCTCAGAATGTATGTTTGCATATCAAAATTATCATTTCTGAAAATATTAACTAAAAATTCCATGAGTTTAAATGTAACAATTTGCAATCTTTTAGTCACTTTTTGTGCAAACTCAATGAGTTACGCAGAAGTTTAAAGCTTGATTTCTCAAAATAAAGTCAGCTGGTTTTCTTAAATTCCTGACAGCATAATTCAAGTTACAGACATCCTAGAATCATGAATAAAACAATTTTGAAAACAACACAGAGCCTTCATTAATGCTATGCATATAACACATGAATGATAAATTTCACCATGTGAAGGGTTTTCTCAAGATCATCACATTTGCATTTGTATTTTTTTTACAAGAGTTAAAAAGCTAAACAGTATTTATGTCAAAATCTTCACGGCTGAACAAAATGAAATACCAACATGCACACACAGTCGTACTTTCCTATACTCGTGAGGACAATGCTTTGTGTTTCCTATTCTTCCTTTAATATAACCCACAGAGATGTAGTCGAGTCCATCACAAGTCCCTGCAAGTCCCTCACAAGCCCTCCAGTCCTAATCCCAATCACAAGCTATTCAAATGAGCTTTGACAAAGGCAATCCTTTGTCATTGTTCATCCAGTTACTTGTGACCGGCTTTATGAAAGGACTCCTGACTGGGCTTGCGAAAGTACTTGTGAAAGTACTTGCAGGGACTCGACTCCACTCTGATAACCCAACCCCATAGACTAAGCACTTATCTTTACGTTCGAGGACCGATTTTAACAAAAGACCGACTCTCGAGTACAAGAAAGATTATTTTGTATTTCCTTTCTCCTCTTGTCCTCGAACGTAGTACAATACAAGAGCACCCATCCTGGCACGAGGATACCCAACACAGCTTCAAAGTATCTGCCTAACTAAATATGGAGTTGTACTTTAGAACGACGGACTACAAAGAATGTTTTTGCACTGTTCACTGTTCAAAGAACAATGGAATGGCAAATGCTTCACATCTCCACGAGGGACAAAAATTAGATGCACTGAGATACATAAAAAAACTGGAGCGAAAGACATCCTGAGGACTCACCAAAACCACATCAAATGTGTCATCACCAGCAGTCAGGAAGCCAAACATTGCCCTGAGGTATGGATGTGTCAGCTTCGGTCTGAGTGTGCTACACATTTCACACCACAAGGTATTGCGCTGCTGAGTGAATCCAGACAAAGCCATAGCCATTCCGTTCAGACTCAAGTTATCTGTCATGAAAGACCACACAGCAAATACTTTAATATGTTGTGGTCTTTAAGGTCATATTGCAGAGTTTTAGCATCATCGTTATCCCATGGTTTTTCTGTTTTAACTGATGTCTGTGCCCAATGCATCATGCGTTCAAGGTGAGATGATAAGTTAGAGCAGTTCAGGGGCGCGTTCACTAGCGGAATACGTATGTTGGAATGCGCCATACCCGCATACCCTCACTGTTGAACGTTTGGTATGCACAATACAGACAGCATGCCAAGCATCCCTACCGCGGATGTGGTGTGCAAAGGATGCATACCAAGATGGTAGACGGCGAGTGAGTGAATGGACGACTTTGTCCCCAAGATTTTTGTACTTTTTCTGTTTAGGTTTGTAACATATCACAGACATAATTTACTTCAGGTTGGTAAAAAACTTTGCAACTAACGATGAAAGGGGCTATTTTCTTTTCACTGCATTTGTAGCGGTGGCCATGTTTGTTTACGTTTCTTTCCAGTTTGATTGGTAACTAAACAGTCGTTCAATTGACAGTATGGGATCCGAAATACATGTACAGTGCACCACCAATAGTGTGCCATAGAGAGGCTATTAGTGGCGTCCGCAAGGGAAATTGGACATAAGTTTCATGACATATTTTTGACTATTAATTGCATATTAAATTCAAAATACCTCGTTTGCTTTTGTGTTGAGACCATTAAATGTGTACAATTTGACATTTTAGTCTGGCGTACTTCCCAAAAAAATTGTGCAACCTACATGTACGTAATTTTTTCCATTCTCAATGCTGAATTTACGGCTCTATTCAAACACAAAAATTTCGTCTAACAGTAATTTTTTCACCATTACAAGGCTTACATTATACAGCTCTGGAAAAAAATATTGGACCACCAACAGTTATCCATATTGATCAAACATTGTCTAAAACTATTACAAAACACTGTGATTTTATGTGATGTTGCTGTTTTTAGTTTTCTTTCAATACTGAGACATGCCTGGAAGAAACTACAGGCTTGTGCATCATAAACACAAGTACGCGTAGAGTGACACTTACATGTGATAAAAGTGTTGGTGGTCCAATATTTTTTTCCAGAGCTGTATATTTTATTATGGAATGGAAATCTCAATTTTCAAAATTTCTGACGTCTTATTTTGCTTGCTGGTGCCACATTTTGTAATGCACATGTAACATAAGAGAAGACTGACAGCAGTTGAACAATTATGTACAATTTGTGCTAGAAAAATTTGTGTAAGGAAATTTCAAGTAAATTTCTCTGGATGGTTAACAACTACTTTCAGTTGTGAGGTTTCTGAATGTTTTTAAATACTGCTAAGTGAATCAGCCCGGGATGAACAACCCAATATGAGCAAGTTGTCGACCAGGAAGTTTGAAAATGGCCTCTCCATTGTAAACTGCAGGGTGGCCCACTGTACTGTGAATCGCCAGAATTGGAAAGCATTTCAACGAGTGTAAAGGGTCAGTACCATTCTGTGCAGCATCTGTGCTGCCTCTGTTGAGTACTTCAATGGCTTGTCGTATTCTCAGCTGAAACACACAGATGGCTGCAGCTCTTTCATGATCATTCTCTTTCTCTAACCTACAAGCAAACACATTAGGAAACAAATAACACAGTTGGATTGTCAGACATTCTATAAACTATCTTTCCAAAGTTAAAAGAAAACAAGTATTTTTCAGTGTGAATAAAGATAACAGACAAAAATGGGCCTTGAACCTATAAACCTCTGCATTACCATACCAATGCTTTAACCACTAAACTATTTTACCCCATGTTGATGGTCTCTCATCAATGATCAACCTTTTTGTCACTATCTTTCTTCAGGGGCATACAACTGTAATGCTGAGTAGCCTGGAACTGTACCAAAGTACCACCTGGGAAGCAGTAGTGACCTAGATCATCAAGCCCCGCTACGAACACCACGCTTACACTGGATCCGGCAAAGGGGATCAGGTCCAGCAGGGTAATCAAACCACAGGGAAGCTTAACCGTAAATAAACTGTGCCACGTTTAATACTCGATCCAGATGCTGCTTCAATCCACCATTTACAGCAGAAGGAAGCTCATTGAGTGTGTGCAGTAGCCGACATTCCGGCCATTTTTCGCGTGCTTATCAATAAGTGTAAAAACGTAGCGTACGTACATGCTTGTCATATATTTACGATTTCAGAGCTGTCAAGGTGATGACGTGTCAACACATCCTGCTCATGAAAAGAGACAGAATGACACGGTGCGGACCGAGTACAACCATGCATTTACAGTGTACATGGAACCGCATGGGGACCAGTGCAGCATATGCATCTCAAACACTTTTTGCGGGCTTCCCATAATGCACTGTGTCACACATACTGGATGTGGTTGGGTCAAATTGCGGGATCATATCCACCAATTGCATTTACACTCAAGCATTGCAGGATCAGATCCAGATCGGATCTTTCCTGAAAGGGGATTGAGATAGGTGGATCAGATCCGGATCAGACCCCAATCCACCTTGCGTTTACACTTGCCGTCGATACCCCTTCAATCCTCCTTGCCAGATTGGATTCCCCTTGCCGGATCCAGTGTAAACACGGTCTAAATGCATTAGGAAAACTTCATGCATTTAGACTGCATTTAGATTTCTATTGTTTTGGCCACTGATCTTTGACCTTTCTGCCCCAAATGCACTAGGCTTCTTAGGAACACCAAAACCAACCCACACGCCAAACTTAATGTTGATATATCAAGCATTTCTCAAGATTTTTACTGGACACATACATGTACCCACCCACAGACCTGCTTACTCATTGGAAGGGCAAGCTAGATACAAAAGTATTATGGTCATTCAACTTTATCAGCAGGGAACCAAAATCCAAAATGTTTGATTTTAATAGTATAAAAAACTTTGCATTCATTATCAAGGTTTATATCAAGGTTTATATGTATTAGTAAATAATATAACCATAACAAGCTTAATCACAAATGGAGAGAGATTAGTAGTTGCAGTTCATAGCAAAGCATACAGTTTCCGAAAATCAGTTCAGAGAACCATTTTACACCGACAGTAAGTGCTCTATAAAAACGTTGGCAACACACTGCACATGTATAATATAATGTAGGCCTATTCAAATTGTACAATCATGCAGACTGAAAACTTTCATAAACAAGGTGATCCACTGATCACACTTGTCGCCTTTTTTGGGTCACTGCATCTAAGTTTCAAATTTGCAAATGAGACCAAATTTAGTTCAGCCTATTTTAGAACTTGACCTCAAATGACATTTGACCTCAGTAAGTGACCTTTCACATCACCATTATATGCCAGTTAACATAATGCATCTATGACCAAGTTTGATTGCAATTGGCCATCAACTTTTCAAATGAGACCCAATTTACCCCAAAACAACCTAAAACTTTAACATACATATGGAGATACGGACGTACAGAATTTAGGACTGGTAAGTGTCCCCCTAAAACATTCGTTTAGGCGACAGGAAAAAAATGAAGATTTTGGACCTTATACATTACCTCTTTATGAATGCATTGAAGGCAATTTCATCTTGATCAAACTCCCAACCACACAACTGTAGAACAGCAGACCTGTATCATACCAAGAATTCAGTCCGAGATTACTGCATGTAAATGGCAGCAGCAGTGGCTTACAATCTGTTAACATTACATGCTCAACTTGACATCTCAAAGGTGACATGTAATGTACAGGGAATCATGTTGCCCATAATGAACAAAGACAGCATTGCTGAAGACTTTCCGATTACCTCCATCCTTGTTTGGGTCAGTTGGAAATGTTTACTTTTTACAATGCCCCACAATAAAACATTGGCATTTGTGATGCGATCAAGTAAAATCAGTCTGAAGTAGGCCCTAGTCAGTTTTACGATTTTTACATATTCATCTGTAGCGTACTTTAAGCTCCATATAAGTGAAAACCCCATGTGAATACGACCTTTGGTTAAAAAGTTACAAATATTTGAACACCGGGACATTAAAAAGAAAGAAACTGAGAAAATAAGTTTAAAGTTACAGTACTTTAATTGAGTCATTTTTAGCACATCTATAATACTGTCATATTTTCATGTGAAAGAAGAAGTTTTTCCCTTCTGTTTTTGTAAAAAGAAGTAAATTTTTCCACTACAAATATATTTTGGCCCATATCTGAAAACAAGGATTACCGCGTTCCGACTGATTTTGCTTGATCGCATCACATATGTACATTGCCATCAGGGACTCTTCAGCGCTGATGTTGGTGTCCAGTACAACTATAAATACTACTAACAAAATTAATAAAAGATCAGACATTAGCCTTTGAAAATTTCAGCCCGGTGTGTACCCCTCATTGATTTTACTTATTGTTCATGCTTGGTTAAGCACCATAGAATGTGAGATGCTCAGTTGTGTGTTTAAGAGTTCAGTTGACTGGAGGATTTAATAAATATTAATAAATAAGTTTGATCCTTTAATTTTTTTAGTACCGGGGTATAGACTAATCCAGTGAACAAAATTAGAAACCATTTTTGGGTGGCATAAGTACCCAACCACACGCCACACATGTTTTTAAAGACGAGGCACGCGCGCACTTTGGTGACTATATTGGTCCAAAAAGCTTGGAGCGTGTGCATACTACATGAGCGCGTCTCCAAAACTAAGCTTAAAAGATGTACATGTACCTCTCTTGGCTCCTGAAGACATTAGACTCGGAGTACCAGTCCACTCCCTTCCAGTCCACAGCCTCCAAAGTGCTTTTCAAGCCAGATTCACATTTGATAAGTAACTTGACTCCATTGTATTTAACACCTCCTCCTTTCACAGGTGTCTTTAATCCGCCTTCTTTTTGAAGAGACATTAACCGTGATGACAGGGTTAAGAAACAATACAACAATATTGAAAAAATATCCATAAGTAACATAATTAGATGAAATTTGGAGAAAAGTTACACAAAGGGACATTTTTTAGTCGCCCTCTTATAATTAACCCTTTCCTTACCACATTGTTTATTGGCTTATCTTCCCCCAGTACCACATTCTTTGTTCAGTCAAGCATAACAAAAATAACGCAGAATTCTTTTTACAGCTGACTGCTTAAAGAATGGTTGTATTTTCAACCAAAGATTTCACCCTAAAGAATTGATTGAAAAGGAAAAAAAAATGTGTGTAAAGTTTGTTCCATGAAAATATCTCTTTCATATGGTGGGAAAATGAAAGTCATAACTGCTAAAATTGCAAAGTTACAGCTTTTTTCTCTTCTGGCCCACTTTATCAAGCAGGAAAGTTGTTTGTCACATGAACAAATGGCACTCCATACACATGAGGGAAACTTCAGATACAGTTTTCCCAAAATATTGTAATGGTGACACTTAAATTTGATAGTAAAGATCTCATGAACAAGCTCTTTCTGTTGGTATAAGGATCATGTATGGACAGCAAAAAACACAAGCACTACAGTTTGTTGAAACAGTGAATATATTTGTCGTTTGGATATTCTGGTGTGTGGTTTCCTTGTCGAATAAACTCAACATTGGTAAGCAAAGGGTTAAAAACAATGATATAAGCAAGAAAAAGAGCCGACAACATCCTATCTTTTGTCAAAATAATCAAATTCCACTACGCCTTGGCATTAAGTTCGTGTTTAAAAGATATCTTTACCATGTATTCAATTTACATCACCCCGACGCAAATTCCATCTTATGAATAGTTTACCAGACTAGTCGGCACCCTTGCTGTGCTGTTCGTGCTGGGCAGTTCCCACACAGGGTGCCAGACCAAATGTTGAACTACAGATGAAGTTGCGAATCGAGATATCATGCCATAAAAAGATATTCTCCATAGCCTTTAAGGGGGAAAAAAACCAAGGAATTTCCAAGGGGAATAGTAGAGATTCATTTTCATTTATTCTACATTACGTTAAAGCATACTTTTGCTACTAACTTGGCCGTGCTGTATGCTACCGTGGATGTCATGAGTTTAGTTAGCAAAGCAATGCAAGTTCTCACACTCTCAACTCGGAAGTACTCAATCACCCCGAAATACAACTTAATTATACTTAAAGGTAGTGTACACGATTGGTAATTCTCCAATTTATTTTTACTGAATTATTACGAAATACCTTACTAGACTAAGTTAATAGTAGTCTCAATCATCCTGTGAAATTATGGCACCAGGTGTGCTGTCGTTGTCAAGAGAAGTGGAAATAAATATATTGGAAATCGTTGGAAAACTGCCCTGTAGCTGTTAGTTAAGGCGCGCGTGGCTACCTGGATGAGTGGCGTGCCCCAGACATGATAGCGCCATGGCATATCCGGGGCGCGTCACGCGCGCCTTGACTAAAGGCTATCATCCGCCCGACGGTTGAAAAAGAGCCGTTTTTCTCTCAGTTTTTTCGCCATCTGTCACAGATAATCCAGTGATTTTACATATTCATTGTTTATATGAATATTTATGTAGTAAATTGAATAATAATAGTTTCAGCTCATGCATTTGTCCTTGTGAGCAGGTCGTGGTTGGATACTTTTGGATACTTTTGGATGCTGTTGGGTGCCTTTGTGTGGCTCTGGAGGAAGACAATAACCCAAGTAGCCTTTTTACAAAGACACTGTTGGACTCCCAAGGTCCTTCGTATAACAATTAGAATTTGAATGTAAAAGGAAGGTTGTAATGTGGGACTGTGATTTGAGTGAGTACATGTATGTGAATGCAGGTTGGAGGGTTTGTAGTTGGTGTGTCAGTGGTCTCCTGATGCTCTGTGAGTGAGCACCTTTGCATTTCACTCGGCTCTATTGCAGCAAATGCGATCAGTATTAAGGGCAATTCAGGCTCTTGGCTTTGATTTTTTTGAGCAATGTATTGTGCTCAGTGCTGCGAGCTCGAGTTGTATTTTGCAGGGCACTTTAGCCTCAGCATTTTTTCTGACTTTTGGGCCTAGAGGGAGACAAGTCATCGAATCAATCATCCAATCATAAGTTGTGGTATTTCATATAATTTTGTTAAAAATTTGAATTACAATATTGTTATAAGATTTCATGAGATTGATGATTTTGAAAGATACAGACTTGGTCTATTAAGGTGTTGTGTATTATATAGCTCTATGAAGTAGACGTGTGGAGTAGAGGATTTATATAAATAGATGATATGCCGATGTTTTGGCAAAACTAATAGAAGAATATTATGATAGTGGTTTGTCAAATTGAATTTGCAGACGACCTATACCGGGCATTTATTGCCGGATTCTTCTTTTGAGACGCCAGAGGGCGTGCTCTACTCACCAGACCCGAACTAGAGGGGACGTTTGGAAGGGTTGCTGGCGGGGTTATTGCTGCGTTTGGACCCACTAGCAGAGGGATACTTTTCAACCCGATGAGTCGGCAGATGGAGATGGTTGGCAAGTTGATGTATATTGGCAGTGTGTATATATTTATATCTTGTATTTTAAGCATATTATTGAAGTTGGAATAATTGGAGTAGTTGGAGCTGACGGATTGAACATAGCATATTGTATTTGGAGTAGTTGGAGTTGACGGATTGAACCTATATAGCATATTGTATTTGGAGTACATGTAGTTGGAGTTGACGGATTGAATATAGCCCATTGAAGTTTGAGTGGACGGATTGAACAGCATATTGTATTTGGAGTAGTTGGAGTTGACGGATTGAACATATTATAGCACATTGAAGTTTGAGTAGTTGGAGTTGACGGATTGAACATAGCATATATTGTATTTGGAGTAGTTGGAGTTGACGGATTGAACATATTATAGCACATTAAAGTTTGAGTATTTGGATTTGATGAATTGAACATAGCATATTAAAGTCGGAGTAGTTGGAGTTGATGAATTGAGCATATTTATACGTACATGTATTGGAGTTGATTTTAAGAAGTCGATGGTTTTAAACACTGTATACCGGTAACTAATCATATTTTTATTGAATAAACTCCCATTGAACCCGACACAAATGTGTGGAACTGACTTTATTTGCAGTTGACATGAGCACCCTTGGGGCAGGTTGAGCTGGTTCTGACACCATCCAACAACGCAAAACTTTGAACAGGTCAATGGAACGATATTTCCTATAACATACTAACCTCCAAATCCGCCCATTTTTGAAAATTGCAACAATGACCAATCATGTACACTGCCTTTAAATGTAAAGAAAATTCTTTACACATGTCTATAGAATATATTTGTTTTCCGAGGTGATTATTCAGCACAACTGTTTTTCACTTTTATCTTCAAGCAAACTTGAATCCTCGATCCTGATTGGTCCATCCATGGCAACTGACAGTGTGATATTATACAAATAATAAATGTTTATGAGTGCGATGGTAAAAATAATTTCATGAGGTGAAAGATTGAATGTTCCATTCCACGAGGCGAAGCCGAGTGGAATAAGACATTCCATCTGTCACCAAATGAAATTATTCTTACCATTGCACGAATGTGAAACATTCATTATTTGTTTTATACAACGCCTGAATAAATCCTCGACAGATTGCATGCATGGATTTCTTTGTGTACAATGTGCCGTTTACCTTATCAGTCCCGCATAAAACCGCGACAAAAAGTGGTCCAGTTCCGAATCAGTTTTAATTGTTGTTCCTGCGTGTCTTGCAAATTCCTCTAATCGTTTGACTGCATATTTCATGTGACACTTTGTGTTAACAGCGTCAGCATCGCCTACGAGTTCCAATATTTCGTCGTGTGTTAGGAGAACAAACCGCGGTTCGGAAACACCGCCCGCCATTTTGTGTCCGAAGGACAATGGAGGGATCGGAAACCAGTCTGTTGTAGCGGCACCAACAGTGACCGTGAAATTAGAAAAGTTACATCGCACGCCCCTACCGTGCGATGTAACTGCGCGCCGTGCGATGGAACGAATAATTCAATGCACGTGATCGTTGATCCACCAATCGGATGGCGGGGATTTATTCAAGCGTTGTATAATATCCCATATTGCACAATCTATATCGCACTCTCACCCTCCCCCACCCTCCCTCCCTCCCTCCCCCCCCCCCAATATTTTGGCAGGAGGGTACAGCTATGACAGTTTCCCCACCCCCAATAATTTCCCCCTTATTATATACATTTTATGAGTCACTGGCTTTTACATGCACCAGTATGCACTAGAATACACAAAGATCAGCACACATATTAAACAAATTGCCCAGGATACACAAAAAAATCGCTGCCGCTTCATACAATGCCAGACAAGGTCATGTCTGATTATTTTTGCAAAATTTCAATATGTCATCTTCTCTTTTTATTGTCGGTTTTTAGATCAGCTTTTTACAATCAAGGACAAAAAATTACGCTTGGTAACAACAATTTTCAGACTCGGAACCATCAAATTAAGTCCGATTGATATGTTACCAGCTTCAACTCAAATGTCTTATAAAAGTCAGTTTTATCATTAACATGCATAAACAATGTTTTCATAAAGGATATGGTCCAGCCATCTCCAAAATTTCTTCAGGTGAACTTCCTCAGCTGAATCTCCCAGCACATCACCATTGTTAGTAATAAAGTTCTATAAAAAGATATAATAGAGTAAAATTAACAGAAAAAAAGACATACCATAGAACCAGGAAAGAATTATGCACAGCACCAATTCCATGCCCACAGATACAATCTAACATTGACGCAACTGACATTTAAAAAAATATTTGTGTTTGGAATTTTGCATTTGGTAACCGACTGATTTTCGGAATTGTGTAATCAGACTGCTCTGTTAACCATTCAGCAATTTCCATTATTGTATACTGCTCTGCCACTTTTGCAAGTATGCCGAACTTGTCAAAATCTACGATGTGCATGGAACTAAAGCATAAAGGTTTACTACACAGCCAGTCAGTTTTGTCAATTTGTGTCTCCCTACCTGAGTTTGAATGCATCTCATGGGGCAAGGACAGTGCATCAATAAAACCAAATACCTGAAGTGGATGTACAATGTGGTTGTAGATTATTTCATCAATTTTAACATCCAAGCAAAGACAAAATGACAATGAAATTCTTCATTTTGGTCCTGAAAAATGGCCAACACGGCTAGGTGGAAACTGAACTGGTCTTTTCCAGACAGGCTTTTCTGTCTATGGCTACGGACATTCACTGTGGGAAACCAATTAAAAAAACCAATGAAGCCATAGCCACAAATGTCCAATTTGGACTCAACCCTATACACATTTCTCGCCCTTCAATCTGGATATTTCCATAAAAAGTTCCTGTTAGTTCACCTATGAGGAAACATTGACACATCTAGAGACACATACCTGTAAACCATAACCATCAATGGCTCGTTGCTTCATCTGTGATGAGATATCTTGGACTTTATGATTGTCTGCTGGGGTGACTAGAAGTAGGTTTCTACCTGATGCTAGCATGCACGTGGACTGAGGTGACAATGTCTAAAGAATTTAAAATCACAATTTCAATCACAGATAAGAATACATTTTCAAAGTGTACAAAGAAAACTGGCAGGAGCGGGATTCGAACCTGCGACCTCTGGAATAACGTACCGGCGCACTACCAACTGAGCTATCTTGCCCTTTGTTGGCGGTCTCCCAAATTGTCAGTATCTTTGTTCAGGGGCGGGAAGGGGACGCAGTGTTGGAGTCGAGTCCTCAAATCCGAGTACAGAGTACTCCAAGTACTTTAGGGGCCGAGTCCCAGTACACTGGTGATGAGTCCGAGTCCAAAGCACCGAGTACGAGTACATATCAAGGCCGAGTACTGGGCCGAGTCAGATTACCTAAGTCCGAGTCCGAGTACCTAAGTCCGAGTCTGAGTACCTAAGTCCGAGTCCGAGTACAGTACAAAAACAAATTAAATTAAATTAATTTATAGAGGGCGCCATTTTTCCTTTAAAAAATCTTCCGAGGGGGCTGGAATCGGACTTACGTGCGTAATTCGAATGGGAAGCTCAGGAAAAAGTCTAAGTGCTGCTTTTTACCACCGGTGACGAACTCTCGATGATCTTTATATCCCCATTTAATTATGTCCGAAACTTATGACATATTCAATCTTTCCATGCATAAACCATAGAGCAAGGAAAACTAAGCCAAGAAAAATGCAACGACATGAACGATGTAGCTAGCAGCACATATGATATAAATATGTATGCACATACGTAGCCTAGGCCGAGCCATGCCGCCACCAGCCGGAAAAAGCCTTGCACTGTTTTGCGCATGCGATCACGCTGTAAAATTCCCAAGATTTCCCTAGGCAACGGACAATACATGTGTTTAAAACGTGCTCACGAAGCGCTGGGACAAGGATTGTGCTTGGGAAAATCCTGAAATAGCCTCACTGGTAACCGTGAAGCGGCGAGCAAGCATAAGAAGCATGGGCTTGGCTGGCTCCCGATTCACAAATCCTCGGTGCTATACGACTTCGAATGTTAGTAGTATTGGGGAGGCGCGAACTAGACCCAGCGCACCGCGCTAGCGTTGCGGAATCGATTAAAAAGAAACGTACTCGATTAATACTCTCGAGTACTGGAGTCGAGTACCGAGTACCAAACCATCGAGTCCGTGCAAAATTTGAGTACAAAGAATCTAGTATGGGCGAAGTCCAAATAATTTTCGAGTACTGATAGTAGAGTACGGGCCGAGTACTTACGTGTACTCGAGTACGAGTACGGGGACGAGTACTCCAACACTGGGGGGACGATAGTCAGAAGTCATAAACCCATAATGCTGTATAGTCAGGGATCACGCCCAATTTTACGATACAACCTGGGAAGCAACATTGTGGGGATCACTCAATGAGGATACAACTTTTTAAATTATAATTCATCAAACAATCCACAAGGGAAACCGACTAGGTAAATTTGAATACATTTTCAAAGTGAACAGAGAAAACTGGCAGGAGCAGGATTCAAACCTGCGACCTCCGGAATCCTGCACCAGCGCTCTACCCTATGTTGGTGGTCTCCCAAATTGTCAGTATCTTTTTGCGGGTTTGTTTGATGAATCACATATGTTAGCTCAACAAGAACCAACAGAATACGCAGGCACAAATGCACATACCTCCAAATAAACTCTAAATATTCAGCAAAATGTGTGGGGAATCAAAACATTAACATGCAATTTTTTGGGGGGCTTTCCAAGAGCAGTACTATTAGATCCACTTATCAGATCAGCAGTGTCCCTTTAGTGGGGAGGCCATCAGTGACAAGTGAAGTTGTCTAGTTATTTGCTTCCATTGCAAGAACTTTGGTTCCATGAGTTGTGAGAAAGTCAACAACTGACTACAAAATGCAACCAGCAACTACATTAGATGAAATTGATATTTTGATATGCACTCACCAGTGATATGGGATCATGTATGGTAACATCCTGTATCGAACCAGAAAGCGTGACCGTGAGGATACGATTCTCACATGTAGGATGCCATGCAAAGGTGGAGACTTCCTTCGCTCTGCTAGCTGCATAAATGCATCATACAGAATCCCATAATCATGGGAAATATTAGCAAAGTAGCAGTCGCTTATTAACACATTCTATGCTTAAAATGTGTATTGCATACTGTACAAATCATTTAGTTGATTAGTTATGACTATCCAACACTTCTGCTCTTTGAAAAAGGCTGATCACTCAGCAAAAATCTCCATTTTGCCCATGTATAATAAAAACACCTGCAAAGACCAAACATTTACAAGAAAACAGGACTTATCTATTTAAACCATGTACTTCATTTGAAGTATTGTATAGCCTTGGGATTAAAAGCGCAAAATGCGGTGTTGGTCATTTTGTTCCTGGAATCTCAGGAATTCCTTTCAGATATCCATGGGGTATTGTTAGGTAACAATAGCCGAGAGTGTGTTTAGCATATAGGGACAAGAGGTGTGGGGGGGGGGGGGGGGGGTACCCGTTGGTCAATCTTGCTAAATAGTACTTGAGGATTTCAGATCAGTCCTATACAGTGGAACCTCATCAATACGAGACTCTCCAGACTTACAAAAATACCTTGTATTATCTGGGAACTTGTAGAGAGTGTAATTAGTGGGATATTTGATTGTTTCTTCCTTGATGTGACAGAATATTAGTCACCAAAATAGCCAAATTGGCTCATTATTATCTAGACTCCTATGCAAAGCTGTCACTTGCTATTGCACAATCAAACAATTGCACAATTTCTTATCACTTGAAGAATCTGCTGTCAAGTAAAATTTCTGATAGCTCAGCCAAAGTACCAATACCACACTGCCAAAAATGATTTTCTTACATTTCTTAATATAAGAAAATATTTCTTATTTCAAGAAAAATGTTGTCTCACTGCCTAGAAAACTTTTCTAGGGAGTGATGAGACAAGACGCACAGACGCAGCATTGTAAACTGCTGCAAGTTGTAAATTCAAGAATTATCTACATATATTTGTTACTACATGAACTACTACTGGATAGGATAACCGACAACTGGCGCATAGCCAGAGTTTTGTTTGCCCATTGCAAAACAGAATTTTCATCCTGTTTAACTCATTTTTAACGTTCTGATTTTGTTTCTATCAGCATCCCGATTTTTCATTTAAAATCTCCATCCCATTGCAATCTGCATCTCTGTAGCCCCTTGCTATACCACTGTATCCACCTTGAGATTTGTTTAACACACAGATATCTCCTGATGAGGAACTTAATTCATCTACTTAAACACACACTAGACATGTCCATTGCGCTCAATGTTCAGAGTTTAAGTACTTACGTTGGAGGATGCGTTCTGTATATTCAACTTCACTCCCTGTTAATGACAAAGGAGACATGAGAAACAACCATCACAATTAACAATTGTTGGCTGCTGTGATGTGGGATATGACATTTTTAACACCCGAGGGACGCCTCCCGAGAGACGTCTCCCGAGGGACGCCTCCCGAGGGACGCCTCCCGAGGGACGCATAGCACCCGAGACGAAGCGTCCCCGAGGGTGTTAAAAACATCATATCCCATGTCACAGCAGTCAACAATTGTATTGTTATATCGCCAAAACCAGTTTAACTGAATTAACTCGAACAAATCACGCGATCAAAACAGCTTATCGTCTGCTAGTCCGCTGCTCCCACTATAGTTTACTATCATAAACAGTGTAGGATGAAAATTGCGTGGATACAGCTGATCGTCTGCTAGTTCGCTGCTCCCATTATAGTTTACTACCGTCAACAGTGTAGGTGAATATTGCGTGGGTACCAATGATACAGCTCAACAGCTAGCTGGCGGATATCATGCTTGGAGTGTGCCAGTCGTTTTTATAGACCGGACACGTGATCGTTCTAGGCCAATCAAAATACAAGACGGAGATATAACAATGCATTTTATTTTCCACTTCTATCAAAAATGACTGCAAAAAATTACATGTGAACTTCGAAATGGTACTTTGCACCAGTGCATTATGATTTGCAGTGAAGCAACCTTTATTCACTCAAGCTTCAGCTATGTTTAAAAACAAATTTCGGGATTTCTGAGGGTTTTGCTACACTGGACTGTGTTTAATAAAGCATGTACATTTTTCATCTTCTTGATAATTTTTTATTGAAATGTCTCCATGCTAACCACTGACTAGTCTAGCCACAGACTCCTGAGTTTGTTTTTTTACCCCACAAAGCAACGTTCATGATCAACTGATCGGAAGTCAAGGTTAATTTGTAATTCTTATTTTGGTCATGCATTGTTTCCAATACGTAAATTGCAATACTTCTTTTCATTCACAAAACCAGTTTATTGCTGTTCACCAGCTCAGAACAAACTTTGATACAACTGGATAGAAGTTGGCAACACAATAAAATGCTATTAATTAAATATCACAAATTTAATTAAATATCATGAATTTTCCAAAACATTCTCAAAAAATTGTAAAGATGTTTGGCAACATGAAATGCATACTACTAGATGACAAGACAATAGATTAAGAAAAAAGGACACTTACACACATGTTGTACATTGTATAGCTTGACAACAGAAGTATCCCTTGACAATGATGCTAGTAATCCATAACGAGATGGACTCCAGGCTAGCTTGACTATTGGACGAGCTTCATTGATGGTTAACACTTAAATCAGCTCGGTTAAGGACACACAGACTCACCACTGGCTTAGAAAAATCATTTGTATGCAAAAGAACAACTTCTTAAGCCTGTTAATGCTCCATTCAACCCTACCCATTCACCACACTTTTATTAAAAACTAGGTCATTGCTTTTAATCATTTATTGAATTTTACAGATAGGAGAGTTCTCAGTGATATTTGTTAAACTGTTTGATGTATGTTTGGCAACACACTCTAACATGCTTTTACCATTTACAGGTGTATTAGTACATTGATGGTTAGTGTAAGTCAAATAATTCAGTTTGAATTTCTTGAAAAGTTCTAAAAATGGAGCAAACACTCAGAATTATGTTGCACGTTCTCAGTTAAAAGTACCTTTTGTCCAATGAATGGCCTGTGTACACAAATTATTAACAAACAGCAACCACTGATTTTGATCATTTTTTTCATACTTCATATTGTGTAAATTATCTCAAAGTCCATGATTTCATCTTTCACATTTTATACCATGACTAATAAACCAGTTGATGACTGCTATGATGTGGGCACGAATGTATTCCCTACAGGCCTCTACACAACAGTACATTCTTATTTGTCAGATGCAATTTGTCCTCTGGTGAATAAAACACTTGTACCCAGTTCCCACTTGATCCACTAATTGGGAGAATTGATCCACCAATTGGGAGAATTGATCCACCAATTGGGAGAATTGATCCACCAATTGGGAGAATTGATCCACCAATTGGGAGAACCGATCCACCAGTTGGGAGAACCGATCCACCAGTTGGGAGAACCGATCCACCAATTGGGAGAACCGATCCACCAATTTGGAGAACCGATCCACCAATTGGGAGAACCGATCCACCAATTGGGAGAACCGATCCACCAATTGCGAGAACCGATCCACCAATTGCGAGAACCGATCCACCAATTGCGAGAACCGATCCACCAATTGCGAGAACCGATCCATCAACTGGGAGAACCGATCCACCAACTGGGAGAACCGATCCACCAACTGGGAGAACCGATCCACCAACTGAGAGAACCGATCCACCAATTGAGAGAACTGATCCACCAATTGGGAGAACCGATCCACCAATTGGGACAACCGATCCACCAATTGGGACAACTGATCCACCAATTGGGAGAACCGATCCACCAATTTGGAGAACTTATCCACCAATTTGGAGAATTTAGTCACCAATTGGGAGAATTCAATCAGAATTGATCTACAATTGCCGGATAAGATCTCCAAATTGGTGGATCAGGGGTGAAGTGGGAATGCTAACCGTTATAAGATGGATCAAGATCTGATCCATATTTCTTTACCCTCCCCCCCCCCCCCCCCCATCCCGTTTATTCTAGGATCGAGAGAACACAAAGCTGGATCTGATCCGGCAATTTGACCTGGTTAGTTCCAACCATGAGGGTGTGGGGCATAGATGATGTGTTTGCCCTACACTGTGACAACTCTGGCCAGGTACTGGGACTGCATGAAGGCTGCCTAAGCATACTGAATGAACGAAAATGTTTTACTTTTTAGGGGCCATTCAGAATTTTCAAAGACTCAGCCACCCACCCGCCCACACAAGTGCATGTGTTCTCCCAAACAAACGTGGACGTATAACAAAGGGAACAATATCGTCCGCGATTCTCAAAATACGTCCGCGATTGAAATTGTGTACAAAACCTATGGGAGTCTTCTGAAAGTACAAACAGAAGAGGGAACAATAGGACGTCCACGTTCGACGGTGGATACACACCTAGTGTGTAAACACCTTCATTCGGGGACCTCCTATTGTTCATACTTCAACTTTTTGGCAAGGACCCTCATTGGTTTTTGTAATGAGGACCCTATTGTCCTCTATTGTTAAAGGTCCCCTATTAAATGCAAAAACAAACTCACCCACCCCAATTTTCGATCTTCGATTTTCGATCAGTGACGGCCTTTAGTTCAGTGACAGCATGATGAAGCTGTTGATCTCAACCGCTTGAACATGTGCCCTGATGACTTATTGTGTTTCATTAGTTGATATAATGTGGGGAATGATTGGTTGCAGTCATTGTATGCACAGACATGGCCATGGTTCGGCCGTTTTCACAGTGGGGGTATTGTTACTGCTGTTTGCCTCTCCTGTGTGCCTCGTCCCTATTGTGCTCTAAGGGTCGCAGACACACAGTGCATGTGGGTCATTCCATAAATTTGATTTGGGGGCCAAAAGTGTGACATGTTTTGGTGTCCCTGTTACACCAGTGTAATTTCTCATCAAGTATCATTAAAATTTACTAACATTTCAGTTTGCTTAGGCCTGCAATGTACCTGTGGGCACGGCCACGTGCATATCGATCAAAAATAGGCTTAACTAAAAATTGCAATCCTCACTGATCAATCAAAACACCTTATGGAGGTCACTGGTTAAAACCACACTGGTTTAATTAATTTTCTTTTTCACAGGGATCATTTTGAACCAGTGATGAATATCAGCTGACATTTGTTTCAAGTTTCTAAGTGGCTGAAGAAAAAAATCATCCATTTCACGCACCAAAGGTGAATGAATGCTGGATCAGAATCAATTGGGAACATCAGTGTTGTAACCAAGTAATTTTTTCTCAACTCAAGTCAAGTCCCAAGTCAAATTTTTTCGAAGTCAATGGTTGAACATAGTAAATTAAAATTCCCGTTACAAATGACTATGCATAGGCTGGCATGCATGCACTGTACCAAATCAACCTGGCATGCCGTCTTGACAATTCTCCATGCAGTTGGCCAGTGCTGCAGCCCTGCATACAAACTGGACACCCAGCTTGCTGTGCGCTTATAGGCTTAGCATTTTTTCAACTGATATGTGTGTACGCCCAAAAGTTTGTTTATTTCAACTAAAGTTTGTCAAACAATCCAACTAAAGTGTTAATGTCAGCTAGTCAAATATATTCAGGTTAAGTCGAGTCGCAAGTCATGTTCTTTCAAGTCAAGTCAAGTCCCAAGTCATTCTTTTTTCGCAAGTCAACTTAAGTCTCAAGTAAAAAAAATCGCGACTCGAATCTGACTCGTGTCTGAGTCAGCAAGTCAAGTCAACAAGACTGGGGACAGTTTTGTTGTAGATGTATAACAATCACACCAAAATTTTGGATCTTAGTCCACCTTTTCCCAGTGGGAAAGCAATCTTGGTCCAACATAAAAAGAAATTAACAATTGTTAAAGATGATGTTGATTGCCGAGAGAAGTCTGCATCATTTTGTAGTGTTATATAAATTGCATATTGTAAAATATAACAGCAAATTATTTCTGCCATGAAATAAGAAAATTAACTTTTGAGAGCTATTTTTAATCAAGTCCCCTCTAGCCCGCTGGTGCCATTTGTCTAAAAGTTGTCGTTGCGGGCAGCAAACAAATCTGATGTCATAACATGAACTCCCCTTTTGCGTCTAGCACTTTTGTTTGCTGCCTGCAGTGACAACCTTTAGACAAATGGCACCAGAAGGCTATGCTGCGCTAGAGGGGACTTGATAAAAATAACTTTCAAGTCACTTTTTTGTTATTTCATTTCAGAAATAATTGACTATTCTACATAAAACTACAACAAAATTGCAGATTTCTCTCAGCAATCAACAATTGTTAATTGCTCTACAGCGAGTGTCTTGATGCCTACAATGCAACAAAGCAAACTGGCTTATACTGATTTGCAAGGATATTGGTTTATCAAAGTGTCTGCGGTCCCAGATATTGACCTGTCCCTCATGATATGAAGCCAGTCGATACTCCACCTGGGGGTCTGCGGTCACACCAAACACCGACTTGGTAGCTGTAGCACTCTTATAACCAGCTGTATCTAAGAGTGATAAATCCAAACATGATCAAATGTAAAATGACTGATATCACTAGATTATGTACTGGAGTTTCAAAGCTTCAGAATTGACCAGTTTAATTAGAAGCTTTTCTTAACCCTTTCCTTACCAATGTTGAGTTTACTTGACAAGCCAAAGCACCCCTGTTGCTTACCAATGTAGAGTTTACTCGACACGGAAACCACACACCAGAGTATCCAAACAACATATACATTGTATATTCACCATGTTTCAACAAACTGTTGTGCTTGTGTTTTTCACTGTCCATACATGATCTTTATACCAACAGAAAGAGCTTGGTCAGATCTTTCTAATGGTGCTATCAAATTCATGTGTCACCTGACCATTATTTTGAGAAAACTGTATCCGAAGTTTCCTGTACAGTTATGTGTATGGGGTGCCATTTATCATGTGACAAACAACTTTCCTGTTTGATAAAGTGGGCCAGAAGAGAAAACAGCCATAACTTTGCTATTTTAGCAGTTATGACATTCATTTTTACACCATAAGAGAAACTTTCATGGAACAAACTTTACACACAACATTTTCCTTTTCAATCACTTCTTGAGGGTAAAATCTTTGGTTGAAAATACAACCATTCAAATAGCAGTCAGCTGCTTTTTCTGCGTCAGTGGTTTTATGCTTGAATGAACAAAGAATGTGGTACTGGGGGAAGCTAAGCCAATAAAGTGGTACTGAAAGGGTTAATGCAGAAAAATTTAATCTGAGCTGATGAATTTGGGTGTGACAAAGTATAGGAGACAGTTCTAGTGATGGTTAAAGCATAGCTTTCATCAAACCAGTGGTGTTTAAACTGGTTATGGTGCTCTCTCTGGTGAATTTGCAGACCGGTGGCAAAGCATGGATCCTGAGTCTTCTGAAGTGCCAGTTATCAGTCCCACAAAGTGTGGCAAGTCAGATTATGAAAAACAATGTCCAAAATCTGTTGGTGACTTGGAAAGAAAACCGGGATTGGCTTTGTTATGATCAACAAAAAGCAGGTCATGTGCTGCTCTTTGTGTTATACAAAGACTGACAGCAGCTTCAAAGAGTTGCAGAAGTCTGCAAATGAAGCAAGTTTGTATTAATTATTAATGATTCAATCCACCTTCGGTAATCGTCAACACTAATTTATTTCACTTCAAAGTGAAAGCCATACAGATTTCAAACAGCTCCAAAAAGATAAGTTACCATACGTACATGTACATGTATATCCGCATGATATAGTCCCTGTCAAGTAAATTAACATTTACAACCTCCGTCACAAGAAACATGTATACAAAGGAACCTTTCTTGTCCTCGCAAGTCGGTCTTTGGTTGAAATCGGTCCTCGGACGTAAAAATACGTGCTTAGTCTATGGGGTTGGGTTATATTAAAGGAACAATAGGAAACACAAAGCATTGTTCTCGCAAGTATTGGGAAAGTACGACTATATGCGCTTACAGATTGGCACTTATGGGGTACGGGGCAACAAAGGGCAACAATAGGGACAATGGACCCCACTACTCTGTCTTTAGAAATTGATGTACCCCACAGCCGTAATGCTATGTATTTTGAGATTTCTAAGGGGACAAGGAGAACAAAAGAGGGGAAGTAGGGTACTCCATTGTGCGAGGTACCTCCTAAGCCAGTATATGTGGGAACACACATATATGTACATGTGTGCTCCCCCCCCCCTCCCCGCCAGTTTTAATTGGCCAACTTTAGTTGTTATGCGCACACATTGTAGCTGGTTGTTGGATTAGACAATGGTTTTGTTCCTGAGCCAGTGGTAATAAAATGGCGGTATCCACAACTTTAGATTTGACAGTTAATTGAGTCTAAATCAGACTAATTATTCAAGTAAAAATAAATAAATGCGTTCGAGGTCGCAAGCATGCACTCACATCGTGCTCTTCAAATTTGATGAGAATCGCACTTTATTGACTGTTCAACTCTTCAATTGTACCACATCTATTTTGTACCAGTAAGTAGCATCAGAAGACTGAATTTGGAGTTATGTCTCTAAACGTTTTTGTGGCCTTTCAGGCCTTTTCACTTTTCAAGAGGTGTCAGCAAGACAAGCCGACGCCAGCGTGACAGAGACGTACGGTTCAACACCAGGCATTTGAACAAGGTGTCACCGCATGATGTCTATTCAGCGATAGACAATGAGCTCCGTAATGTCAGTACAATTAAGTTTATTGCTGAATTGGAGAACTATTGGTACATGTACAATGTAACATTCAACAATGTGGAGCACTGTTACCGACCTAAAACGACCGATTCCTAGCTTTGTGAAAATTTGAGGTTTTTCACTTCCAGTGAGATACAGAGGCAAAGAAAAACATGCTAAATCTAATCCAGACAGCCACTTTGCCAAGGAATGCTCCTGAAAGCATAAATGCTTCAGATGTGGAAGCGAAGACCACCAAGCAGCCTGACATGATGATGAGGAATCTGATGTCGACGAGACCCTGATCCTAATCATCCCGAAAGAGCCCACACCTACTACCAGTGATAAACCAACACAAAGGACAAACCGGGGCAAATAAGGCTGACGAACTAAACAACAAGGGGAAAGACTCGGAAGACAAACTAGACAGCAAAGAAGAAGATTTAGAGCAGATTGACGCAGTTAAAGTCACCAAAGAAATTCAAGTGTCCCACCCAGAAGATAGTCTGAAGGATAACGGAAACACCAGAGCCTTCAGCACAGACAAAAGCCCGAAGAAGTCCTACAGTGACACAACGAAGACCCCTACAGGAAGCCAAGCTCCACCCTTAGCAAATCCAAGCCACAATCCAGTCAACAATTCTGGGACACGCACATCGAGACCCTGGGATCAAGGAAGCGCAAGTCAAGAGAAGGCGGCGGCGGAGAAGACAAAAACACCAGGAAACAAGCAAGCACTGACGAAGAGATGGAAGCGAAACAAGAAGTCAGATAAGGAAAGTGAGAAGACAAGAACATTGGGAAACAGGTAAAAGACGGAGACACAACTACAGAGAACACCACTAATAAGTCAGATTTGAAACAAGAAGGTATCCAGCAGCCTACACAAGAACATCAGCCCTAGGTTGATCAAAGACCCTAGGGCATGAGAAGCTGGAGGGTCTGAAATGTCTGTATAGGGCTGTGGAGATGGCTTGAGATCACTTGAGGGTTAGCAGCTTGCTGGTGATCTTCCTCTCAAATGCAGGTATGGGATGACGGGGGAAGACGGCGGTATGTGGCAGAGGACAGGATGTCGGCCACTTTGCGGTCATAATCCTGGGTGGACATGACTATCTTATCTGCTTGCATGATGTAGATGGACCAGTCTTGGGAAAGGCTGCGGATGGTGGCTCGTTCACTTGGGGTGGTTTTGGGCTTGGGGGGCTTGGCATCCTTGAGGGTTTGCAGGACGTGGATACGGACTGTGTTGGCGGTGGTTTTGTCTTGGTGTTTCAGGGCAGGTCCACGGACTGGATGATGTCTTCCATGGGAATGTTGCGTGGGGTGAGCACAAAATTCATTCCCTTGGAGAGGATTCATTTCCTTGCTTGCGTCTGGGGTGCCAGAAGGTGACTGGGGCGATGATCTTTGCTTGATGGCAAAAATGGCAAGGCAAAAATGAGCAAGGGATGAGTGAAGTAAGGAACACGAACATGAAAAAGGAATGAGAGAATATGAGCTTATAATTAAAGAACAAAATGACAAAGGTACTGATCCTTATAGTGATGTCGCTAATCCTACAAATTCCACAGTTTAGGCACGCATCCATCCAAAGCAAAGATGCCCAAATTGCCATATTTCAATTAACAGAAAGACGATATGAATGCTTACATACTTACGACGTTTCGAAACGGTTTGCAACCTCTATGGGTTGGCCCGAGTCGAAATGGTCCACATCACTCAATGTTTTACTTACGGGAAAATCTATGGAGGTGTACATGTATGCAAGGTTGTCAGTAGAACAAGCTAAACAGTTCAAACCTCATTGCTCCATAGATTTCAGTTGACAGAAGAAGGCTTTAGGTTGAAATTCCGAAATTGGGCGAAAGGTACTCGCAGCTTGTGGAACGACTGCAGTGCATTCATATTTGAATAGATGGATGGATCTTGGGAATACCTCCCACACATTTGAGGCATTGAAAGACTTGTTTCTTAGGGAACAAACGTTGAATGTGTGCACCAAAGATCTAGGTATGTACTTGAAAGAACGAAAGCCAGAAAATGTTGTCAATATGGCTGACATGGCAGATCGCTATGTAGAAGCTCATAGTAAATATAGCAGTGAAACAAAAAGGGATGTTCGAGGTTCCAAGGGTAGGTCCACAGTCGGTGAAAGTCAAAGTGGGTCCAGAACTAACTCAAAACCAAACAGGCAGAATACGGACAGAGAAGTTAGACAATGTTATGTTGCGGCAAGCGAGGACATGTGGCGCGAAAATGTTACAATAAGTATCGTGGTGCAAATCAAGTAAACAAAGATGCTGTGCTTGAACCAATGAGCAAAGGTGCAACAAAGCCTAATGTAAGCGAGCATGAAGTGGCAGCGTGTATTGAAATTAAGTCAGTTCGGTATTACAACTGCGCATGTCGTGCGCGTATGAACACGGAAGGTGGTCGCACAACGCGCACATGTTTAATTCAATCAGAAAGGGCTTTCGCGTAACATCACGTCAGTCGTTACCTGGTGAAAAACAACTTACTTTACAGAGAATACAAGTCATGTAGGGCAGATACTAGACAACCAGATTATTGGTAGTTCCTCAGCAGTTTAGGAATCAGGTATTACAAGTGGCTCATGATTCAGCCACAGCGGGCCATATCAGAGTCAAGCCATAGCGGGCCAAGAAAACCGTAGATCAGGTTCAAGCTCATTTCTACTGGCCTGGTGTTAACGGGGATGTACAAAGATATTGCATTTCCTGTGACATCTGCCAATGTAGTTACAAAGGGTAGTGTCAGTAAAGTGTCATTGTGTCAAATGCCATTAATCGACACTCCGTTTCGACGGGTGGCAGTCGATATAGCTGGTCCAAGTGACCCTGCCACTGAGCATGGGAATAGATATATCATTATGCTAGTGGACTACAAAAATGTATGCGACTAGGTACCCTGAGGCAGTTGCGATTCCCCGTATAGAAACAGAGCGCGTAGCTGAGGCTTTGGTTGGGTGTACCACAAGAAATTCTGAGCGATAAAGGTACTCAGTTTACCTCAGATTTGATGAGGGAAGTTGAACATCTGTTGTCATTAAAACAGATGACAACGACATCCTACCACCCTATGTGTAATGGTTTGGTTGAGAAGTTTATTGGCACACTCAAGAAAATGCTGCGAAAAATGTGCGTTGAATGGCACAAGGATTAGGACCACTATTTGCCTGCACTCTTGTTTGCATGCAGGGAAGTGCCGCAAGAGCACCTCAACTTCTCTCCGTTTGAGTTAATGTTTGGTAAGGGGACCTTTGGCCATTCTTAACCCCTTGACCCCGGATTTTATATGGGGGCGTCGGGGCACCAGGCCGGCTTGTGCAGCCAAGCAAAACGGAAACAAGAGGCTTGTGCAGCCAAGCATAACGTACACTATTGGATTGAAAATGCAAAAATTGACGTGCATAGACGTCAACCAGCCAGGTGGCAATTTTCAATCTGCACGTATTTGTGTCAACCGTACGCAAGGGGTTAAGGAGCTTTGGACGGGCAAAAATAATGAAGACGAGGTCAAAAGCACATATGAATATGTAGTAGACTTGTGTGATCGCCTTGATATAACTTGTGAGCTAGCCAGGCAAGAACTTGCCAAAGCATCTAAGCGACATACAAAATATTATGATGCTAGAACTAGGGATCGTAAGTTTGTAGTTTGAGACAAAATTCTGGTTTTGCGTCCCTCTGATAATGCTATCATTGTGAAGGGTAAACAGAAAACATTTCATGCCAATACTGTATTTAAACTCGCATTAAAGCCCGTTTCACACGAGCGCTGGAAACACACATCTGCGATGATTGGCAATGGGTGTCTGATGCACAAGGATGCCTGCGATTTTATCGCAGGCTTTTACACGATACAACATAGTCCAGTAGCGAACGTCCCTCGTTTCGTAGTGTTTACATGCGTGGGTACAAAGCTACACGTGTATCGCTGGTACTACGATATTCAATGAACGATGAAATTCATAGGGTACCAGTGATTTTCCCGCGCTGTAAAAAAATCTGTAAAATAAATGAGCCAGCGATTGGGTTTGACTGCACAGCCATATGAGCTGCGACTGGGCCAGCGGTAGTGATCAGGTTAACTTGAAATCGGCGCACGCTGCATCCCCAAAAGGTTTCCACTGCGGTCACGCAGCCACTGTACTGAACCAGGGATTAGGTCTGATTGGACTACCAGCACGCGGGCTACAATAAGCCAGTTTGGTATTTCAACTGTGCATGTGCATAATTACATATCCCGAATGACCCGTGACCTAATGCTCGTGTATGAATGCACAAGGTGGTCGCACAACGCGCACGTGTTAAATTAAATCAGAACGGGTGTTTGCGTAACATCGCGTGACATTACGTCAGCAATTTTATCCCAAATAACCTTTGACCTTTGAGACACCGAACCGGATTATTGGGCCGGCGGTAGCGATAGGGCTACTCGCAAGCCAGGATTTATTGCGGTTACGGGCTGTTATAGCCCGATCAAGAGGGCAGTGTGCGCAACTATATTCCCACATGAAAAGACAAAGTGCATTAGTCAGTTATGACTCATGAAAGAAGTTTCACACTCATTATACACGTCTTTGTGACTTTATCAGCAGTAATTTCTTTTGGACTGGCTGAACAAAAGTTCAAGCTAAACTGAGGTACCAGTGCAAGCAATTTGAGTTACAGGGCTGTTACAAAGCACAGTTTTGCATTGACTATAGTAGGTTTACATACTGGATGGCAAAATGAAAGATGAGGGAAAGAATGTTGTCATTATGTTTAAATAACTGACACTTGGGAATTCATACAGAATACGGCTGTTCATTTTCGAATAATTAAGTATTTGCTTATTCGAAACTAGGTTTGACCGAATATTCGATACTCGTCGATCAAGTTTTTCACGCGGCAGGTAAAAAGTTGCACGTAAAGCGCGCCAGTGTTTGACGTGCAGCGATCAATATTATAAACTGCCCGATCGACATTTTTTGCATGTGCCTGTTGTATCAAAATCATTACGGAACGTATAACAAGAAACCAAACTCCAGCCTGCGTTTTTGTCAGGACTTTTTACAGACGGGAACAATAACCTGCACAAAAAGTTACCGTCGACAAAAACGCTGCATTTGACACTGCTAAGTGCCGTAACTTTTCTATTAAAATTGCATCAGAGTCGTATCTGTACGTGCCCTTTTTTTAAATATTCGAACCAGCAAAAAGGTATTCAAATATTCCGTTGACGATCGAAAATCGAATATTCGGTATATTCGGGACAGCCCTAATCCAGAATATGCATCATAAATAGGTATCCTTACCTCTAACATCAAAGATACGGAGGTTCTTGTTAGCAACACCAGCAACAATGCAATGTGGTTGATGAGGTAGCCATGCCATGGAGTTCAATGCTTCTGCTTGTACTGTGCAAATGATGATAAAATAAGACAGTAATTGTAATATTAGAGATTAATAATACTAGTGACTGAAGGGTAATTCAGGTAGCTCTGCATACAGTGTATAATTAATACAAGATTGAAATGGCAAGTTTATACTAGCACTTTACCACACAAGTGAAATTTAGTGCATGTAGTTATATTTTGGCTATGAAGTTCATGACAATACTTTGCACACAACGTGCATGCAGTATGCACACGTGGGTTAGCATAACTTGTAGACAGGATGTCTTTTCACGTGATGTAAAATGTCGCAAAATTTGGGTTGGCTCTGCCAGGAAAAATGTACCACTTAATGACTGCAGAAAAGTTTTCAAATTTAGTAATTTCAAATAAGGGCCATGCCCGAGATTTGTATTGCCCTTAAATAAACTCATCCCTCGGTATTGATTTCTGTCAAATCAGGATAAAAACAGTCCCATGAAATCAGAGTTGTAGTCAAGTCCCTGCAGGTCCTTTCACAAGTCCTTTTGCAAGTCCAGTCAGAAGTCCTTTCATAAAGCTGATCACAAGTAACTGGATGAACAATGACAAAGGAATGCCTTTGTCAAAGTCATTTGAATAGCTTGTGATTGGAATTAGGAATGGAGGGCTTGTGATGGACTTGCAGGGACTTGTGATGGACTCAACTACATCCCTGGTTACAATGGTACATGTATCTCCTTTTTGCCTATTCAATCTGTAGTATAACAAACCCAGCAACATGAGTTTGTATATGCCGGCAATCGTGGACCTAGGACAAAAGAATTCGGGCGCAGACAAAGGGGTCCACGTTTGACCTAACGTCCACGATTGGAAATCGTGTACAAAACCAATGGGAGGCCTTCCGAAAAAGTTAGAGTATAAACAAAAGAGGAACAATGGGAGGTCCACGATTGCACCTGTTTACAAGACTGTGTGTGTGCGAAGGTGGCTGTAATATCCACGAAGACCTGCATGACCTTTTGTATGTGTGAATTAGAACCATGATCACATATACAGGAATTCGCCGAACAAAATTAGAAGCCATTTTTGCGGTGGTGCCACGCTCACGTGCAGGCTGCCCGCGTTCTTTAATTTGAGTCGCGTGCGCATTTTGGCAAGTTGTAAACACCCTGTTGGTCGAAGCGGCATCGAGCGCGTGCGTAAAACACGCATGTGAGCGTGGTGCCACCACAGTAAATACTTCTAATTTTGGTCACCGGATTAGTCTATACAAAACTTTGGTGCGTGCATGTTCAATGTACAACCCTACTACTGCCACAATGTACAGTGTTTGGGCTAAGCGGAGAGTCTTTTTAATGGGCCACTGTTTTCCTGATCTTTTGTCCATTCTGTCAATAATGTCAATAGCATGAAGCGGCAAGTTGTCGGATAGTAAATTTGAGTGCAACTTTCTAAAATTCTAGGGTCTTCAGATCACTACGATAAGAACGGGGTGCGAGCTCAGAATTTTGTCTTGCCACCACGCAGGAAAAACAAATTGATGAGGTATACCGCTTATGTGCTTGCGATGGTTTTTTTTTAACACAAATATGGGTCTGAAACACTCACTGAAATTTGTGAATTTACCCACATAAGATTTTGGTTGCCAAGAACCTCAAGGATTGGGCCTTTTAACTAAGATGGAGAGCTACTTATTTGGCTCAGGATTTGGGACAAAGCTAACTGGCCTCTGTCGTGTGTCGTGGCTGGTTCCCCCACCCCTTTTTAAATAAATAGCCAGTAAGTCTTTAATTTCCAGGGTTTAAAAATCCCAATGTTGCTCCAAGACATTCCTATTTTGTGTATAAACAACTTCACCAATGTCAGATTTCTGCCAGTGGAGCATGGTTTGACTTTCAATGATCGTGCATGTGATTGCCATACGTTACGTCCTGTCTATCGCGAAAGTGATCACACGCTGCTACTGCACTGAATTACTGATACTAGCAACATTTTTTACCTTATATCCAATAGTTTGGAGGTAACCAGGGAAATGTTTACGTTCATCTAGATTTGCAAGCTTTTTACTTCTCGTCGTGTGAAACCTTGCGAGCGTGGTGGAGCATGTAATGGTAAGCTAAACAATTAGGGCTCCAATTAGGTCTCAAATTGCGCATTTTTGTGTGTAGTGTCAAAAGGGCTTAAGCTGCCAAATGTCTATGTCAAGGGTCCAACCATACATGCACTCCTCCAGTGAGGATCTACAATGCCTTAACATAATAAACAATTCAAAAAGAAATCTTATTTGCTTATTTTGAAATGTTGTTAAAAAAAAATCTTTTAAATATACTGCAAGAAATAATCAAACTGATATACTGCCCCTCCCCCCAAGAAAAAAGAATGGAAGGGACATGTTCCCATTCCCCGCCAATAGATCCGCCCTCCTCAACAGGTCATTTACGGCAGGGGCGGATCTAGGTTTTAACCAAGGGGGGGGGTTTACCTGAGGTGATTGGCCTACACACCCCAGCGTGCCGAATTTTCGACACCCGACAATGGTTTTTTTTTTTTTTCTCAGCCCAAGGGGGGGGTTTAAACCCCCAAAACCCCCCCCCGTAGATCCGCCACTATACGGCACACCTGACCATACTTTTGTCTAGTGATGATTGCAACCTCTGTGGTTATGGGTCTCTGGACGTCATCAAGGTCCGCTGGTGGAGTTGTGTAATGGTCTGGGGATCTTGGGGGCCACTCCACGGGGCGATTCAATGCAATTACGCTCCACCACACCTGAGGATTGTGACTGAACGCCTCACAGAATTGTATGGTGCCATATTCTAAAAATATTGAAATTTTCATTTTTGAGATATTTTTCTGAGTGTATACTTCTTTTTGATACACCCTGATTATTTCTTGTCACAAACTACATTTTGTGTGTACACAATGGTTTGATCAAATATTAGCATGAACAATGATGCAAAATATGAATTACTTCTTACCACTAAAGAAACTTACCCATTTCAGCAACAGGTCGAAAGCCTGATTGTGGTACATTATGAGAACTTATGTAACGTGACTTATCTGGAGTCACATTCAATTCAGATATATCTGTCACATAACAAAAACAAAAAAGACAAGTATCATAATACACCAACATCAGTAGATGATGAGACACCGAGTACATGTACATCATGCCAGTGTTGTAGTCGAGGCCGGGCACAAGACCGGGCACAAGACCGGGCACAAGACCGGGCACAAGACCGGGCACAAGACCGGGCACAAGACCGGGCACAAGACCGGGCACAAGACCGGGCACAAGACCGGGCACAAGACCGGGCACAAGACCGGGCACAAGACCGGGCACAAGACCGGGCACAAGACCGGGCACAAGACCGGGCACAAGACCGGGCACAAGACCGGGCACAAGACCGGGCACAAGACCGGGCACAAGACCGGGCACAAGACCGGGCACAAGACCGGGCACAAGACCGGGCACAAGACCGGGCACAAGACCGGGCACAAGACCGGGCACAAGACCGGGCACAAGACCGGGCACAAGACCGGGCACAAGACCGGGCACAAGACCGGGCACAAGACCGGGCACAAGACCGGGCACAAGACCGGGCACAAGACCGGGCACAAGACCGGGCACAAGACCGGGCACAAGGCCGGGCACAAGACCGGGCACAAGGCCGGGCACAAGGCCGGGCACAAGGCCGGGCACAAGGCCGGGCACAAGGCCGGGCACAAGGCCGGGCACAAGGCCGGGCACAAGGCCGGGCACAAGGCCGGGCACAAGGCCGGGCACAAGGCCGGGCACAAGGCCGGGCACAAGGCCGGGCACAAGGCCGGGCACAAGGCCGGGCACAAGGCCGGGCACAAGGCCGGGCACAAGGCCGGGCACAAGGCCGGGCACAAGGCCGGGCACAAGGCCGGGCACAAGGCCGGGCACAAGGCCGGGCACAAGGCCTTGTGCTGGCCTTGTGCTGGCCTTGTGCTGGCCTTGTGCTGGCCTTGTGCCCGGTCTTGTGCCCGGTCTTGTGCCCGGTCTTGTGCCCTCGACTACATCACTGCATCATGCTATAAGCTCTGCACATCATGAAAGACAACACTGCATAGTGCACAAATCTACAGCTGACATCTTAAAGGCCGACAATTTCTTTTTCTATATTAGTTCATGACTATCTATAGCTGCATCTGGCACATAGAACTCAACCCTAAATACACAACATTAATCACTCTTTTAACAATGAACTTGGGGCAGTTCATTTTCGAATAATTAAGTATTTGATTATTCAAAACTCGGTTGACCAAATATTCAAATATTCGATACTCGCCGATTAAGTTTTTCATGCGTCAGCTGCAACTGCATGTCGCGCCAGTAAAAAGTTGCACACAAAGTACGCCGTGGGGCAATTGATATTATGGACCGTCCGATCGACATCTTTTGCATGCGCCTGTTGTATCAAGATCATTATGGGTACAATGTACATATGTTCTGATAACAAGAAACCAAACTACAGCCTGTGTTTTTGCAGTAAGTATTTTTAGTATTTTTAGTTTTATGGACAGGAACAATAAACCTCTGTCCACAAGTTACCTTCAACAAAAATGCGGCATTTGACTCTGCTAAGTGCTGTAACTACAGAGTCGTATCTGTACGTGCATATATATTTTTTCAAATAGTCAAAGCAGAAAAGAGATTTTCGAATATTGGTTGAGACATTCTATGATGACATTCTTTTGATGACATTCTGTGTTTTATCTTTTTTTCAGCCTGAATTTCAATTGATACTTTAAATATCTGTTGCATAGAAAGAATTTATATAAGTAATTTGAATATGTACATACCAATGAATTTATTATAACCATTAATTATTACATGTACATTACAATTTCACTCACTTGTCTGAGTATAAACATCATACACTGCAATGCAGTAATCTGTTCGATATCTGTCAAAACCAGCTGCTAGCTGAAAGTCAACAAAATAATGTGGAAAATACTGCAAGTGAGAATTGTGGGATTGGGTAGCCTCATAAAAAGACTAGCATCTGACAACTGATATCACACACGCACGAAAAGCGTAAGAAGCGCCAGAAAAACCTGCCCTAGCCTAGTGCGAGTTTTTGTTTAATGCAATAGTTCAGTATAAGCCAATAAGAGGAAACTATAAAGTATATAACATGATCAAAAGCTGGAAACCTCTTCCTTCAGCAAATGAATTTGTTTAATGAAATATAACTGTATATTGGCTCTGTGCACAAGTACCCCCTCAATGGAAAGAAAGAGAGAGTTGGGGGGTCACTATCGACGCCATCTTGCCTGATTTAAATTTGGGTCGTGGAGTGTCGGATTTCCACCTCTATTATTCAGAATCAAAACGTTATTAATAGAGTCCACGAAAAGACTATCCAATCTCCCTGGTATACGTGTATCGCATGAACGAGGAACGGCATGTGAAACCAGCAAAATTGTATGTGACCCGCCCACGATTTTTTTTCCCGTACCACATATTCGCTATGGGTGTATAAGGAAACGTCTGATTGGTCTGTTTTCGACAGGGTCCCTGGAAAGGTCACTGTACAACGTACGCGCGCGAACAAATATGTTTGACTGTGTGCAGCGCACTAGTGTACATGTACACATGTACAGGTTCTGTATAGTGCTGCAGCCGAACCGAACTGAACTAAAAATGGCCGAACATGGCCTTTCGAACCGAACCGAACCAAACCGAACCAAAATTGTTGGTTCTGAAGTTCGGCAAACTTTACGCACACATATTGATAGCGCTAGGAATGCATGCGATGATAGGACAAAATTAGCGCACACGGGCGACACGGATATGATTGAATTTACCTGTTGATAAGGCCCTTTTTCGGCCTTACATTGTAGCAGGTTTGGACTCGAGAACATGTACATGTACCGTGTAAATGGTCACATTAGTCCAGGTACTGCATGCAATGTAGACAGTCGATAGAATAAAAAAAAAAAGATAAAGCCTTTTCCATTCCAGGAAGGTAAAAAAAAAATCATAAAAGACCAATTCGCGACAGCTTGCATCCGGCCGGCCATGCGAGTTTCCATCCCTCCACCCCCGCCTAAAAAATTTAGTGTACTCGAAAGCGAGCCCCGCCCAGTATGCAATGAATATACATTTCTCGTTTTGTGGGGATGCACAGTCCAGGGATGAGATTCTAAGAAAATAAAGTTTGAAGTTTGTGAGCGCGTACGGCGTGATGAAGCCTTTTGGGGCCAGGGCCCTATCAGATTTCAGGTACTCTCTCATGGACACCTTTTAGTTTAGAACAAAAATACTTTCATTTATTGCAAAATTGTACCCCCGAAAATGGTGGTAGGATTCTACATGTACATGTACATTCCTTCCTAAGCAAAAACTCCTGCCTTGTGAATTATATGTTGCAGCACTTTATCCGCCATGTGCTAGTCCTTCCCTGCTCGCCAAAAAAATGTTAAAGAACAAAAACGTTCCCGAATAAAATTACGTTTTGTCAAAAGTTTTGAATTAAATTTGTACTTTTTACCACAATTTCAAAAAATGGCTGTCAATTTTGCTTATCACGCACACATGCGCTATAACGATCATGTTCATGTACTCACATGGATCTCTGAATCACTCGATGAAATCGTGACTAAACACTGAATATGCATTTCTGAAAATACAGTCAAGCATTGGCGCGGCGGTGGCCCGCGGGGTGTGACCATTGTTCCATTATTATCTATCTTGCGCCCTGCGGGTTTGGCAACGTGGCAATCAACTTGTTATGACTGCAGTGGGGAGGGCCGGGGAATTCCCGGTAGGACATTGTATGTGTATGTACTATCGATCGGCGTGATCGCGATTTGAGAGATTTTTGTTTTTAATGCATATGTACTTCCGAACCCGAACCTGAACCGAACTGATGTTCGGAAAAAAAATCCAAACCGAATCCGAACCTAACCGAACCTGGAGGATCGGTTGCAGCACTAGTTCTGTATATATTTCCGAGGACAAGAGGAGAAAGGAAATTATACAAAGAAACCTTTCAGTCCTCGAAAGTCAAGTCTTTTGTTGAAATCGGTCCTCGCAAGTAGAAATACGTGCTTAGTTTATGGGGTTGGGTTACATGTATATTAAAGGAACAATAGGAAACACAAAGCATTGTCCTCGGAAGTATTGGGAAAGTACGACCATGTGTACACAGTTAAATGTGTATCGACCTCCAAACGCGGACGTCCTATTGTTCCCTCTTTTGTTTGTACTTTAACTTTTTTAGGAAGACTCCCATAGGTTTTGTACACGATTTCAATCGCGGACGTATTCTGGGTACCGCGGACGATATTGTTCCTTTGTTATACGTCCACGTTTGTTTGGGAGAACAAACGCAGTATGTACATCCACTACCATACAGCTAGTACATACACACGTGCAGAGATTTCAACGCCATGGACATGATGGACGCTATGGAGGAAGAGGATGACTTCGCCTTCTCGCCAGTCTCTAGCTCTAATGATGTGATTTGCAATGATGCGACACTGCCAGAAAGTATTCAGGTACGTACGTGATATTCGGGTATAATTTAAAAGGCAAAAATCAGACCTTCTTGGCTTCTAGTTCACGCCAAGTTAGTACTTATAATGTACTCCGTTACCATGGTTACATGAAGAATAATCATGACGTAAACTGGAACTTGTGGTTGTGAACCCCCAAAAGGAAATCCTCCTTCCCACACACATAGAAAAACCCTCCCCAAAACGAGAGAGCGCCCAAAACAGTTTAAGCATTCGCGATCGAACATTTTAAATTCTCTCAAACGATCACATAATCAAAGGAAAATGACTTATTACAGACGATATGAAATACACTCCCTCCCACACACATAGAAAAACCCTCCCCAAAACGAGAGAACGCGCCCCAAAACAGTTTAAGCATTCGCGATCGAACATTTTAAATTCTCTCAAACGATCACATAATCAAAGGAAAATGACTTATTACAGACGATATGAAATACACTCCCTCCCACACACATAGAAAAACCCTCCCCAAAACGAGAGAACGCGCCCCAAAACAGTTTAAGCATTCGCGATCGAACATTTTAAATTCTCTCAAACGACCACATAATCAAAGGAAAATGACTTCTTATTATAGACGATGTAAAATCCACTATCATAAACATAAACCTCCCTGGTTGTAGGCCGATGACGTCACGAACCCTATCATGCATCATGCATGACCTTTGCGGAAACAGACCAATCAGGCGCTTCATTATAAACACTGTAGCGAATATGTAGTCCAAAAAAAAAAAATCGCTACCCGCACATGGGACGTCGTTGCTAGGTGAAAAGCGCCCTCTTTTGTTGGCACACGAAGCTCATTGGGCTTTTACACATTCATACCACAATGAGTTCAAGTCCCTGTACCCTTTCATCATTGTTACAAAGATTCAATTAACCTGGTTAGCGTACATAGTGTACGCCTTGTTTGCAAAAGGATGATGAAGTACATGTACAGAGGCACCACTAGACCATTTTGAATGGGAGTGTGATCATAATATGTTCGCATGAAGTATGAACTGGCCTATTAAAGATGATGTTGATTCTGAGAGAAGTCTGCGTCATTTTGTAGTTTTTACGTAGATTGCGTATTGTTAAATAAAACAGCCAATTACTTCTGCCACGAAATAACAAAAAAAAGGGACTTTTGAGAGCTATTTTTTATCAAGTCCCCTCTAGTACAGCATAGCCCACTGGTACCAAACAAATCTGACGTCGTAACAAGAAGTCCCCTTTTGTGCCTAGTGCTAGACACAAAAGGGGAGTTTGTGTTATGTCAGATTTGTTTGCTGCCCACAGCAAAGACTTTCAGACAAATGGCACCAGTGGGCTGGATGGGACTTGAAAAAAAATAGCTCTCAAAAGTCACTTTTTTGTTATTTCCTGGCAGAAAAAAATGGACGTTTTATATTTTACAATACGCAATCTACATAAAACTACAAAATGATGCAGAATCTCTCAGCAATCAACATCCTCTTTAAGGCCAATTTCAAGCAAATTTGCATAATTAATAGAGCTTGGCCCAGGGCCACATCACTCAAAGAATTGAGTAGCAGCTGCTTGCCTACCTACCCATTTGGACTCCACTGTATTCCAGGCCAGACTAGTACACATCTTAGTGTGTTTGAGAGGAAACTCCTTGCCTACTAACCCACTCGAAGTCCCACTGAGATCAGCACAGAAGGCTGACAGGATGACTTTACCACTGGACAGACCAACAGCAATTACATCATCAGACAATTGCTTGGGATACCAGGCAAAACACTACAAAACAAAACAAAAATTAAAAAATCAAACTAGGTATAAAAAGCTCTGCATTCAATTTTACAAAACAGTATTTAACAAATCAATGTAGATTTCTGACAAGTTTCACTGCAATTTTAACATCAGTTGATATTAAAAACAAGAAATGCAGTACATGTATGTATTATGCATCACAAATACAACACAATGACACCCTCATTGTCAATTCAAAATGGGTGGGCTAACTACATGTAGAGATGTATTGATTTTCAAAGTGAACAAAGAAGACTGGCAGAAGCGGGATTCAAACCAGCAACCTCCGGAACACTACAGAGGACTTGGGCTCATGTCCTCAGTTGTATTGTTATCACTAATCCCCTATTGTCCCAAGTCTTTAGACGTAATGGATAACCTGCATGCAAGTAGGTATACATCTTCAATGGGAGACTTTTTGGCAAGGACCCTCGTTTTGTTTTCAACTAGGGACCTTTCTCAACCAGGGACCCTATTGTCCTCTGTTGTTAAAGGTCCTCTATTGTTAAAGGTCCTCTATTGTTAAAGGTCCCCTAATGAATGCAAAAACAAACCCACACACCCCAACTTACCTTACATACCTATGGTGGGCATTGGTTTGTTTTCATGTAGTTAAGACAAACAGAGAAAAAAGCAAACTGTGCAGGCTCTTTTTACCCAATTTTTTATCGTGATTCCCTTCATTTTGTGACAGATAACCCTTAAACCCCTAAATGTCTCTAAAGCTGTTTTTCAGAGAGGGGGAACCTTTCTGTGGATGTGGGCAAGTCCACGAACCTCTCACTCTTCCTGCATCCTGTGGACATCTTTTGTTCACAGGTCCAGAAAGAATATGTAAGGTTTGAGCAGTAATACACACAGAAAACATATACACACCGACAGAAGGACGAGGTGGAAACAGTATGCCCCTTTGGCTTCATCAGTGGGGCATACAAATTGTGAGCATGCACCGTGGTTCTCATGGTACTTAATACTAGGGGATGCAATACTGTGTTACAATACACTCAAGTCTGTGTAAACTAGCACCAGTACACACTACACAGCCAAGCCAGAATTTTTTTTTTATTCGTCACCGACACCACGAAGTAACACTCAAGTCCACTGCGGTGTTACTTCGTGAAAATGAATAATTTCGGTTTCATGAACTAACACCCAAGTGTGTGTGTTCGGACAGTGACGTGACGATTTTTGACTTCACAAAGTAAAAAGCATGTTGCGGAAATACAATTCGGAGAACAACACTTTAAAGGGTTTGACAGGAATTTACTCCATTTGTATTCTTGTTGGGTTACAGAAAAAAAGTAATAAAAACGGGCGAAATAAAGATGGGTGTTGGTTCGTCGAAACAAAATTTTTTTCAAAGTGAACTCCTGCCAGTTTCTTTGTTCACTTTGAAAATGTGTTCAAATTTACGTAGTCAGTTTCCCTTGTGGATTGTTTGACGAAACAAAAATGTACCGAGTGAGCGACGGTGTACTTGGGTGTTACTTCGTGAAAACAAAAATTACTCGGTGACGAATTATTTAACAGCTTTATGCATTCAACTGAACATTCAAAACCCACATGTGGGCAATACAATTTATTTTACTTTTGTTTCTTGGTCCACTTCTACAGAGTGGGCCAAGAAACAAAAGTAAATATAAGGATTTGGAAAAATGTTAATTACATATAATTTCCAATACTGTTTTAGAAGTTTTGTCAGCCAAGAACCTCCCCTGCCCTCTTTGTGCTCCAAAACCTTTCTTAATCAAAGGTTAAAGTGGCATTGCCCTAAAAATCCCAAAGTTCTTGGTCTGCACTGGTTAAGGCCATCACCATTCCTGCCAGGCCCAAATTTGGCACAGTATTAGGTCTTACCCTAATGAGCTGCAGGTCACTCTTAGAGTTCACTTGTAAATCAGACTTGGAGGCTTGTAATCTCGCATACATATTGCTGTCCTGACTGATTTGCTGCCATTGAGATCTCGATGATGGGGGTACATCAGATTCCACCGTATACAAGTTTAGATCACAGCGATCTGGACTGAATGCCAGGAAGATGTCGGGATCTGAGGGGGACCACTGCAGGTCCCAATTCACAGCTGCACATGGGAAATATCAAAACAATTGACAACAATTTCCAGACTGTTTCCAGATTGTTGCTGATGCACACATTTACAAATCAATTTAATTTACAATGAATATGTGGAAGTTAGAAATTCAATATTGGGTTTTGCCCTTCACTGACATATTTTTATAAACACTGTATACTTAGTGTTATCCCAAGAGAATATTTGGAAAAAATCACTCGGGTGGTACTCAAACCCACGACCTCCTGCTTTCTAGTGCAGATGTCTTACCACTCGACCACCGAGCCTGTCGGAGTCGGCTCGCTGGTTGGTTCGAATCTGATACAGTGGCAGGTACCACCGCTATATCAGATTCGGGATAACACCGAGTATACAGTGTTTATAAAATACGTCGTCGAATGGCAAAACCCAATATTGAATTTACATCACCCCGACGCAAATTCCATTTTATAAAAAAGTTTGAAATTGGCAATAAATCAGTCACCTAAGCCTTGCATTGTGTAAGAAACCATGTGGTGTGCTGTTTTGCCTAATAGAAAAACGGATTTACAATTTCAAAAATATGAGTTCGAATCCCACTGTAGGAAGCACTGTTCGTGTCCTTAGGCAAGGTTCTTTACCATGCTTTCTTCTTCCAATTCAATAGCGGGGAATCAGGTTGGCGCAGCGGTTACCGTCCCCGCCTTTCACCGCTGTGGCCCGGGTTCGATTCCTGCCCTGGTCCACATGTGGATTGGGTTTTCAGTCCCTACCTGATTCCGTGGGTTTTTCCCAGAATATTCTTCTGGGGTTTTCCTCCCACCTCTAAAACTGTAACTTCTTCTCATTGTCTTCCCTCTACAGGTTTCTTCAGGCTTCCGAGCTACAGTGCCTAGGGCGCTTTTGAGGAATCCTTGGTTTCATTACCAGAAAGAAATAATAATAATAATAATAATAATAACTACAGGAACTGTGACAGTTGATTAGCAAAAAAACTGACAGAGCATCATTGTGAGTGCTTCCCAAGGAGTTGAGATAGATCCAGGAATGAATTGACCTTTAATGATACCATGCCACCTTTCAAAGTGTTTAATCCTCTGGTGACAGGCTTTAGAATTAAAATTGGCAATATCGTGCCAATAATTGCCTTGCATGACAAACTGTGAAAACAGGCCATACTTTAGTGCAATAACATTTTAACGTAGACCCTATTAAAAAATGGCAGCTTATCAGGTTGAGGACCAATTCATCAGACTCTTACAACACCCTTTAAAACATGATCCGCAGCATTTGCATAGAGTATGCGTTGTATTGCTGCATCACAGCGCTAGCCACTCATTATTTTACTCAGAGCAAATATTTATAGGAATTTGCATTTCAACTGCATTCATCAGAAATGATTTCTACATGAACATGCAAATGCTCAATGTAAACAAAGTCAGGCGTGTTGACATACACAAATGCCCTGCTTAGCCTGTACAAATCCTATGACCGTGGTATGTTTTACGTTACCTGTATTATACACAATTTTGACCTTAACCTTTGAGCTTTCACCCCAAATGCAATAGGCATCTTAGGACAACCCAGAGCAACCTCCTATTGTCCCTCTTTTGTTTGATTTTTAATCGTGGACGTTCGGTCAATTGTGGACTCTTTGTCCATGCCCTAACTCTTTTGTCCCTAGTCCACGATTGCCGGTATTTGCACACTCACACACACCCATGGAAAGACAAGGCGGAAACAGTATGCCCCTTCAACTTTGTCGGAAGGACATAAAAATACTCTGCAATCCTAGTTTTGGGGGAATATTTCAACCCTTACCTGATGAACTCATGATGGAATGCAGCAATGAGGAACTCAATCCAACATCTGGAGAATAACATAACAATGTTTGATACAGTATGTACAAATGTGGAAATATCATACAAACATATAAACGAAATATTGTCTACATGTAATCCTGCAATAACATTTTCTGTAGACGATGTGCCCTCTGACGTCACCCCAGATCTACATGTATATTGGAATGTGCCAGTCAGTATGCGCACGCATCGTGGTTTGCATACATTTTGTTTAATAGTGTCCTCGCAGGTCAGATCGCCTTTGAATTATGTGACCTTTGATGTGCAAAACACAATGCATGCGCATACCACCATGCATATTGGAATATAGGGCAGTATTGATGTAAACAAAGGGCACATTGTCTTAAAACAGAAGCTAATTTAGAAAACTGGACAATACAATTACAGGTAGGCTGGTGCATTAACCCTCTATCACAGCCTATCAAAAAATCTACCAAACCAACTCTCACAGCTTGTGTGTGTTTCAACCTGTCACTTGATATGTTTTGATATATAGGGGTAGTTGGCTCCATTTTGGCCCTGAGAGAGGGCGGGTTAAGACATTTATGTTGATACCGAAGTTACCAGTATTGAGTAAAAAAAATGGAAGGGGTTAACAGTTTACATGTGTTTTGATAGACATCTTCAAGTTCGGACTCAATGTTGTTGTACATGTTGTAATTCATAAATGCCTGAAACAGTTCCGCATTGGCATGACGCTTGTTTAAACCTTTAATTCCCACTGCAGTGGTTTAAGATTGTTTGCTATTTCAAATTTTTCAACTCACAAATGCATGTACTTACAACAGCTACGACTGGTTTAACAGGTTCAGGAATGGGCTGCAGAAATGAACTAATGAAAGAACAAAAAATAAGACAGTACAGTTTCAAACACCTTTACATTTAATATGTCAAACAATCCACAAGGGAAACTGACTAGGTAAATTTGAATACATTTTCAAAGTCAACAAAGAAACTGGCAGGAGCGGGATTCGAACCTGCGACCTCCGGGTTACCGTACCGGCGCTCTACCAACTGAGCTATCTTGCCCTATGTTGGCGGTCTCCCAAATTGTCAGTATCTTTGTTCGGGTGGACGCTAGTCAGAAGTCATCAACCCAGAATGCCGTATAGCCAGGGATCACACCCAATTTTACGATACAACCTGGGAAGCGACATTGTGGGGATCACTCAATGAGGATACGACTTTTTATCTTATAATTCGTCAAACAATCCACAAGGGAAACTGACTAGGTAAATTTGAATACATTTTCAAAGTGAACAAAGAAACTGGCAGGAGCGGGATTCGAACCTGCGACCTCCGGGTTACCGTACCGGCGCTTTGTTCACTTTGAAAATGTATTCAAATTTACCGAGTCAGTTTCCCTTGTGGATTGTTTGACGAATTATAAGGGCAGTCAATTTCTCTTTCTGGTTAATATATTATACTTGAAATGTAGAGAATCAATCACTGATCTGATATCTGAAAAAAGAATTGAAAATTTCTGTTGCGTTTGTCTACAAGGTCAAACACGCGTGAGCATTTTCATGCTACTTTAAACAATTTCCGGAAAAAAAACCTGCATGGCATTGTGTACACCCTGTGGACAAGTCAGAAGTTATATCCGAATTCTTCCTGTTTTGATGTCTCACGTTTGATAATAAGAATTCTCACAGCTTTACAAATCACTTATTTAACAACAAGAGGGGGCAATTAGTATGGGGAAGCTGTTAAAAGGGAAGAGGGAAGGGGGGGGGGCAGGTTTTACTTTCCCCTCAACATTTCTGACCATGCATTCATATTAAGTTTTGTGCTATGCTTTATTGAGAGTAAAAAATACATAGGCCATATTACTACATTTTACTGTCCTTCCAAATATCATGGGCGGGGGGTGGGCGGGGGGTGGGCGGGGGGTGGGCGGGGGGTGGGCGGGGGGTGGGCGGGGGGTGGGCGGGGGGTGGGCGGGGGGTGGGCGGGGCTTGTTGCAAAGGACATTCCAGACACTGTAAGCAAATGGATTCACACGCATCATCATTGTGCGTGAATCGCTGTCTGGAAACTGGACATTCATTATGCCATAACCACCACTACTGGCGATAGAACGGGGGGGGGGGGGGGGGGGGGGGGGGGGGGGGGGGGGTGAGGCCATTGCACCCCCCCCCCCCCCCCCCCCGACTTTTTCCACTTGGGGCAATTTCCCCCCTCCCCACTTTTGGCAGCTCCGCATAAATAAAAACAGCACCAACGCTGCTTTTCCCCCCACTCACACACTTTCAAAAGTGTTCCGCGATCCGCCACCCCTGACCACCACCCACCCCCCTCTTCCTCTTCACATAGCCCTGCCCCTGCCGTTGATGTTTTTTCTCGCACTTTCTTTTTATTGCAGCAACTGTTTTGGTTACATGAACACATATGCCTAAGCTAACGTTAAGTTGGCATGAGCCTGCATTAGGCTAATGCAGGCTCATGCCAACTTAACGTTAGCTTCCAAAATCAACTGTTCAAACTTTGAGTTAATCTGATAAATCATGTATTTTTACTTTTATAAATAACAATATAAATGTATACTTAATGTATGAAGCCTCTGGAATGATGTTTTCAATAAAATAGCAGCACTATCTGATGAAAAATGTCTCCAACAACTTATCTTTGTCCTCGTTTCAAGCCTACGGTTAATTGTAAACAAAGCAGACATTAACCAAAATGGCTGCATGGGCGCCGCCATTTTGTGTATATATGGTGCACCACACTAAATAAACTCCCATTGACCTTAGTGTAAAATCCACTAACTTCACAGTGAAAAAATCCTTATCCAGAAGTCTCAGTTTTTGTGGCACTACGGAAAATTATAGTTTGAATCTTAATCTGTCAAATTCTTTTCAATTTTTGGTAGGGTAGCCGTTTGGAATTTTTGCTAATTGTCCCCAAAGAGTACCACCCCTAAAAATGTGGTTTTTCCCAAACCGGCTAGCTGCCATTTTTCATACAGCATCCCTCCACCTGCCAAGCCAAATAGGACCAATTTTAAAGCCAAAATTTATCAAGTCTGCGCAAAAGTTGAAGCACAGAACCCCCCGGTTATGACAGCTGATCATAATTACACAATCTATCAATTGCATGACCCCCCAAAAATGTATTATTCAAAAAGTTGTGGGTTTACAATTTATGGTAATCAGCTTGGCGCAGCAATTTTTGGCCTATTTAGTGTGGTGCACCCATATAATGCACACGATTCCACAGGCTGAAGACTGTTTCATGCTGCCAGATAAGTTACGGATCTCCATTATAATGGAGATCAATGGACTCAATAGAGGGCTTGCATTGACGTCACATGCGCTACGCGCAAGCGCTAGCTATTACGACATAATTTAGCTCATAAAACAGTCGTCAACCTGTGGAATCGTGTGCACATGCGCCGAATGAAGCGATTGTCCCCGACGTCACCGTGCGCAATGATGATACCCTGCTGGATGATAACGTCTCTCCAGCTGTAGTACAGTACCGCAATTTCTACGCCAAGAATTCGGGGCACCGTGCGAAGATCTGCCGGCAATCCCGGTATCGCTCGCGAACCAAAAAGGCCATACGTTTGTATAGGAATCCACCTTTTTTCATCGAATTTCTGGGGAATGACAGGTGCTATTCTTGCGGAATTTGGTGTAAAAGAACATGTGTAACTGTAAGTACTGAACAGGAAAACGATAACAAATCTTCCCGTCAATGGACATGGAGTCTTTTATCGACCAATAATACATGTAGGGCGATTGTGTAGTGTAGGGCCCTGTTCCCTATAAGGGAACAAAAATCCACTTTTAAATTAGGTTATTGGAATTGCCAAACTAGTTAGCGACATTACAAACTAACAGGTATGCCATAGGTAAAGGGTAGGGTTTTAGTTTTGAGGGAAATTTTGGGGTTAAGCGGCGATGAGGACGACAAAACGCAACGCGAAAATAAAGATGGCGATCACCGCGACGCACAGTAAACACGCAAACCCGCGTTGATTCGCATGGCATGGTTAAGCGAGTAAGAAAATTGCATTTTCTACCGAAATAAACTGTTCAAAATTACAAAAAACGATGTCAATAGAATTAAGAGAAGCCTGCTTTAGGTTGAAAAAGTCATTTTGGAATGAGAAAAAAATACCCTCTTGACTCTAATTTCATCAAAACTAAAGAGGGGCCCTACACTACACAATCGGCAATAATAGAGTGTTTCTGCAATGCAACAGAGCGGGTCTAATTTGCCCCGTGAACAAGATAGAGCATTACCGAGAAACTAATGCTTAATACTCACTGATGAGAGATATCAGAGAAATCTGCTAGTGCTAAAGTTTAGGTTGAAAAAGTCATTTTGGAATGAGAAAAAAATAGCAGGCCTCAAATTTAAGATTTTCTAGGGCACGGCCATTTTGCCTTCGATTATGAAACATTTGGTAGGGCACCAAGGCCAAAGCAAAGGGCACCAAGGCCAATGGCATTTTTTCTTAAAGGGCACAGAGGCCAGTCATTATTACTTCTATTAGAAATATTCTGTGAAGCCCTGTAAAACTCTACAAGCTCTGTAAAACTCCACAGAATACATGTACATTTACATGAATGTTTGTCGCTTTAATCGATCTTTTCGTGGCATTTTTACAAACTTGATAGTTCAGGTTATTACAAACAACACAATACATCGGTCATACAATGAATGATGCCATGCGCCGCACGTACACAACTCCATGATGAAAGCGCGAGCGAACTTGACAACCAACTTGGTCGATTTTGCCTGGTAACCTATGCACAAAATATAACCTGGGTACCAGGCACAATCGACCAGTGGTTGGCAAATAGTCGCTAATTGAACTTGGCCACACCGTACGTGTACGTGCTTAAGATTAAATCTGGCTTCTGCCCCCTGCATTCGAAATTAAAATGCTGATGGAGGGATCGAAACCAGTCTATATCAAGCTTTGTGTTGTATGCATGCTGTACCCCTAGAACTATGGGGTTCCGACAGGAACCCCATAGAAAGACGCCGATTTTTCCCATAGGCTAGTACAGCAAGAATAAGAAAGTCATTCCCATGCAATCACGTTTCTACATTGTACACGAGAATTACTGCACGGTTGTTCTCGAAAAATTATAATATGCCTCATTTACATCCTCACCTTGCTTGCGCCAAGTCAATTTTCGCCTGAAACGGTTCCAATTTGCGGGAAAAAAATGACAAAAATCTTCAGTCGTTCCGAAGCGATCACACACACACACCATCGAGGAAGCCGCACACACGAAGCTCCTGTTTTGCGGGGGGCCGTGGGTCGGTCAAGTCATGATTATTCATCGAAAATTTGAAGCGCGGTACGTACGACCTTGCTCTATGGTACGACAGGCAATGCATGCAGACGTATATAACGGACACGCGGCAGTAGCCTGCCGTATTTTCATACCGCGCTTCAAATTTTCGATGAATAATCATGACTTGACCGACCCACGGCCCCCCCGCAAAACAGGAGCTTCGTACATTGTACGTGCGGCTTCCTCGATGGTGTGTGTGTGATCGCTTCGGAACGACTGAAGATTTTTGTCATTTTTTTCCCGCAAATTGGAACCGTTTCAGGTGAAAATTGACTTGGCGCAAGCAAGGTGAGGATGTAAATGAGGCATATTATAATTTTTCGAGAACAACCGTGCAGTAATTCTCGTGTACAATGTAGAAACGTGATTGCATGGGAATGACTTTCTTATTCTTGCTGTACTAGCCTATGGGAAAAATCGGCGTCTTTCTATGTGGATTGTGGTTCCTGTCGGAACCCCATACTATAGTTCTAGGGGTATGCATGCTGCAGCAGCCGTCATGTAGTACATACCGTACCGGTCTGGCCCGTGTGCACCGTTGCCGCGCTGCGCCGAGCACGGCACGGGTAGTCCGAGTAACTTGGACCCTTCATATCGCCTTTTTTAACATTTGGACATGATCTGGCGATAGTAGTAGGGTCCAAGTCGATTGTGCGATAGAGAATGGCCAAACACAAAATCCCCCCAAAAAACATCAGAATTCAACCTTACAACGGCCACCAAAATACTAGATACGCCACCACCTGACCAAGTGGAGTTCCGTGATCAGATAAATGTACCAAGGTTTACTTAACATCCAAATAAAAAGTGAAATTTTACCGTTTATTTCCCAGAGACCCCCGCAGAACATGTCTTTTCGCCGTTTTGAAGTTCAAAAAGTGACTCCTCCATCTTGCATGACGTACGTCACCCTGATGCGCAGCGCCCGCATGCACCTAGTCTAGGTTCCAAGACGTTCTTAGCGGTGCGACGTATAGCGCGCACGGCCGGCCGACAGCGCCCTCTCGCCAAGGCGTGTGTTTGTGTTTGTGTAGCTAGAGGGTGCTGCCATGCCGTGCGCGCTGTACGTCGCACCGCGCTAAGGACGTCTTGGAACCAAGACTAGCATGCACCGCGCGACAACCTGTTTATGCCGGCGACTGTTTCGTGAAGCAAAGATAAAATATTACAGATGCTGTAGTGTTACTGTTAGTCTGATTCCCAGACCAAAATATTCTGACTATTTTGACATATACAGAGCCGGACGTATGAAGCTCAATTCTACATCCTGCACGTTGTGGTACGGTTAATGGCAATTTTGTGCATGACAGGCAGTTAGTCTTTATATCAGTCGTTTTTAGCTTCTTGTTAATGTAAGCATTGCGTTTGACTAGTGAAGTTTTTCCTCCATAATTAGAAGTTAGCGTAGGTGCTAAAGATACTGGTTATTTTTCTTCTGTCCTTTCGATGCCTTATTTGCTCATTACGAAAAAGCAGACTTTCAAAAGATATTGTAGCATTGATACCGTGGTTGGGTAGATAACATCGATCACGCCTGATTAACGACACCGGGGACTCCTTTCTTGGGTTTCGAGGGCTCTAGGCCATTTATTCTGGAGCTTTTCACAACAAACTGATAACACAGAAATCTGGTCGAGCATTGTCTTGTTGCTATGGGAAACGGGCCACCGCGCTTGTGCCATCCGGCAACGGGTCTCCCCGGCCGACCAGCAGGGGCCCCGCTGCAACAGCTCCACCGTGGTGCTGCGCTGGCGCCCTCTACCGGCCGGTCAGCTGGGGCTCCACCGCAATTACGGCTCTGCCTAGGTGCCATGCTAGCGCCCTCCGCCGACCGACAGGCCCCGGCGCTATACATCGCCCCCTCCGAGGACCTTTGTTCATCCTCGAACTAGGCGACGAGCACTAATGACTGGACGCCCATGAAGACCCGATTCGGACGGCGCCCAAAGCAAAAAAAACACAATGGGAAAATCACACAACAGTCCTAGAGGAATAAAGATCGGAAGGGGTGTGCGACTTGGAGGGATGGCATCCAGTCCTCAATTGGTGGGTGGAGGCTGCCGCTGGACCTCTGTCTGCCGGAACAGCTCTTTCCAAAAGTGGCGAGGTACGTTGCTGGGGTAGCGGCCTCCCGAGTGACGCTGGGCTGCCGGACGGCCGCAATCCGGTCCATCAGAAGTCGCCTCCCGTCTGGAAAAATCGGAGGGAGACTCGGAGGCCCGGTGGCCCCCCTGAGTGAGGTGCGGTGGAGAGGGTGACCGCCCTGTGCCCGGTGTGGCTGGGAGCCCCCCTGTGGGACGTCGGCGGCGGAGGAAGTGGGGTGGCATCTATATAGCTCCCCCTTGCTGGCGTGGACGTCGAGTTCGTCGACCCCCGCGCTCACCGACCCCACAAAGACTCCGGTGCAGTAGTGATAGTGCCGCTCTTGGACGTCCCTCCGGTAGAAGGTCTTCCCGCACCCCCGGTCGCAGGTGTAGGGATGCTCCGGGTGGAGCACCCTACACGCCATCCGGAGGTGGCTCCGGGGGTTACTATTCTGGTTAAAGGTCTTTCCGCAGTGGGGGCACTTCGCCGGATCCATCCTGCAGGGAAGAGAAGGAGGAAAATTAGTCAACTGGAGGCAGTAGCGACTGGGACGGGTAATTTTCCGCGCAGCCCTGGTGACTCTGCCGGGGGGCCGGCTCCAATGGTGGGGGGATGGCCATCCTCTCCCGCAATCTCGCTGACTGACTCGCAGGGCTCGGCCCTTGTCTCACTCTGCACGCCGGGGGCCGTCGCCGTCGTTGCAGTTGGTGGCAGTGTTCCCACTCCGCACGGAGTCGGGACAACACTGGTGGCCTGGCCATCCCCGTCGTCCGGTTGGTCGTCCGGGGTAGCCGTGGTGGCGCTGTCCTTCTCCGCCGGGGGTCCCAGAGCAGTATGCTCCCACCAGTCCACGTCGGCGTTGCCCAGGTATGGCTTCAGCCGGTTGTAGTGGACTACTTTGGTTTTGGCCCGGGGGGACTTCTGGACCTGGTAGGTGATGTCGTCCATCTTTTTTATCACCACGAATGGCCCGTCCCACCAGCATTGCAGCTTGGGCGTGCGACCCACCTTCTTGGAGGGGGTGTACAGCCACACCGGTTGGCCAGGCTCGAACCCGGCCCCTTTTTTGGTACCGTTTTTGGTACGCTTGGCTGCTTTGTAGGTGGCGACGGGCGAACTCGTGGGCGCACTCTATCCTCCTCCTCAGCCCGTCCACGTAGTCGTGTACTGCCATGCCTGCCGTACGTACGCTCCTCCGGCAGTCCCACAACTCGATCCAGGGGATGCCTGACCTCTCGGCCGAGCATGAGCATGTTCGGCAGGAGTTTGAGGCTGTCGTGCTGAGAGGAGCGGTACGCCATCACATACGGCAGGTGTTTGTCCCAGTCGTCCTGGTTCTCGTCGACAATCAGGCTCAGCATCGTTTTGACCGTGTGGTTGAACTGCTCCACCATCCCGTCAGACTGAGGGTGGAACGGCGTGGTACGGGTCTTGTGGATGCCGAGCAACTTACAGACGCCTTGGAATAGTCCGACCTCAAATTCCTTCCCCTGATCCGTGTGGATTTCTAGGGGGTGCCGAACCGTGTGATGATCTGCTCGACGAGGACCTTGGCAACAGTTCCCGATGTTTGGTCGGGGATCGGGAAGGCCTCTACCCACTTCGTGAAGTAGTCGGCCACCACCATAATACCTGTGTTTCCGGCCCTCGTCCTTGGGAGTCTACCCGTGAAGTCAATTGGGATGCGCTCGATCAGTGCCCCCACCAGGTATTGCTTAAGTGGGGCCTTCAGGGGTCTGGGAGGTGGCTTCTTTGATGCACATTTGTGGCACTTTCGGCACCCCCCTGGTGATTAATTGCCCCCCCCATCTGTCAAACAAAAAATGATACATTTGTGTTTTTTTCTTGTGATGTGGCCCCCCTATATGGCACTGAGGCCCCGCTAATGCCTTGAGCTGGTGACGGGCTTGACCACTCCTCTGCCTGGCGTTGCATCCCCCTCCAGTACGTGGGAGCTTGCCTCAACCGCGCGACCGTCCGGGCAATCCCCAAGTGGCCCGATGTCTTATTGTCATGGACCAGCCTCATGATGTCCTCCACTTTCCCCCTTGGGACCACGACCTTCCACGTGGGGGTCCCCCGATGGGCTGCTCCCATCTCAACTGCGGACACCTCGGGCCAGCGGTAGTCTCTCCCACTTGGCCCACCAGAACTTCGTACCTTCGTCCAGCACCGAGACGTCCGCCCAGCCAGGTCTGAGGACTGCATCCCCCAGCCACTGCATGAGCCTACCCAGCTCGGGGTCACTGCGTTGTTCTTGCATTAGTTCCTGTGTGTCCCAGGCCTCCAGGAGTCGATCTGGGGCGACGGCCTGACCCTGTCCAGCCTCGTCGACGGTTCCCACCAGTCCCTCCGACTGTGCCTCCCCAGTACTGCATGGCATGGCCCTCTCCGGTGTAGCACTCCACTTGGGGGGGGGGGGGGGGGGGGCGGGCGGTCTGTGCGTACCAGGTCCCGGCAGCCAGTTTGTGTTCCTCTGCTGGAGGTTGGGTTACCAGCCGAACGTCCTTGGTCGATCCCTGGCCTCCCTTTCCTGTGCTCCTGCGACTCGAGAAAGGCCTTCATCTCGGCCGCAAGGGTGACTACCTCGGTCAATGTCGTCGCTTTCCTGGAGAAGATGTGGCGTTGCAACTGCTCATTCCCCAGTGTGTTGTGAAAGGCCTTCACCGCCAGATCTTCGCGGGCCTGTGTGGGTAGCTTTTGGTAGCTCTTGTAGACTAACTGCCGAATTGATTGTCCCAAGCTACCAAGTGACTCACTACCAAGTGACCGTCCTACGGCGGTGGAGGGTGCCTCGGTCCTGCAGGGGGGCTCCGTGTGGTGCCGCACTGCGATACCGGGTCCCTCCTCTTGACCGGTCGGCCCCGCTCCGTAGACTCCCGCACGGGGCGGCTCCGCACCATAGACTCCTGTGCGGAGCGGCTGCTCTCCATAGACTCCTGCGTGGAGCGGCTCCGCACCATTGACTCCCGTGCTGAGCTGCTCGATCAATCGATCTGCACCATTGACTTCCGTGTGGAGCGGCTGCTCTCCATAGACTCCTGCAGTGCGGGGCGGTTCCCCGTGGGGCCCCCACGTGGTGTACTGGTGCGAAATTCGTAGGCCGTTTCTGAACGAGGCCCCACCCCTGCTGCATCGACGGACGCGGCTCGGCGACGTTCTGGGTAGAACGAAGCGTCTGCCACGCCGCCGTGCACAGCGCAGGGCGGTTCCCCGTGGGGCCCAGCGCCCGGTACACCGATACAAAGGCCATGGGGTGTCCCAAGGCGAAGCCCCGTCCCCGCCGCATCGACAGGTGTGTCTGTCACCCTGGCGTCTACGGCGTGGGAAGGTTTACCGAGGGACCCAAAGCTAGCATGGGAGGAGTTTGTGCAAACACTGCATGGTATGTGACTTAACCGACCGCCCTGGTCCACTATCTCTGCCTTATTATCTCCCCCATCTTCCCACATGAGAGATTCAGACCCCAGTGACCCAGCAACCTCCCTCTTTTCCCAGGGAAAACTCCCTTGATTATCTCTTAGGAAGGATTCTAGCTCACCCAGTGTGACAAAAGGTATGCCAGTCTTATCACCAGGTTGGCCTACGCTCCGTGGGGCCCTATTCCAGCCTGTGTCCACGCCGCGTGGCGAGTCGGACGCCAGACTATCCCTGCCCGGTGTATTCATGATGAAAAAAAGATGCTCGGAGTTTTACCTTTTTTTTCTCTCTCCAGACGTGCCACCGCTGCCTCCAATGTAGCGTTGATGGTTGGGTAGATAACACGCCTGATTAACGACACCGGGGACTCCTTTCTTGGGTTTCGAGGGCTCTAGGCCGTTTATTCTGGAGCTTTTCACAACAAACTGTAGACACAGAAATCTGGTCGAGCACATTGTCTTGTTGCTAGGGGAAACGGGCCACCGCGCTTGCGCTGTCCGGCAACGGGTCTCCCCGGCCGAACAGCAGGGCCCCGCTGCAACAGCTCCACCGTGGTGCTGCGCTGGCGCCCTCTACCGGCCGGTCAGCTAGGGCTCCACCGCAACTGCTCCGCTGTGGTGCCGTGCTAGCGCCCTCCGCCGACCGAACGGCAGCGGCGCTACAATATGTATATCTGCATGGAAGATTGACGTACTTGTTATCCAATCAGTTCCTTGTTGAATATTCATGATTCATATGACGAAGCCTTATGGTTCCCAACATAACCGTGTATGGTTGATGGGCTTCACCCCGTATGAAGGGATGAGTGTGGTTGATGAAGATATAGGACAACCGTATGGTTGATTGGCTTCACCCCGTTTGAAGGGTTGAGCGTGGTTGATGAGGATATAGGAGAACCGTGTATGGGTTGATGGGCTTCACCCCCGTGAAGGGATGAGCGTGGTTGACTCATGAAGATATATGGCAACGGTGCATGGTTCATGGGCTTCACCCCCGTATGAATTGGGTTGAGCGTGGTTGATGAAGATGTAGGAGAACCGTGTATGGGATACTTTTTAATTAGTATTTAAAGTTTTCCGCAAATTTTATAGAAACAATCACTGTATTTTATATCCAACCCTGTCATTTTCAGATTGAATGGTGTCTTAAATTCAGTCGGCTGGGGCTCCACCTCAACTGCTCCGCTGTGGTGCCGTGCTAGCGCCCTCCGCCGACCGACCGGCACCGGCGCTACAATATGTATATCTGCATGGAAGATTGACGTACTTGTTATCCAATCAGTTCCTTGTTGAATATTCATGATTCATATGACGAAGCCTTATGGTTCCCAATATAACTGTGTGTGGTTGATGGCTTCACCCCGTATGAAGGGAGGAGCGTGGTTGATGGGGATATAGGAGAACCGTATATGGTTGACAGGCTTCACCCCCCTATGAAGGGATGCGCGTGGTTGATGATTAGGAGAACCGTGTATGGTTGATGGGCTTCACCCCGTATGAAGGGTTGAGCGTGGTTGATGAGGATATAGGAAAACCGTGATGTTGATGGGCTTCACCCCGTATGAAGGGTTCAGTGTGGTTGATGAAGATATAGGAGAACCATGTATGGTTGATGGGCTTCACTTCGTATGAAGGGCTAGGGTGAGCGTGGTTGATGATGATATAGGAGAACCGTGATGGGCTTTACACCGTATGAAGGGTTCAGCGTGGTTGATGATGACATAGGCCTATAGGAGAACCGTGTATGGTTGATGGGCTTCAACCCGTATGAAGGGATGAGTGTGGTTGATGAAGATATAGGACAACCGTATGGTTGATTGGCTTCACCCCGTTTGAAGGGTTGAGCGTGGTTGATGAGGATATAGGAGAACCGTGTATGGGATACTTTTTAATTAGTATTTAAAGTTTTCCGCCAATTTTATAGAAACTATCACTGTATTTTATATCCAACCTTGTCATTTTCAGATTGAATGGTGTCTTAAATTCAGTCGTGATAAGGACTCAGTCAATTTTACGTTTATTTTATGGATGAGTTAGTTCAATGTATAAAGGAAAACTTATAACACATTCCAACATGCATATTTAAATTGAAAACTAAATTGATCGGCGCAAAGCGAGAAATAACAACAGCTAGCTGGACGTCTGTTAATTTAATTACACCAAGAGCACATAGCAACATCCTACACTTGTTAAATGCTTTCGGATCTAGTTGAGGCCGAGAGACGTAGACACTAGACATATCTCCGTCAAATAAGCTGCTAGACAAGCATTTCCCCATTCTTTGATTTTACAAAAAAACACAAAACATTTAGCCTGTATTTATTTGCAGACGATTCTAATTTATTTTACAGCCATAAAGACATTAAAATCTTATTTGACACTTGACACAGATCTTTATTTAATCCAATCTCTGATTGGATTAAAAAACTTTCTTTAAATATCAAAACGACTACCTGCATGCTGGTAATTCTCTAACTTCTTTACCAATGGGCATTTTTATTGATAAAAAGTAAATTAGGGCAACAGATTACATACATTTTTTCATATTTGTTTTAAAATATAGCCACTATTAATAGGGTATTGTTTTATATATTCCTAAATATATTTTACTGACCTTATACAAAACTCTACCTTTATCCTACATTAATTACGGAATTCTAGTTTGGAGAAATTCGGCACAGTTTCCTAAATCGACTTCTATTTCTTTGGGAAAATGTTTACGTATTGTACATTTTTCTAGCACACGCTTGTTCTCTTTTTCTTAAACAGGGGACACTTGAAGTTAGTGATATAATATTATCTTTAGCTTGGACTTTTTATGTTCCAAACAAAAGAGTAGAGAACCTGCCTTATCTCAATGTTTTCCATATGAATGTTTTCCATGCACATTTAATTCGCCAATCAGATCAATTTCACTTACCATCAATTATCCGGATTTCTCTTGCACAAAAAGTATTAAATTTGAGGGATCCATATTCTGGAATTCGTTGGCTAAATGCCTAAATCCTTAGAAGGTTTAGCATCTTTGTCAATTTTTTAAACTAAATTTAAACTATTCTTTCCCAACAAGTGCAAAGCATGTTTATTAAATTACTCGTAATTAGCTTTCAGATGGAATATCTTATGATTCTCTTTAAATATTAATGGTTTATGTAGGGTATAATCAATTCATTGTTGTAGATCATGCATTTATCAATCGATTGCTATGAATTGTTATTTTTTGTAAGAACCACGCTTTATGTTAATGTACATTTTATTTTATTTCACCCTCAGTTTATCAATTTGTCGTTTTATGTTTTTCTATAGTCTTGTATAATGTATTAATTTATCATTTCTTTCTTATATTCTTAACAGGGGACTCGCACTCGACAAGCCTTGCTTCTTGCGGGTCCTTTCCATCCCTGCTTTATATTTCGAATTTTGTCATGTTTTTGTAATTGTATACTAAGTGGCTAATTACTGTATTTGTACAGTTACCTAAGGATGGAACGTTGACGGAGATGCAATGTGGAAATCAAACGGGCCATAACGAAGATAGATCTTAAAAGTTCGCAGCGGTGGAATTGAAATATAAAACGTGAAATGCTGCATATCACTATGTATAAGTAGTAATTTGAAAAGTTAAGTTATTATAGTGCTCACGTAATGAAGTTGTCCGAGCTTTCGGTGACGAGCACCTTCCTCAGGGATGTTATGGCGGTGCGTTCTTGGGTCCAACTCCCAGCTCCGATGAAGGCCTAGTCAGGCCGAAAATTCAGCTCCAATATTCTTGGTGAGCACTGCTTTAACTTTTATCATACTTTGTACTATATATATTTATTGTTTTGTTACTACTGTTTTGTTAAACTGTTAAACGTGTAAAATATTTTTATGTAGGCCTACATAAAGATGTCATACGACATGGGTCGAAGATGTAAATAAACACTAAACTCTAAACTCCGCGAGCAGGGTCTGCGGTAGTCTTGGTTCCAAGACGTCCTTATAGCGCGGTGCGACGTACAGCGCGCACGGCAGCGCCCTCTAGCTACATACACACACACACACACACACCCAGTCATGTATGTGTGTGCAATCGTGGACCTCCCATTGTTCCTCTTTTGTTTATACTCTAACTTTTTCGGAAGGCCTCCCATTGGTTTTGTACACGATTTTCAATCGTGGACGTTAGGTCAAACGTGGACCCCTTTGTCTACGCCCGAATTCTTTTGTCCTAGGTCCACGATTGCCGGCATATACAAACTCACACGCCAAGGCCAAATCGCTATTAGCCTTTCAGAGGTATGGCGGACACAATAGGAGGGCGCTATTTGATTTGGGTATACATTTTGTATGGCACAAAAGGTATACCCAAATCAAATAGCGCCCTCCTATTGTGTCCGCCATACCTCTAAAAGGCTAATTAAGACTGTCTTGGGAATTTCGCAAGTTCTGCTCGCGAAATCGCGAGCAGAACTGTTTGGCATTTGCATGCACGTACGTGTGACGTAGCTGCATTATCGCATATAAATAGCCAACACTTACTAGTCTAGTTTCTGTACTCACGTCGGGTTTACGTGTACGTAAGTATGAATTACGTGCAGCGCAGTACCAAGCCATTCGTTGTTTGTCGGAAAACATTTCTGACCGCGTGGACCAAGCGATCGATTTTACAGCAAAAAAACTGGGCTTTGGAAAGTTAAAAAGTCATCAGATCAGTGCCATTCATCAATTTGTACGTGGCCATGATTTGTTTGTTAATTTACCAACGGGATTTGGCAAGAGTGTAATTTTTCAAGCTGCTCCATTGGTCTTAGATTTCTTAAACGAAGCATGGAGTTGTTTCCTACCTCCATGAACGAAGTAACCGAATGCAAACAGGAGAAAGCGCTGATTATTGTCGTCGTGCCATTGAAAGCTCTGGCCGTTGATCAGTTATATCGTGCTGAACATCTGGGACTGAAATTGGCAGAGATAACGTCTGATATTCCAGATCACATTTTTGGAACAATCGGAAGATTTCTCAATCCTGTTTGCCAGTCAAGAATCACTCTGCTCAGAACGTTAACTGACTAGTAAGTTATTACTTAAACATGAGTTTCCTCCAGTGCGCAAGCGCGATTATTCGTTTGACCTGCCTGTTAAATTATGCATAAGCAGGTCGCGCTAGACTAAGTATCTAGTATCAGACGTTGCATGCATTGCATGCATTGCATATCAACGTCTGATATATGCGGACATGCTAATTTATGCGACCCCGCGCGCCAGCCAATCGGAGTGGACTTTGCAAACTTGTGACGTCATTTCGATCAGAAATGAAGATGAAGGTACTGATTGGTTGGTGGGTGTCAGCTGACCCAGTTTCTCTGTATTCATCACGGCGCATATGTAGCATGCGGTGGCAGTTATAAAATAATTCAAATGCCGCCGCGTGTGTGGCGTGCTCTCCCAACACGCGCACGCAGTACTATACTACGCACAGTACAACTGCAACATGATTCGGTGCGCGTGCAGAAATTTTTACATCTCTTAAAGATATGCATATCCGGGGCGCGTTACGTGTCCGGGTAGTAGCAACACGCGCCTTGATCAGCGGTTTCCCGAAGGTCCAAAAATCGAGCAGGCTGATTGGTCAAAATCTAGAGGTCAAGAGGCGGTTGTCTTGCATAATTAATCACCAGATCTGCACACATATTATAGACGCTCGTCGCATTGCACGAGCGGCTATTCCATAGACTAGGTCGCGCGCGCTCCCTGGCCTTGCGAAATAGACAACTTCGCAAATACCGCCTGCATGGTTGAGACGTCACAATGGTAAAAAGGCATTGTGGGAAGGAAAAAGCAGTCTCATTCCTTCCCACAATCCCTTTTAACCATTGTGACGTACGTCTCAACCAGGCGGTATTTGTATTTGCGAAGAAGTCTATGCCCAAGACGTTCTTAGCGATGTGCGCCTGTGTGTGTACGTATGCGTGTGTGTGTCAGACCCGTTTTTAATCGAACGGCACGCACGGGGCTATAACCGACCCGAGTCGACCCGGGTGAGCTACTCGAACGCACCCTATGGACGCACGTCGTTCTGAATCCATCCTCGACTCCATGGGCGCGTGTGCGTTCCTTCACTAACCCCTGGCCGTGTGGAATACGTAAACGACGCTGACTGGCTATTCGAAATGAATATTTATGTACTGAAAGTGAACCGCGCGCGTAATCCGAATGTTGAACGCCCTGTGTGCGCTCGATCGCGCCCGCGTTAACATCCTGTTCGTCACGTCACATCAGCAAAACGACTCCGAGCATTTTTTTCCATTATCAAGACAAGCAGGCCACTAGTCTTGGTGGCTACGATAAACGATATGGATTTTTTTCTGGTCAGGAAATACATGTATTTTATGTTTAAACAGAGATAGAAAAGGCACACATATTATAAATTCGAGTCGAGTCCGAAAATCAAAATTGTTCCAATCGATAGCAAATTTACTCATTTATCTAGTTCAAGAAAGCAGCTAATTCTCAATGACAGTGTTTGCCGGCGCTGCAGAAGATGCATCGAAAGGTTTGACAAATTTGCGAAAACAGCTGAGAAAAACATTTTTAAAATTACACAACTGACATCCGGCGATAATCGGGGCGGAAACGGTCATGACGGTCGTCATACTTTTCCTTCCTCCCGATCCCACCAGGCCGGCTGTTACTACTACTCAGTGCAGTGTTAGATTTAACGTCAGGCGGGCAATACATTAGGCATCATTATTATAGGAGCTAATCTCATCCTTCCAAAAGATTGATTCTACAAATAAAACCTTCCTACTAAAAACACTGCGTCGCGCGTTAAACACATCGACTGCAGTCCTAATTACCATATCCCACTATCACCGCGTTCGATTACTTACCCCGCGCTTACTCGTGAAAGCGCGAGCCCGTTCGATTTAGCTCTCGCGTGACTTGTCGCGCTTACTCGGGCCTGGCTCTACTAACCGACTCGCCGAGCGGGTTAGTAGGGTAAGTATCCCATAAGGCCATGCTAAAAACATGGCTGCCACGTCCGACGATGCGCCAGAGGTGGGAAACTAATTCAAAACAGCGACAAATACGGACATTCGAAGGTAAACAATAACGTAGGCCAACATGTCACAATTTGGTACAGTAATTTTTCAGTATAGACCTACTGATTTTGTAAAACATGGGCAGTGCAGGGACTCCGGTGAAATTGTTTGAGAAAGTCAATGTACAAAAGCAATTTCACCTGTACATATCATGTGTAGGCCTACCCAGATTTTATGAACTTTGGATACAACCAAATCACATATTTCATTTGAAAAAGAGATTTGAATATCTAAAAAAAATTGGCAACTTTTGATTTTATTACTTAGCCATGAAGGTGCATGAGTTGTCCCTATAATGTGCCGTTTCAGAAATTGTGTAAACTGGTGTGAGCTAATAACTAAGTAGGCCTATTACTCATTGGACACACAAAATAATTAACAGGGTTTATCTTTTATACTAGGAAGAACTTGGCCATACATGTTCTTCCACTTCTGTTTACTGGAATAAGGAAGGGGAGAGGAGGCCGTATCAGTTTCAGTGAGTCTTCAGGAGCATTCAATGGACTTCCAGAGAGTAAGTACTGTAGGAGTGTAGCTAAATCTTACATCTTATATTTAATTAAACGAACGGTTCACAGTTTTCTTCACACTCTAAAATTAACGCCTGGAACAAAGCATCAACTTTAAGACCTTCATTATGAAACCTTTTGACCCCGGTCAAAATACTTTTTTTAATGCAAGTCGCCCGTCACAAGACAAATATGACCGGCATAATACTGTGAATGATGCACTGCCATCAACTATATACATGTACAATTAAATATGCAAGTACAGTTTCAGCCATATGCACTAAAAATTATAATATGACAACTACAATGCTCTTTGAAGGTAGTGAAATTATTGCTGGTTATGCCCACAACTTGTTCCTTTCTTAGCCTGCCCATGTACTCAGCTCCAGTTCAGGAAAATTTACTTTTTTCATGTCCTGCCCTGAGCAGCATTGTGAAGCACATTTAAGATCTACACACTCCCCAATATTTTTCAAATGCCAGTGCTAGTTTTTGCTGTAGATCTGTCATTCAGTTGAAATACTGTTTGTATAGGTTGCTGTGCTAGCTTCACTGAATTTGCTCAGTTTGTTTCTATGTTGAAGTCTAAATCATTAAAATGCATATAAGTTCATGCCTACATGGCTATAACACGTTTAGCAAAGAAATGTTTTTTTAAGTTGACTACTTCTTTGTTGTAAATAATTGGGGATTTGGTTTATGTACACAGTATTTATATTGCTTTTTTGTACTTCTTTAGGAAAACATGGACTTGGAACATGGTACTTGACCGTAAGTAAATCGGCCGCCTCAACCATCACCACAATTCTTCGTGATCATGGAGAGGGGGGCTATGCAACCATCCCACTTCTTAAAGCACTTGATGTATGTTTCAAGTCCTACTTTGTGTGTAGTCCACAGTATCAGGATATTGCGATGGGGCATGGGAGTTCTTATAATCAGTAGTGTATGGCGTCAAGGGCATTGTTAAAAGTAGCACTATCAGAGATTTTAGAGACTTCAGCTCCAGCAAAATGTACGCCCATCATAATTGTTTCAGGTAATCTAAAGTTTAATTAATGACCATAAAAAGTTGTAATAAAAACAGTACAAATATGTGAAAATGAATTAAAAGAAATGAAGTTTGTTAGTCTTTTCATTTTTTTCTGACCTGAAAAATGAAAATTCAACAGTGATCAGACCAGTACAGTACAAGGCAATCTTTATGATTGCCAAGTTCTAAAACATTTCAGTGTAATACTGAATTTTAAGCAGACTGCATTATTGTGGATTTAACATTTTCCAGAAGTTTTTAAGAATCTTCGAATGGTAGTTTGTTGAAGCCAGACAAAAGTTCACATCAAAGTAAAAAAAAAAGATGTTTCCTTGAACAAAACTACATAGACCATATTTCAAATGACCACTGACTTTTCTTACAACCCCCAAAAAGAGTCAAATCTTTTGTCCGACATGTGAAGCTAATTATACTATTCAAGAGACAGAGTTGTATTAAAGAACCTCACTCATAATAAGTAACTGTGTGGTTGCATTTGTTTGCTAAGTATTTTATCCATAAACTAAAAAACAAACCTGATAATGTATCTTTTGAGAAAGAAAAACTTGCTTAAAAAGATTAGATTTTCTGTAGTTTTTAGCTTTAACTCATTTAATATAATTAATATAACCGTTGAACTTTGTGTTTTGCTGTTATTGTTGGAAATCAACACTGAATTATGGACAAACAATACTTCTGAAGTATATTGTAACAAAAAATATTGAATAAAATTGGACAATGATTACTTGGAAATTGTAATAAGTGATTGAGAATAAATTTGCATTAAATGTTCTTGTTTATGTGTTGATTTATTTCACTTATGATAAACTTATTTAACCTTTTATTAATAAATACCAAATTACCTGAAGATTTAGTAAACTTTTGACATGGTGAAACGGTAAAAAAAAAAACTTAAAATACAGTTAAATTCTAGTCATTCTACATAGAAACGATGTATTTTTTAACTTCCGAATTTGGTAAAATTTTACCAAATTGTTTTTACCGAGATATTAGGCAAATGTTAGTACCAATTTTTAAAGTCAACATGTTTCCAAACTTTTATGAAAAACCTTACCCAACACCTGTTGTGTAAAGTTTTATCTAACTATTAGCAGGTTCGTATGGCACATTGCAATTATGTAAAATTTTACACAACCTGTGTATTTTTTTCTGTGAGTGTCACCTTATTTAAAACCAATCCACTTTAAAATGGGGCTCCGATTCTGTGTCCGTCAGTCATGGACACTCCGCCTAACAAGGCAGATTCATGAAAATGTTAAGTTGCTTCAATTCATTTAAATATTATATCACTGGAAAGAGTAAATAAATTGAGGGGTCAATGGTCATGATAGGTTAACCCTATGCAAAGCTATGGATTTTTGATGACATTTTTGGTAATTTTGGAGGACAATTTCAGTTAAAATGTTGTGACCATATTACTAAATTACTAAAAAAAGTAATTGAAAATTTGAGCCTCAATCATTTCTTATCAATTTGTTATCAAAATAAAAATAATTCTATGAGTCATTTAAAATAGTAACAATTAACAAACGCCAATTATTTGTCAATGATAAATGATCAACAAATAAAAAACAAATTATAAGCTAGTCACAGCGCTGACAGAAAATTGGGCATCGCAAATAGCGCCACCAGGCGCTAGGCCTACAGAGATGTTGTCACAAGCCGCGTTGACGTCACTCGAGTGACCCGAGAGCGTTCGTTTACTCTAACATACTGCGCATGTGCAACTTTCCCCGATTTGGAGGCGCGAGTAAGCGCGGGTTAGTAATCGAACACGCTGACATGTGTGGGATATGGTAATTACACAGTTCCAGGGGTTAGGATCGAGCAAGGCATGGTGGGGAAACATGGCGCCGCAAGATCGTGCCCATGGTAACGAGGTTGTTCTGAATCATTTTCCGTCACCGACTTGAACTTGGATGTACGTACAATGTACATAAAGCAATCCGTGACCTTTGAGTAGTACCATGGAGGAAGCGCAGGAACATAGTGCAAACAGTGCATCAGTGCAATTTGTGCACGTTTTGTGTACAGTACAGGACGTTCACGTCGACATATTGCATTATGGCGATGGGCTGGTAGTGGTAGGCCTGCAACGAAAGCATGCCATAACTGGGAAATGGAAGCTTCCAGATAGCGACGAAAAGGAAGACCGTGTTTGATTTAAAACATGATGAAATGCAGTACAAATACACATAATCTCGTGTATGTTTTTACCAGGTAAGTCTCACTGCTGTGAGTGAAGTCAGAGAAAGAACAACCACGTCGATATTGGCGATGGCATGGGCATGGCCGGCTTTGCATGCCAAGCTAGCTGCACATATAAACCGCGGTCGTTTCCAATTCCTATACGAATACATACCTGTATGGCCTTCTCTGCTTTTACGTGCTATAGGGGCATGCACATTGGCTGAAATGGTCCGTTTTCTGGGGTGTTTTGATTTTTGTTTTTCTTAGTAAAGGGCGCTGATCGCTGTTTGATAATCACACACATACGAGTTTTTACGTTTTTACAGGAGCTTGGAAGTACCATGGAGCAAGGTGTTCCTTGCAACCGGGGCAGCTGCTCCACAAACCCTTAAATTTTGGGGTCAGGGGAGGGGGGGGGAGGGGGATGTTACAGTGGGGAGGGGGCACTCGCAGTATTTTTTTATGGGGACGTGCTCCCCCACACCCCCCCCCCCCTCCAGCTACGCCACTGTCCTAGAGTTCTATCCTCACACTCATTGACCCCCACCCAACCGTCCCCTGCATATAAAAAATAAATTAGGCCGATCGATCAATCGATCGATCGATCTATTGTAGGCCTAATTTATGATTAATGTGTTTGTTCTTTTTTATTGCTGGTTCTTTGTCTTAATTATATGTTAATGTCTTTCTGTATTTCTTAAAGTCTCTCTCATTTTATCAGTTCGACTGTCTATCCGTCAATGACCTGTCTAAAAAGACATCGAGGGAGATATATCTGAGAATGGTTGTTACTTTTTTAAGCTTGACCAGGCATGCATTAAAAACACTGCGCGGGAAATCGGCTGCACATGTAGCTAAATAGATTGATGATAAATTAAAAGGAAAACAGCATTGGGATGTGCATTCGAATTCGCGCTAAAATTAATTATCAATACTAAATTCAGTGCACATTCGGGAAATCGTATGATTTTTTACGACTGAATGCACCTTTATTATCAATTGTTAAATAGAAAACGCTATTGTGAACGTTCATCCTATTTCGCACGAAAACGAATGCATATTTTACAAATTATTGTGCACATTTTCCGAAATCGTCCGGGAATGGCCTATGAAAACAATCAAAAGGCAACTATAAAATCTGTATTTATTTCATATTGATGGACCATTTGATTTTTGTATTCAAAGTTGACTTGTCTTAAAATTTGAACAGGCTTAAAAATTAATAATGGGATAACAATAACAACACACACGGGAGAATTCCAATTAAGACATGAAATAAGTGTTGACATATATGCATAGCACTGAAAACAATGAACAAGAAAATTACAATCTCAAACAAACCATATTCACACTTAAATTGAAACCCAAATTGTGAAATTAACTGCCCATAACACAGATACAAAATTCTGTGTGCTTCGATGACTCTTAATTTGATTGCACCATTTGGAAATACATGGTAGTAATTTAAGGATGCTGAACTTTGTAGTTTTGAATGCCTAAAAATGGAATAAAATGTCTAAAGCGAAATCACGTGTGCACGAAAAAGAAATTAAAAGCAGTAATATCGAAAAAGAAACCCTATTTTTATTTCATTAAAAAAAACGGCGTGTAAACGAAAACGAACATAATTTTACTGAAATTGGGCGGGAAAACCTGTAAAATAAAATACAATAAAATTGGAAAGGGATTGGGAATCCTACATGAGACCACCTTAATTCTTCATCTTCGTAATATTGATTTTGCGTGTGTTTGTCCACTACCGATATCTGAATCTGATTTTGTTTTCAGAACTGCTGAACTACTTTCATCTCATAGCAGTACACCTACTCACCAAAAACTACCGGTACTCATGCGCGTGCAGTACTACCGAAGACAGTGGCAAAGTGGTATTTCCAAACTACCCCACACCAGTTTAAAAATCAGACTAAGCCCATGATGTTTCAATTTGATAATGATTATGTGCTAATTCCCCGAGAAGAACAACTAACCGCTGAAGCCTTTAAACTGAGATACAGAAACAAATATCCGGTAATTCTCAGAAACGTCATTTCTGATTGGCTACCAAAAACTAAATGGACGATGAATTATTTGCAGAAGGCTTTGGAGGCTGATTATGGCCACGATCTTAAGGTATTTGTTTCATATGATAACCGACAATTCATTAATCACCCAGAAGTGACACGAACAATTACCACTACGCCACAAGAATTCCTAAGAAACGTTCTTAATTGTAAAGAAAAGTGCGACATCCCTGAACTAAATGCTGCTGCCAATGAAGATGGAAGGCAGCGGTATTACTTGAGAACCTTTTCAATGCCCGATATCTTGTTTAGAGATATAAATGTTCCCAATCAGATAAAGTCACTCTTAGATGTTGTTTGCTACTCTGAAGAGGAGAATGCAATGCACAAGAAAGCAACTGAGCAACAAGCGCGTCTCTGTGATGTACGTGATTGGAAGTCGGCTGCGAATGACAAGGAGATGCTCTCCCCATGGCAGGACATGTTATCAACCCCTTGCAGTCCTGCTGCCACGTCTAGGGACGTCTCCATTCATGCACCAGCTAAGCCATCTTGTATCTCATCCTCAATTTATAATGTTCAAAGGAAAACTAAAATCACAAACCCCTCCAAATCTGAAGACAGTAGTGTCACGGATATGACTAAGAACTCTGGTCATCACCATGGCGGTAAGTCAGTCGCATTGAAATGCCAGGAAATGTATACTTCAATATTTAACCAGTCTACAATGCAACTGTGGATTGGAACAAGCGGCAATGTGACTCCATTGCACTATGATCGTAATCACGGTTTACTTGCACAAGTTGTTGGGAGAAAAGAACTCATCCTCTTCTCACATGAAGACACCATTAATGTGTACCCTCACGTTAGTTACTCTGAACGGGCTCACACTAGTCGTGTAAATCTTCACAAACTTGATGCTAAAGACAATGCAAGATATCCGAAGCTAAGGAATGCTCAGCCTTACCATTGCATCTTAAAGCCTGGAGAATTACTATACATGCCGCCATTCTGGTGGCATGATGTCACCTCCCTGGATGACTGTATTTCAGTGACACTGCCTTGGGATATAAGTAGTTACGAAGAAGTACCCGCATGTATGCTCACATAGATAGAGTGACGTGCTTGAGTTCGTTTGTGGTAGATGTGATATATGTTTGTACATGTAGAGTCTTTGAATTAAATAGATTGATCCATTAAGGCCCTTACCTTGACATATTGACCAATTACAACCGCGACATCGATCCAGCTTGACGTCAGACACCCCACGGATATTTACGACCCAATCTTGGCGGAGATGTTATAGCATCGCATCGATATAGATGTCACTGCTGAAGTCGACCCACGACGGATGAGGAGAGATGAGACTACCAAGATGCCACCAAGAACTCCAGAAGCAAGACCATGGGACATTAGGATATTGTATTTGTTTTAAGATGCTCAATTTTGGGTTCATCTTTATTTATAGAAGTTATGATTAAAAATTATTGTACCTTTATAAATACCTAAGACAGTTTACCCGTCGAGAGCCTATCACATGGGTGGTTTTAAACGGGTGATACAAGTACCACTTTTTCCGCCGGTGTCACATGAAATTTAGACTCCCTTGAATTCTGGTCCCTTTTATTGGTTGACCACTTACGTGACCGGTCTCCCAATTACGCAAGCGCAATACTCACGCCGACAAGTCCGTATTTACAGTCCATATAATATATTCACACTACACCGGCACTGCTGCGTTCGTGTCAAATTTCCATAATAAGGATTTTTTTTAGCACTACTTGCGTGAGGCACGTACCATTAAATAGCTAAAGGTGTGTTTTATAAAACAAGGTACATTTTCTGAACAAACTCATTTGAAATTTATAACTTTCGAGTTGTTTCGGGGATTTTTGATGAATTATACAAAATGGTATTTAGAATGGGAATAAATATGTGCTGGGCCGGTTTTAAACAAGTGGGCCTATAGTTAAAACTGCCTTGAGGGCCTGGACGCGCCGGACGCTGATGATCGTGACCCTCGGTCGCTCGGGTCATTATCAGCGTCCAGGCCCCAATGCGGTTTTAAACGTAGGCCTACTTGTTTAAATTCCCAGCCCAGCACATATTTATTCCCTTATTTATAATTGTTTGGAAGATAACTATTGCCTAATTGCGTCCACGATGAAAGATAACTTCAATTTTAGAACAACGTTGATTTAAACACGTTTATCTGCTCTTATGTTATATACATGTAAACACAGAAGAAATACAATGCTTTGTTATTCCTATCAGAATTAAGTGTTTTGTTTTAAAGATTTAAAGTTGAAAGTTAGACCCTACGCAGCGCTGTATAATAATTTGTTATCGGCTTATTCTAAATGAAGACATCAAGGCCTGTCGGGAGGTTATGTGACGTGACAGAGGGCGTACTTCATGCGAAAATATTTGCTTTGCAGCGTAGTGCAGTCATGAGCAAGTTCGGTTGGGCGACTAGAGTCGACTAGACTAACCATAGTAAATCTAGATGTCACTCGAACGCTGCGTGGTTTGACTAGCTGGTCCAATTCAGTCGATTCACAACTCAGTGCGCCGCCAGCGGCAAGCCGGGAAAGGCAAATTTCCCATTTTCGGGGTCGACATCACGTCTGTCGCGTTGTAAAGATGGTGGACAGAACAACAGTTATGGGTTTCGCGCGAATGCGAGTGGATGAGTTAAAGTTTGACTGTAATCGGGAAATACCTTGTGCGGGAAAGAAGAGAGAGAGGAGTCGATAGATTTAGTGGAGAAGGGGTGTAAGAAGTATTATTTCATAGAACAGATGTCGACTTTTTCCCATGATGCACTGCGTAATTTGGCCTCTCCCCGGCTTGCCGCTGGCGGCGCACCGAGTAGTCTTGGTTCAAGACGTTGTTACGTACATACGCGATAACCGGCCGCCGCGAGAGGGCGTTATCACGACAAACTATTAATAGCCACGAACCGCCAGTAACAACGTCTTGGGAATCTTGTAAAATCTCCCCCCGAAAAATGGGGGAAACTAGTGCGCATGCGTCAATTCTGTATGAAAATGAGGAACATTTTCTCTTCACGCACGCGCACATACGAAAAAGAGCTGCCATGAAGTTGCACAATAGTCTGGTAGCTATCTATACTACTGGCCGAAGATGCGCTGGTACGTTCGCGATCGAAGCTGCTAGCTCTGCTTTCCGGCCGGCCGGCCGGCTATGCGCTAGCGGCTGCAGTGTTCACCGCTCGTGTTCGCATGCGACGTCTTGCAACTGTGACGATCGATGCGAGGAAGATACGACGGGGAAGGTGCCGGGCGGGGCCGGGCAGGCAACCTGGGTGATGGTGTGTGATCTGCGGGAAATTACTTGTGACATGCAAGAAATACCTCTCCATTATATTAAACCGTCGGGGCTCAGACAACTCGACCGTTGAGACAACTCGACCGTCTGCGTCAAATGGGAAGACAAGTCGTCCGTGGAGACAAGTCTTCCGTTGAGACAAGTCGTCCGTAGCAAGGTCATTTTTATTGGGGGTGGGGGGGGGGGGGGGGGGGGGGCGGGTAAACGTGAAAAAGGGCACCT
>JAZGUH010001016.1:0-272490 GCA_037893225.1 Hippasteria phrygiana
TTCAAAACGGCTCTGAACACCATGTACACAGTCATGCAAGCTGAGGACTGTTTTTTTTTAAGCCGCTGATGCTTCAAAAATCTTCCAAGGATTAAAAAAAAAGTAATCGGGAGCGGCGAAAGACGTTACTGTCAAATTAGAAAAAAAGCGCTGAGTGCTTAAAGGGAGAAAGACGTCCTGGGTTGAGTTTGAGGGATATCCCCATGGGGTGTTGGTAAAAGTCGGAGGTGGTCGGAGCTAGCCGGAGCTAGCCGGAGGTAGCTTTATACACGATTTATACGACGTTTTCAAGTCTTAGAAATGGTTACCTGTTAATAATATTATACTTCCGTACTTTCTACCCCCCAAAAAAAATAAAAATGACTATTTATCTGCCATTTCAAAGTTGTCATTCCTCGACCTCCGGGTTTCACCGATTTAATGGTTATATCGTACGTACAATATACGTACGTACGGCACTGCTTCACGCGCGCACGGCCGATGTTCGTAATAGTAGTGCGCCCTCGCATGACTAGTTTTGGCTATTCTATTTACTACGGAGGGGCTTATATGACATCACAAAGCTAATGAAACCAGTTTGCGTATTACACCTCTGGTTTTATGCCGCTCATAAAATGCTACCGTGGAACGACCGTTATTATAGGAAACAATTATTGTTAAACGTAATTTTACTTGGAACAATGGCAATCACAATTTTGAAGAAGAAAAAAGTTACCGGTACACTGGTGCATCATAAAATTGTGAAGGAAAAAAGTACAACTGACGCTCCATTTGGTGAGACGGAGGTTGATATAAAATATTTGGTAGAGCTCTGGAAAAAGATATAAACTGAAGCTGGAAAATAATATTTTGTACATGTGAGAACATTGCGTTCTGGTCAAAATGATTGTTCACAGTTCTGTGTTAGGAGGGAAACCACGCGCGAATATTGCCCGCAGGAAAAGTACAAACAGTATCTGACGCTCCGTTTTGCATATATTTCGCGTCCAAATAGGTGAGCCGGAGGTTGATATAAAATATTTGTTTACAACTCCAAAAACCATATAAATCTGGGAAATTATACTTTGTACATATGGGAACATTGCGTTCTGGTCACAATTATTGTTCAAAGTTCTGTGTTAGGAGTAAATCAGGCGCTAATATTGCCCGCAGAAAGTACAAAAAGTACACCTGACGCACCCACCCCGTTTTGCATTATTTTCGCGTCCAAATAGTGAGCCGGGAGGTTGATATAAAATATTTGTTACAGCTCTAAAAACCATATAAACCTAGGAAATCATACTTTGTACATGTGGGAATATTGCGTTCTGGTCACAATTATTGTTCAAAGTTCTGTGTTAAGAGGACGTCAGGCGCAAATAGTGCCCGCAGAAAAAGTACAAAAAGTACATCTGACGCTCCGTTTTGCATATATTTCGCGTCCAAATAGTGAGCCGGAGGTTGATATAAAATATTTGTTACAACTCTAAAAACCATATAAACCTGGGAAATGATACTTTGTACATATGTTAACATTGCGTTCTGGTCAAAATTATTGTTCACAGTTCTGTGTTAGGAGGAAATCAGGCGCTAATATTGCCCGCCGAAAAGTACGGTACAAAAAAGTACATCAGTTTTTTGACGCTCCGTTTTGCATTATTTTCGCGTCCAAATAGTGAGCCGGAGGTTGATGTAAAATATTTGTTACAGCTCTGAAAACCATATAAACCTGGGAAAATGATACTTTGTACATGTGGGAACATTGCGTTCTGGTCACAATTATTGTTCAAAGTTCTGTGTTAAGAGGATGACGTCAGGCGCCATATTGCCCGCAGAAAAGTACAAAAAGTACATCTGACGCTCCGTTTTGCATTATTTTCGCGTCCAAATAGTGAGCCGGAGGTTGATATAAAATATTTGTTACAGCTCTAAAAACCATATAAACCTAGGAAATCATACTTTGTACATATGTTAACATTGCGTTCTGGTCAAAATTATTGTTCACAGTTCTGTGTTAGGAGGAAATCAGGCGCTAATATTGCCCGCCGAAAAGTACGGTACAAAAAGTACATCAGTTTTTTGACGCTCCGTTTTGCATTATTTTCGCGTCCAAATAGTGAGCCGAGGTTGATGTAAAATATTTGTTACAGCTCTGAAAACCATATAAACCTGGAAAATGATACTTTGTACATGTGGGAACATTGCGTTCTGGTCACAATTATTGTTCAAAGTTCTGTGTTAAGAGGATGACGTCAGGCGCCATATTGCCCGCAGAAAAGTACAAAAAGTACATCTGACGCTCCGTTTTGCATTATTTTCGCGTCCAAATAGTGAGCCGGAGGTTGATATAAAATATTTGTTACAACTCTAAAAACCATATAAACCTGGGAAATGATACTTTGTACATGTGGGAACATTGCGTTCTGGTCAAAATGATTGTTCACACTTCTGTGTTAAGAGGCACGTGCTATATATTGCCGGCCGAAAAGTACAACTGGCACTCCGTTTTTCAATATTTTCGCGTCCAAATAGTGAGCCGGAAGGTTGATATAAAATATTTGTTACAACTCTAAAAACCATATAAACCTGGGAAATGATACTTTGTACATATGTGAACATTGCGTTCTGGTCAAAATTATTGTTCACAGTTCTGTGTAGGAGGAAATCAGGCGCTAATATTGCCCGCCGAAAAGTACGGTACAAAAAGTACATCAGTTTTTTTGACGCTCCGTTTTGCATTATTTTCGCGTCCAAATAGTGAGCCGGAGGTTGATGTAAAATATTTGTTACAGCTCTGAAAACCATATAAACCTGGAAAATGATACTTTTGTAACATGTGGGAACATTGCGTTCTGGTCAAAATGATTGTTCACACTTCTGTGTTAAGAGGCACGTGCTATATATTGCGGCCGAAAAGTACAACTGGCGCTCCGTTTTTCAATATTTTCGCGTCCAAATAGTGAGCCGGAGGTTGATATAAAATATTTGTTACAGCTCTGAAAACCATATAAACCTGGGAAATGATACTTTGTACATGTGGGAATATTGCGTTCTGGTCAAAATGATTGTTCACAGTTCTGTGTTTAAAAGGAAATTATGCGCTTATATTGCCCGCAGAAAAGTACAACTGACGCTTCGTTTTGCATAATGTTCGCGTCCAAATACTGAGCCGGAGGTTTAAGCTCCCCCAATCGGCTCTTGAATATATCGGCAGTGGCGTAACTACGGGGGGGGGGGGGGGGGGGGGGCACATTCCCCCCACCATTTGAAATTTCGAATTGCACACAAACAATACATCTGTTGCCATTCGGTGCCCCCCTTAAAATATTGGTGCACCCCCAGGTGCCCCCCCCCCCCCCCCCCCCCCCCCTAGAAATGCAACCCTAATTGCGCCGCTGTATATCGGCCCGTTTCACACAGATCTGGTTCGCTCCATCTAATATAGTCCCAGTAAGAATTGACATGAAAAATGCCCAACCCTGGCATTTTTCTTCACGGAATTTCTACTCATAAACCGTTATAATGGTTGCCCCGAACACACACAGAAATTTCAACCAATTTGGTACTTGGGGAAATGTGATTTAAGCTCTTAAAAATGCCGATTTCTACATACGAATGTGATATTAACCAATTCCTGATACCCAAATTGTAACAATGATTAGCCAATGGAGCGTGTAAGTCTCGCGCATAAAGGTCACGATTGAACTTATGGGCACCTCCGAGCCGCCGGCTATAGGACTTTAACGTGTGGTTGATTTTGTTTTCTATAATTATTATACTTTGTTTTAACAAAGACCTGAACCATGAAACGGCCATAAATATGGATGATGAATTCAAAATTAATTTTACAATATATAAAAACATGCACGACTGGCTAAATTATTGAAGAAAAGTAGAAACAAATGTTTGACCTGAGCGTCAGGTTGCAACGTGATTGGCTCGTTGTTGGAAAGAGAGAGCCGCGGCCCGCCCCAAAACCCCTGTACTGTCCACGCTGCGGACGTAAGTGAACGTACAAACATAATGCAACGACCGCCTATAATATACTTTGGCGCGTGAACCACCAGAACAATGGGGAATGACGTACGTTTGATGTACAATACTTTTTCGTTCTCCTTTTCCCTAATTTGATATATCGTTCACATTTTGTAAATTGAAATGAAAAATATTATTTTTTTTAAAGTTTGTATCTACCTTTCAGTAAAAAGAACAGCTTCAAAACAAATTATTTCAAGAAAACTACTCGCTTTACACGTTGAAGCTCCTATTCGAGGTGCCCTGAAGTTCGGTTTTTCGTATAAACTCTCGTACGTTCTCGGGGTCAACTTACACGCTTTATACAGGCTCATCATAAAGCATTTCACGTAAAACCGTTGTAGCCAAGTTGTTACTTTTATTTAATCGATCACAGACTCAGTTAGCCTATAGCCATATTTTAACCGAACTGATGTTATTAACCGGATTGATATTATTTTGCAGCCAGATAAAATAACTTGCCGACAAAATTTGTCCTTAGTTGATGTCAAATTTTAGGGTTTTTGTGCGATTTTTTTGGAAAAGTTCACATTTCTGTGAAAAGGAATTACCCTCAATACGGCTAATTCCATAAAGTTTGACCCCGATTCTTTGCTGCAATTAATACGTGTTAACAATAACAAATGTATTTCTTTCTCCCAAAGTTATAATGATAATGGGGTAGGATGGGGAGCACAAGTGGTGGAGGCCTCAATGGCGGAGGGGGCGTGTTACAATGCCCTCGTACCCATTACACCACTCTAAAACGGTATTAGGATGAGTAATTAAAATATTTGTTTCAATAGGGCCATCTCTTCCAGAAAATCTCGAAGTATTTTAAGGGCAGAAGCCGTTTGGTACTTATGATGATGACAATGATTTTGCGATGACAACGAAGACGTCCTTAAAATACTCTTTTCTCATGCTAATTTAAAACGGCTATTGGTAACCAGCGATGCGACCAACCTCGATAGGCTGGTCGCGAATCGTCGACTAGACTAGTCCAACCATCGTCGACTAGCGTGCGTTCGATCAGAGTTAGTCGAACTATGGTTAACTATAGTCCTTGATCGAACTTGCTCCATGCCATTGTGAAAATGTGCAGTTGAAATACCGAACTTGTTCATGGACTAATCCGCTAATAAATTCAAATTAATGCGCGCATGCTCATAAGCGTGCGGTGAAACAAAAAGCCTGAACGCTGCATTTGAAATGTGTAAAAAGACGATTTTGCTAGATGTTTTCTTAATTCTGTTTGCGATTTTCCAGCATGCAGGCCCGTCACAAGGGAGGGGGGGGGGGGGGGGGGGGGGGGGGGATCAAATTAGCATCACGTGTTACGAGAACGTCAACGCGAGCGCACAAGACATTTTGGCGTGGCCGGTATGTATATGGGCCGGTCAAACAGAAATTACGCGTTGACGTTCGCAGGAAACGTGCTGCTAAACCTATTATCATTTTTTGTGAGCCTGAGAATTTTGTTTGTACAGCTACCGGTAATGATTCCTTGCGATTTCGCATATGTTTGGCGTTTTTTTGTGTGAATAAAGACCTTGAACCAACCTTCAGTTTTGCCAGACACTGAAATTATTAGGTCACTCAAGTGAACTGTATTGAATGGCGAAATAAAGCATATAGGAAGACTAAAAAATCACCGGCCGTCGAAAATCGAAGGGGGGGGGGGGGTGGACATCATTTGACGCATTAGGGTGCTGTTCAAAACATTAAGATACGTATATTTAGGCCTACATTTGGCCATGCTATAGGTTTTTTCCCGAGGATTTCCAGTTTTAAATAAGCAGTCACAGTGCAATAAAACTTTTGCTATGAGTCTGTTCCTTTATTTGGTACTTTTCTATTAATTAATTTGGTACTTTTTTCTCTCCCGCTGGATTTTCTTGGGGGGGGGGAACTGGGGGAGGGGGGGCAAGGCCGACGATTGGAGGGGGGAAAATGCCCCCCCCCCCCCCCCATCCCCCCATCCCCCAGCGCCGACACTGTATATGGCCTAACTATAGATTTGGTGTTCTTTTCAACATTAAAGGTGATTGAGAGAAAATAAGTAGCGTGTGATAACATGTGGAACGTTGTGTTTATTTCTTGTGATGTGGCCTCCCCCCCCCCCCCCCCCCCCCCCCCCCCCCCCCATCAAGCACTGTGGCCCCCTTATGCCTGGAGCTGGTGACGGGCCTGCCAGCATGAACAACGGTACCGCGCTACAGTGGTGTTTGGCGGGACAAAATACAAGAGTTAAAAGAGAGTGAACTACCTCCCTCGCTGGTTTTGTAGAAGTAAAAAAAAAAGGCAATTGAAATTGATCAGAGAAAGAATAGTGACAGGATAAAGTAAAATACATGTACATGGGAAATCTAGCCTTTTCAGAGGAAAAAAATAACAAATAAAACAAGGATGCGGCTTAAAAAAGGAACTGTTTTTTTTTACTTGGCACTAGGCCTATTAAGTTTCATGATGTGTAACATAGAGATGTTACACAATGTCTAGCAGTGTCCCCCCAATAATTTCGGTCTTGTAATATACATTTAAGGGTCATTGGCTTTAACATACACCAGTACTATGCATACCGTAGAGACACCGAGTGCAAATTTTCCGATAAGACGTCTGCCCTAGTAAGCAGGAAGTCGTGGGTTCGAGTCCCGCCCGAGTAAGCCTGTGATTGTTTTTCACACAGGCTCTCGGAAAGCACCGAGTATACAGCGCTTCATACATTACGTCGGGACAGAGCAAAAAGAGAAAATCTATGTTTTAATTTACAATACAGCTGTAGAAACTAAAGTTGTGTTTCAAGTTCGATTTGTAATCTGGATGCCTCCATTTGGTCAGCAGTTACAATCTGGCAATCTTTGCCAGCAGGATGAAGAATCTGTCGTAGTCCTCTCGGCCAAGGGTCTCGTATTATATATTATAGACTCAGTCGGTGCCTAATTTTTTATATAGCCTTATGTAAAGGTTTATATACTTGCTATGTTGAAACAAAGACTTGAAATAGAAGTTGCCGTGTGCACGGGTTACATAAACGGTGTAAAACAAAGTTACAATAAAACTGCAACCCTGGAGGACGTTATAAAACCAAGCGGATTTCTCGTCAAGGTTGGGGGGGGGGGGGGGAAGCACACAGTCAATTAACAAACAATAGTTGTTTGAACAAGGCCCATCACCATAATTCATTTATTTCTATTTCAACCAGATATTGCAATGGGGATGCTCAAAATGGGTCAACTTACCGGTATATACTATATAGTTCTTGGATTGAATAATCTTGTTAAAGGGGGGGGGGGGGGGGGGGGGGGTTCGCCCATTATTAGTTTTGTCCGCCAAAACTATATAGAGGGTGGGAACATAATCTCCCGTTCCCAAGATTGCAGGCCACTCATTCAACACTAACGAAAAATGTTGGAGATTGCACTATTCGGACGAATGCACTATTAATTCAACCTTTAATAAGAGTTTAATACATGTTACCGGAAAATTTGCACTCGATGTCTTTACGGTATACAAAGTACTGGTGCATGTGAAAGCCAATGGTTTTCCGAGCTCAAACAAATAACAACCTCCGGCTCACTATTCGGACGCAAAAATAATGCAAAACGGAGCGTCAAAAAAATGATGTACTTTCTGTACTTTTCTGCGGGAAATATTAGCGCCTGACGTCCTCTTAACACAGAACTTTGAACAATGATTGTGACCAGAACGCAATATTCCCACATGTACAAAGTATTATTTCCCAGGTTTATATGGTTTTTAGAGTTGTGACAAATATTTTATATCAACCTCCGGCTCACTATTTGGACGCGAAAATAATGGAAAACGGAGCGTCAGATGTACGTTTTATACTTTTCTGCGGGCAATTATTGGCGCCTGACGCCCTCTTAACACAGAACTTTGAACAATAATTGTGACCAGAACGCAATGTTCCCATATGTACAAAGTATCACATCCCAGGTTTATATGGTTTTTAGAGCTGTAACAAATATTTTATATCAACCTCCGGCTCACTATTTGGACGCGAAAATAATGCAAAACGGAGCGTCAAAAAACTGATGTACTTTTTGTACCGTACTTTTCTGCGGGCAATATTAGCGCCTGATTTCCTCCTAACACAGAACTGTGAACAATAATTTTGACCAGACCGCAATGTTCACATATGTACAAAGTATCATTTCCCAGGTATATATGGTTTTTAGAGCTGTAACAAATATTTTGCATCCACCTCCGGCTCACTATGTGGACGCGAAAATAATGGAAAACGGAGCGTCAGATGTACTTTTTATACTTTTCTGCGGGCAATTATTAGCGCGTGATTTCCTCTTAACACAGAACTGTGAACAATAATCTTGACCAGAACGCAATATTCCCATATGTACAAAGTATCATTTCTCAGGTTTATATGGTTTTTAGAGCTGTAACAAATATTTTATATCAACCTCCGGCTCACTATTTGGACGCGAAAATAATGGAAAACGGAGCGTCAGATGTACTCTTTATACTTTTCGGCGGGCACTATTGGCGCCTGATTTCCTCCTAACACAGAACTGTGAACAATAATTTTGACCAGAACGCAATGTTCCCATATGTACAATGTATCATTTCCCAGGTTTATATGTTTTTTAGAGTTGTAACAGATATTTTATATCAACCTCCGGCTCACTATTTGGACGCGAAAATAATGCAAAACGGAGCGTCAGATGTACTTTTTGTACTTTTCTGCGGGCAATATTGGCGCCTGACGTCCTCTTAACACAGAACTTTGAACAATCATATTGACCAGAACGCAATGTTCCCATATGTACAAAGTATCACATCCCAGGTTTATATGGTTTTTAGAGCTGTAACAAATATTTTATATCAACCTCCGGCTCACTATTTGGACGCGAAAATAATGCAAAACGGAGCGTCAAAAAACTGATGTACTTTTTGTACCGTACTTTTCTGCGGGCAATATTAGCGCCTGATTTCCTCCTAACACAGAACTGTGAACAATAATTTTGACCAGACCGCAATGTTCACATATGTACAAAGTATCATTTCCCAGGTATATATGGTTTTTAGAGCTGTAACAAATATTTTGCATCCACCTCCGGCTCACTATGTGGACGCGAAAATAATGGAAAACGGAGCGTCAGATGTACTTTTTATACTTTTCTGCGGGCAATTATTAGCGCGTGATTTCCTCTTAACACAGAACTGTGAACAATAATCTTGACCAGAACGCAATATTCCCATATGTACAAAGTATCATTTCTCAGGTTTATATGGTTTTTAGAGCTGTAACAAATATTTTATATCAACCTCCGGCTCACTATTTGGACGCGAAAATAATGGAAAACGGAGCGTCAGATGTACTCTTTATACTTTTCGGCGGGCACTATTGGCGCCTGATTTCCTCCTAACACAGAACTGTGAACAATAATTTTGACCAGAACGCAATGTTCCCATATGTACAATGTATCATTTCCCAGGTTTATATGTTTTTTAGAGTTGTAACAGATATTTTATATCAACCTCCGGCTCACTATTTGGACGCGAAAATAATGCAAAACGGAGCGTCAGATGTACTTTTTGTACTTTTCTGCGGGCAATATTGGCGCCTGACGTCCTCTTAACACAGAACTTTGAACAATCATATTGACCAGAACGCAATGTTCCCATATGTACAAAGTATCACATCCCAGGTTTATATGGTTTTTAGAGCTGTAACAAATATTTTATATCAACCTCCGGCTCACTATTTGGACGCGAAAATAATGCAAAACGGAGCGTCAAAAAACTGATGTACTTTTTGTACCGTACTTTTCTGCGGGCAATATTAGCGCCTGATTTCCTCCTAACACAGAACTGTGAACAATAATTTTGACCAGACCGCAATGTTCACATATGTACAAAGTATCATTTCCCAGGTATATATGGTTTTTAGAGCTGTAACAAATATTTTGCATCCACCTCCGGCTCACTATGTGGACGCGAAAATAATGGAAAACGGAGCGTCAGATGTACTTTTTATACTTTTCTGCGGGCAATTATTAGCGCGTGATTTCCTCTTAACACAGAACTGTGAACAATAATCTTGACCAGAACGCAATATTCCCATATGTACAAAGTATCATTTCTCAGGTTTATATGGTTTTTAGAGCTGTAACAAATATTTTATATCAACCTCCGGCTCACTATTTGGACGCGAAAATAATGGAAAACGGAGCGTCAGATGTACTCTTTATACTTTTCGGCGGGCACTATTGGCGCCTGATTTCCTCCTAACACAGAACTGTGAACAATAATTTTGACCAGAACGCAATGTTCCCATATGTACAATGTATCATTTCCCAGGTTTATATGTTTTTTAGAGTTGTAACAGATATTTTATATCAACCTCCGGCTCACTATTTGGACGCGAAAATAATGCAAAACGGAGCGTCAGATGTACTTTTTGTACTTTTCTGCGGGCAATATTGGCGCCTGACGTCCTCTTAACACAGAACTTTGAACAATCATATTGACCAGAACGCAATGTTCCCATATGTACAAAGTATCACATCCCAGGTTTATATGGTTTTTAGAGCTGTAACAAATATTTTATATCAACCTCCGGCTCACTATTTGGACGCGAAAATAATGCAAAACGGAGCGTCAAAAAACTGATGTACTTTTTGTACCGTACTTTTCTGCGGGCAATATTAGCGCCTGATTTCCTCCTAACACAGAACTGTGAACAATAATTTTGACCAGACCGCAATGTTCACATATGTACAAAGTATCATTTCCCAGGTATATATGGTTTTTAGAGCTGTAACAAATATTTTGCATCCACCTCCGGCTCACTATGTGGACGCGAAAATAATGGAAAACGGAGCGTCAGATGTACTTTTTATACTTTTCTGCGGGCAATTATTAGCGCGTGATTTCCTCTTAACACAGAACTGTGAACAATAATCTTGACCAGAACGCAATATTCCCATATGTACAAAGTATCATTTCTCAGGTTTATATGGTTTTTAGAGCTGTAACAAATATTTTATATCAACCTCCGGCTCACTATTTGGACGCGAAAATAATGGAAAACGGAGCGTCAGATGTACTCTTTATACTTTTCGGCGGGCACTATTGGCGCCTGATTTCCTCCTAACACAGAACTGTGAACAATAATTTTGACCAGAACGCAATGTTCCCATATGTACAATGTATCATTTCCCAGGTTTATATGTTTTTTAGAGTTGTAACAGATATTTTATATCAACCTCCGGCTCACTATTTGGACGCGAAAATAATGCAAAACGGAGCGTCAGATGTACTTTTTGTACTTTTCTGCGGGCAATATTGGCGCCTGACGTCCTCTTAACACAGAACTTTGAACAATCATATTGACCAGAACGCAATGTTCCCATATGTACAAAGTATCACATCCCAGGTTTATATGGTTTTTAGAGCTGTAACAAATATTTTATATCAACCTCCGGCTCACTATTTGGACGCGAAAATAATGCAAAACGGAGCGTCAAAAAACTGATGTACTTTTTGTACCGTACTTTTCTGCGGGCAATATTAGCGCCTGATTTCCTCCTAACACAGAACTGTGAACAATAATTTTGACCAGACCGCAATGTTCACATATGTACAAAGTATCATTTCCCAGGTATATATGGTTTTTAGAGCTGTAACAAATATTTTGCATCCACCTCCGGCTCACTATGTGGACGCGAAAATAATGGAAAACGGAGCGTCAGATGTACTTTTTATACTTTTCTGCGGGCAATTATTAGCGCGTGATTTCCTCTTAACACAGAACTGTGAACAATAATCTTGACCAGAACGCAATATTCCCATATGTACAAAGTATCATTTCTCAGGTTTATATGGTTTTTAGAGCTGTAACAAATATTTTATATCAACCTCCGGCTCACTATTTGGACGCGAAAATAATGGAAAACGGAGCGTCAGATGTACTCTTTATACTTTTCGGCGGGCACTATTGGCGCCTGATTTCCTCCTAACACAGAACTGTGAACAATAATTTTGACCAGAACGCAATGTTCCCATATGTACAATGTATCATTTCCCAGGTTTATATGTTTTTTAGAGTTGTAACAGATATTTTATATCAACCTCCGGCTCACTATTTGGACGCGAAAATAATGCAAAACGGAGCGTCAGATGTATTTTTTGTACTTTTCTGCGGGCAATATTGGCGCCTGACGTCCTCTTAACACAGAACTTTGAACAATCATATTGACCAGAACGCAATGTTCCCATATGTACAAAGTATCACATCCCAGGTTTATATGGTTTTTAGAGCTGTAACAAATATTTTATATCAACCTCCGGCTCACTATTTGGACGCGAAAATATTGGAGAACGGAGCGTCAGATGTACTTTTTGTACTTTTCTGCGGGCACTATTGGCGCCTGACGTCCTCTTAACACAGAACTTTGAACAATAATTGTGACCAGAACGCAATATTCCCACATGTACAAAGTATCATTTCCCAGGTTTATATGGTTTTTAGAGTTGTAACAAATATTTTATATCAACCTCCGGCTCACTATTTGGACGTGAAAATAATGGAAAACGGAGCGTCAGATGTACTTTTTGTACTTTTCTGCGGGCAATATTAGCGCCTGATTTACTCCTAACACAGAACTTTGAACAATAATTGTGACCAGGACGCAATGTTCCCATATGTACAAAGTATAATTTCCCAGATTTATATGGTTTTTGGAGTTGTAACAAATATTTTATATCAACCTCCGGCTCACTATTTGGACGCGAAATATATGCAAAACGGAGCGTCAGATACTGTTTGTACTTTTCTGCGGGCAATATTCGCGCGTGGTTTCTTCCTAACACAGAACTGTGAACAATCATTTTGACCAGAACGCAATGTTCTCACATGTACAAAATATTATTTTCCAGGTTTATATCTTTTTCAGAGCTCTACCAAATATTTTATATCAACCTCCGTCTCACCAAATGGAGCGTCAGTTGTACTTTTTCTCACAATTTTATGATGCACCAGTGTACCGGTAAATTTTTCTTCTTCAAAATTGTGATTGCCATTGTTCCAAGTTAAATAAGTTTCACAATAATTGTTTCCTATAATAACGGTCGTTCCACGGTAGCATTTTATGAGCGGCATAAAACCAGAGGTGTATACACAAACTGGTTTCATTAGCTTTGTGATGTCATATAAGCCCCTCCGTAGTAAATAAAATAGCAAAAACTAGTCATGCGAGGGCGCACTACTATACCGAACATCGGCCGTGCGCGCGTGAAGCAGTGCCGTACGTACGTATATTGTACGTACGATTATAACCATTAAATCGGTGAAACCCGGAGGTTGAGGAATGACAACTTTGAAATGGCAGATAAATAGTCATTTTTATTTTTTGGGGGGTAGAAAGTACGGAAGTATAATATTATTAACAGGTAACCATTTCTAAGACTTGAAAACGTCGTATAAATCGTGTATAAAGCTACCTCCGGCTAGCTCCGGCTAGCTCCGACCACCTCCGACTTTTACCAACACCCTATCCCATGCCAGTCACACTGATCATGCTGATTTTGTGCACCTCACTGACGACTGATTTATCATTGGTCACTAGCTGCCTTCAGCAAGAACAGGAAAGCGTTGCCATGGTGATGATGTTTGTCGGGAATTGAATGTTAGGTGTATACAACTGTGACTACAGTGCAGTTGTACAAACCATGGCAAGCAGCAGAGAATTGAAAAGGCCTATCCCTTCCAATGGGAGGAAAAGCTGTGAAACAGTAAACACCAAAGGTCACACACGGTGTGACACTAGTAGTGACAGATCACTTGACATGTTCAAAGCTCCTAATGTTGAAGACGCTAAAGAAGTTTCTGAAGCAGTTGGCATCATGGAAGAGATCTTGAATCCGTCATATGCAAATTCTGATGTCAAAGGTCATGCTGCTCTTAGAGAGCTTCATAAACACTCTGTCAGTGATTCTAGGGAGTTACATGTACATGTACATTTATCAGAAACTGGGCACACAACAATGCAAGAAAATGGACACCAAGACACAAGGACTGCCAAAGATGAGACCTTGCTATTGGCTGATCAGTCAGCCAGTGAGGAGGAGCAGTCTAAGGTTCAACCATTTCCTTGGGTTTCAAGCTATTACGAAGTGGAGGAACTCGTTCGGGAATACGAGATTGAAACAACTTCCAAATATCTGATGGGGAATCCCGACAGAGACTTTGGCAAGATGTTCGGTAGGCATGGTGGTTATTGCTGGGATCTATTTTCTTTAAACTGAATGGTTCATAAGTCAAAGTACCAGATGCAAATACATGCCTTCATCAACTTTTATAACTCCGCCCATTGTCACACCTTTTGCATTTATTCCTGATTGTTCCTAATTTTATTCTATTATTTGCTTCAGATGAGATCAAGTACCCCCACCACGTCCATTTGGATGGTGGGGGCTTCGGTAACGATTTGTCCCCCCGACTCTGCCTGGACGGCATGCCTTACATCATGATGGGGAACAGACGTCTGGCCTGCCACCACGGAAAGCCCCACTACCAATCGGCCAAGAAGGTGATGACATTGTCAAACCCAGGCATTAGCAGCAAGTGTCTTAATTGATTTTTCATGATTCTTACTTGTCTATTTCCAGGTGAAAGGTAAGCAGAGACAGTGCATCCAGGCTTCAAAGAAAGTAGGCTGCCCCGCCCACATCTTCATTCGACATGTCATGCTGCTGCCAGACTTCATCGTAAGAAACAAAAAATGTAGATTTTTTCCTTTTAGTATCTCTCCAAATTTGTTGCAGTATTTACTTGTAGTTCCAATTCATAAGTAGATACAAACAAATTGCACAAATTGACACGTCAAATAATGGTTAGTCTCCATCCAAGTCATTGTTGTTGAGTTTGAAGTAATGTTCTCTCTGTTAATGCAATCTCAACGCAAGCCAAAGACCAGTATAACAGTAACAAGTTGAATAGAGACTAACCAAGCAACTAGGCATGGGCAAGGCCAAATGGTTTTACTAGTGAAACTGGCTTGATAAGCATATCACACCTGTCAGAAGTACTCTACATCTGAAATTCATACAGAAGTTGGCAAGGCTTACTGTACATGAGTAATACTTGATAAAATCCAAATCTTTCTTTGGTGTTAGTTTGACAAGCACAAGATCACGGAGCACCGACGGAGGGAGTTATCTAAGCACATCAAAGCTTGGAAAGAGAAACATGCCATCACCACCCAATCCCGGTACTACATCGAATTTCCAGATGTTAGCAGTCACAAGAACCATCCCCTTGGTGAGGTACGATTGTACAGAAAGAATGCTTTTCTTTTCTTTTCTTTTCTTTTTTTAGAGTAAAAAAGAGAATTGACAAGAGCTGGATTTAGACCTTTTTACCTCCAGATTGCTATACAATTGTCTACCAACGATGTGTAAGCTACCTTTCCTTACCTCTATTTTAACCCTCCTACTGTTATAACTATCATAATCTATCAAAAAACCTAAAGCATTCCTCTCCAACAGCTTGTGTGTTTCAACCTGTCGCTCGGTTTTGATAGGTAGGGTAGTTGGCTCCATTTTGGAACCGAGAGAGGGAGGGTTATGGTTTCCCAATTTGTCAGCATCTTTAGTCGGGGGCATGCTAATTAGACGTAAAGCCATGATGCTGTATACCCTGGAATCATGCCCGACTTTACTAAAAAAGGTTGTGGACCTGGTTGAGCAAATTCTTAATTTTTTTAAAAGTTTACCTAACTTATTTTCATCTAAAAATGTTTTGAAAGTTGGTACCATGTATTCCTGGGACAGGTGCTTGGATAAATGGATTCCAGTTTGTGTTGGTTTTTTTTTGCAGGCTGCTGGCATCAAGCAGCCAATAGACAAACGGGTCAATGACAAAATGCTGCAGCTGATCAGCGACGGGATGAAATCTGTTTCCCAGATTGAGCTATCCATCAAGGACTTTGTCAGGGACGAGCTCTTCAAGGACTCGCCCTGCCCACCCTACACAAACCGTCGGTTCTTTCCAACCCAGAAAGACATCACCAACCGGATCTTCAAAGTCACCACTAATGCCCACTCATCCAAGCTGAAGAAGACCAAACTGGAGGAGCTTGTTAGCGGCTGGCTCAAGGATCAGAGAGGGGAAGACGGATTCATGTTCTTCAGGAATGTGTCCAGTCCGGACAGGGGTGTTCGGGATAGTCCCGATGATACGTCAAAACCTCATGAGAGTGGGTTGAGAGTTGGTTACCCTAACAGGGCAGGGGTAACCCCTCAATGGAATGAGAGCACAGATTCTTTCCCGGTTTTGTCAAAAGAGGGCCTGCTGTTTATTTACCAGACCAGGCATCAGCGGGGACTGCTGACCCGCTATGGTTGCGATTTGACCTTCTTGGAGCCCGCCCACCGGCCGGCGGCCTATGCAATACCACTGTTTTTCCTCCTGGTGCACACCAACTGCGGCTACCACATCGTGGGTATGATCACAATGGAGAGGGAGTCGGTTAAAGCTCTGCGGGAGGCGCTAGGGCTCTTGAAGGAGGCCAATCCCAGTTGGAGCCCCCAGCAGTTCATGGTTGATGCCTGTGAGGATGAGATCCAAACTGTTGAAAACTTATTTCCAGGTACGTGCAGGATTAACTGAATTGCATACCAAGTATATAACTTAGAAGGTACAATATGCTGTGGTTCTTAGCTGTGAGCATATAGACCCTTTCACATAAAGATCAGAAGTGTGCAGTGCAGGTACATGTTGTACTGCATTGTGGGACAGTTTGGACTACGAAGAGGAATTTTGTTCAGTGGAATCTTTCCGACAATGCACCGCAACTGTACCTTCACTGCATACTTCTGGTTTGGCACCTATCCATTAAAGGGTGTATTGATAGTTCTACTTTTTTTGTGTTCAAGGAATATGTACAGCCTCTGGCCTTTGTAAGTTGAAAGAAGTTCACACTTTGGAATGATCATATGTTGACGATGGCCAAATTAGTAACATTCCAAGTGGTTTCAAAACAGTTATGAATACATAAAAATACATAAGATTTCGATTATTTATTGTGGTTTTTGTAATTTATCCAGACTAAGGACAGGAAAATCATGGGTGTGCCTCCACAAAAAAGGTCCTTTTCTGACACTGGTCGAGTTTTTGTGTTCATTTAAGATTGCCAAGTCTTCATCACTGATTACCGTCGCCAGCAGGCCTGGGAGAGGTTTCTCGGAAATCAGAAGCATGGTATGTCCAAGTGCCGGCAAGAACTGCTGGTAAAGATGGCCGGCATTGTGACGGCGCGTACCCCAGAGGCCTACCAGGTGGCGATGGACGCCCTACGGGGGGCGTGGACTAAGCCCGCCCTGAAGCAGGTGCGGGCGTGGTTCCGGGAGAAGTGGATCACTAATGTGCAGGTACGTACGCGAGTCTCAGATTATAGATTTGATTTTTATTGGGACTTCAGTAACTCAGAATGGAGGACTTGGATCCAACCTTTGTATCTTTGATAACTTTCTAAAAAATGACTTGCCAGTGAAAATTGTTATTTTTGCTGGTATCTCAGATAGCTATAGTGCGACCTTCAGCTTATTTCAGTGGGCAATGTCATATTTTGCTGTCTGTCTCCCCCCCCCTCCCCCCCCCCCCCCAACAGAGATGGGCATATGTGTACCGCCAACATAGACAGATGCTACCATTGATAGTCAATAATAGTGTAGAGGCGCAACGCAAGGCTCTGGTGTACCCCTTCATTACGACTAACCGTCACAGCACACTCCACAGCCTGCTGGACCTTCTGGTTAGCACAGTTCTACCCAGCATGGAAACAAGGTAAGGGATTTGTAATTGACCTATTACAGTATGCTGTCCAATCACACTTGGATGTAATTTGGTTACTTTCCTCTCGATTAATTTTCCTGATTCAAGTGGCTACTTCTACTGGCCAACCTCTGCCTTGTATAACTCACTGAGACAGCTTTGCTCAGACCATATAGTATACATCATTATCATTGTGGTTACTAAATAGTAAACAGTTTTTTTTATGGAAGTCACCCAAGGCTAAAAGCCACTCAGGGTAAAGGGCTACAGCAGAGGTGGTGGGGTTGGCCACATTTTGGGTTGCCAGCCCTTCTACCCTTTCAGTTTTCCTGGGTCAAGATCTAAATATAGGATTAACCTTCAATAGATATTTATTATAGATAAGACATTTTCCCAGTTTTCAGACCTATAGACCCAGTGGTTTGCACGAGTCATTAACAGTCAGTTTTTCCTTTCAAAAACACTTTGTTCATGTTGGGAATGCACCATATTTCAAGCCTGTTCCCAACTAAAAAAGGCAGTTCCTGAGTAAGCAAGCACACCCATAGACCAGTGTTCCCATGGGGATCACCTGGTATTTCTAAGCTGTCTCCAGTATGAACTGGTTTGTGCTTTAATCATCAGGTATGTTCAAACTAATGAGGCATGGTGCACGACCACGAACTCCGGTGCCATGCTTACTCTCTTCCACAACCGCCCCCGGCCGTTCGTCAATCACTGCCAGCAGCGCATCGCCCTCGCAAGAAGGATCGAGAAAGCATCCGTCACCCAAGTCACTCAGAACATGTTCCGCTTCCATGATGCGGCTGGTGGTGAGGATCTGGTTGACTTGACCGTCCCATCATGCACCTGCGGAGATTTTGCAGGCACGGGTCTGCCCTGTGCCCACCTGTTGGCGTGCATCAGTGACGGCAACAACTTGCTGTTTGAGCGGCTACCATGCTGGTACTGCTTCAGCCCCTTTCTGACCATAGATAAGGGTGGGGCTGTGGGCGGGGATCAAAGCCTTGGGGCTGAGGATGATGAGTGCACTGTAGCAGTCCCCGGCCTTTCTCCCGAAGACGAAGCCACTTCCAACTTGGAAGGTAAGCTGTTCATCCATAAATCAGGCACAGTCCTACAGATATTATAGTCCCTCCCCAAACACCTCCCACAAAAATATTTTTTTGTTGATTACTGATTGTTTGATCAATTTGATTGATTCTGCAGCTATCCTTGCGGCTGTGGAAGCTCAGACCACAACCGAATCCACTAACCCTTCTGTAAATCCAGTGCCGATTGCAGACAGTTCCCCTCAGGATGAAGCAACCCGATGGCAAGCAACAGCAAGAGAACTCTTAGACCTGACAAATGCTGTGACGGACACAGAGGCACTGGCCCAAGCACGCATGCAAATGGAAGCAGCCCTTGCCACTCTGAGGCAGGCCCTACCAAGGAGAAAGCTTCTGCACGACACTGTCTGTCATTGTCAGTCTGCTGCTGAGGTTGTGCCGGTTCGCGTCACGGAAGTACCTTCCGAGGAACTTAATCAGGAACTTTGTCCTGCAAAGAGGCGACGTCTGGATGAGGAAGTGCAGCTGAGTGAGACTCACCTAGCTGAGTCAGAAATTCAAGTGGTCTACGATGACAGCAGGGAGCATTTTGAAGGGGCTGAGAGTATCATGACAGAAACAATCGACCTGCAGCAAGGGGCGGTGTTTATCCTGGAGCCATCTGAGATGATGAGAAACGTTCAGATAGTGGAAACATCGTCAACTGATGCAGCTGTAGGATCTGTTATTACAAAAGACTCATGAGAATAGGCACAATTAGCTAGACTTAATGAAGTAGGTTGGCTGGAGATAGAGAATGGGAAACTGAGGGTAGGTTTGTGAGGTAGGAGGGACTCAGTGATGTAATTGACCAGGTTCTTGATTTTGTGTTTGGGATTAAACTGTGACATTTGCTGTTTCAAAAAACTGGGATGGCCTCCAGCACCAGCAATTTTACACTCCTGCCCTCCCCAAATTGGGTAAACTAAATCTAATGTATTATTTATTATTTTATTTGGTATGTGAAAATTTCTCGTTCTGAAAGTTTTTAGAAAACTAGACATTAAAAAGTCCCAAAAATTTGTGCATAAAAAGAAACAGAAATTTGGTGTAAATTTGTTAATTGATGAATTTTCAGATTTTCTTTCAGTCAGAATTTTGAAGAATTTAATCAGTTTATTTGAGTTTGAAGTGTCGCCTAAAAAAGCTAAACGCACATAGAACGGCCGTTTCTTTCAGATTTGGGCGAACAGAAAACAGCCGTCTGCAAAAATAAAATGTATTTGGTGTGGTGCCCAATTTGATTTGTGTGGTGTGTGTACGCATGGGGTCAGGTAACAGACTGCACTAATAAACGTGGTTTCAACCTCGTTCACATGGTGTCGAGCAGCGCCCTCACCGACACCACACAAGGTTGATAATAAAGTAATCCTTGGGAACGAGGTTGGTGTGGTTTTGTTTACAATCAATTATTTCCGGAACTTGTGCACAAAATGTGATTGAGGTTGCTTACAAAAATATATTAATCGTATGTCTGAGCCTGGTAATATTTGCTGCAAATTTAGCACAAGTTGAATGTGAACAACTGAATAAAGGGATAATAAGCGTAGTTGACATGACTGATCAGATAGAAATGGCAAGGAATGACCAAGGTGATGGGCCGGAAACTAGCCCAGAGGACCAGGTAACGGACGGGGCGGACTGCGGGGGAGCCACGGGGGACGATGGTGGCTTCGATGAGGAGGCTACGGCGGATGAGAAGTGGCAAGATATACCGGAAGGTTCAAAATTTGAGTGTGAGTTTAAAAATGGGTGGTTTCTGGTGTGTTTTATAGGTGGAATGAAAAGCTTTTACTTTAATATCCCCCACCAAAATGGGTCAGAAAAATAACCAACCCTCCTTGATAAACAACTGTCTGCATTAGCTTGAAAATTCCAGCCATTTAGAGCTGGAAGTTGAAGGAATTCTATAGCCAGGGTTCGTTAGGGTCGGTTTAGATCTTGCCGATATCTTCCGTTTCCCTGAATATATCAACCAAACACTCACCTTGCCGGCAGAGTAGTCACTCATGCAGCTTGTCATCCCCTCAAAATTAGAATATGCTCAAGTTAAACCCGAAAAAAAAATTCGTGCAACTCGGTGATCGCTGTCAGTATTTTAGCAAACAGCCGTTGTATATCGAGCCTCGAGGCGCGCGTAGTGCCGCTGGCCGATAATCGATCGGAAAACATCGTTCATGTTCAAAAATCCGCTCCATTACTTTGTACCATCATGGAGGTAGCCCTCCATGGTACCATAGAGCAAGGAACTTCCTTGCTCTATGTTTGTACACAGCTGGTTTGTGCATGCACCGAGTTGCACGAAAAATTCATTTTTTTTTCGGGTTTAACTTGAGCATATTCTAATTTTGAGGGGATGACAAGCTGCATGAGTGACTACTCTGCCGGCAAGGTGAGTGTTTGGTTGATATATTCAGGGAAACGGAAGATATCGGCAAGATCTAAACCGACCCTAACAAACCCTATAGAATTCCTTCCAGCTCTAAATGGCGGATCTCACATGTCATGAGCCTAGAGCTGGAATTTTCAAGCTAGTCTGCATGTGGAACAATCAGTTATTTCAAGATTTATGTTGGTAAAATCTGTGGGGAAAAATGAAGCAGGAATGTATAGCTTGAAGTTGTATCTGAACGCTTTCAGTGACTAAACTGTGCCAAGAATGCCTTTCTTCCCCTATTGCAACGAAAGTAAAAAAAAAACGTAATTGGTTGTGCCATGTGTTTATTTATACAACTCTGAACACAAGTGAATAGTTGTTTTTCAGATTTTGCTGTTTCTGACATTTTGAGGGGTATTAAAATAAACTTTTTCCTGTGTATTATGAATTTTGAAAAATGTTGGACTTATGAGAAAAATTCAGAATGTCCAACTATGGCAGATGTAGGCCTATGTGTTATTTTTATAATTGTTTTACTGCATTCTAGGGTCTGTGTTTTCAGGTATTTTTAAGTCTGTAGAAATAAAATGCACATCCCATGGACCCGATGCTCAATTTATATTTTAACTGAAGAATTTTCTTTTGTTGACTTTCAACATATAAGAAGTTTATAGAACATTTGCTTGTTGCAATTGGGTACAATATTTGTTTTTTCTCACACAGTTCTGGACCACCCGGCAGATGTACAGTGAGTATTGGGATGGAAATAGTTTAACTTTACATGAACATCTTGATCAAATTTGTCTTGGCTAAACAAGGGGCACTGGAAATTTATCACATATTCATTATGCACCTATCAGTTTCTAATCTGTATTTATTTATTGTTTAGGGGGGAATACATGTAAAATTATAATCTGTGCAATAACAGGATTTGTTTTTACTTGCCACACTGTGTGCATATATTGTCACTTATTTTCCCTTCTATTTTTCTTTTTTACAGATTGCATGCCTGTATCCTTTTGATATATTTTCAGGCACATCATATTAAATTTGTTATTTAAATTCAGTGACAACCTACAATTTAGCTATACTATTTGGGGGTGCTAATCAAAAGTTACCCTCTTTAAGTCAGCAGGTGAATATTTTAGTGGATGTCTGAAAAAGTTTTAAAAATCTCAAAAATATTTTCCAACATTTCAGAACTTGGGTTAAAAACAAATTAGGTTCACACATTAGCTTAAAACCCTTCCACTTTAGCATCCGTCATGCACAAATGAGTGGAATTTTTGAAGTAATTTGAAAGTTGATAAAAAGTTACCTCCACCTCTTTCTGTGTAGTGTAGAACTGTGCCTCGTAAAATTGTAAATTAATAATTGTCCACAGGCACACATACCAGTTATAAAGGAGTTACATATGTATAGCACCATAATCTGTAACTTTGCATTGTGTTTGTAAGACCTTAACATTTGATGTAAACAGGGGGGGACACATTGAAAGAATCTTTTGAGCAGGTAGCAATATCCATGTTTGCCTACATGACTGAAATCGGCAAGGTTGAAAAACTGCAGAAGGTCACAGTAGAGGCAGAAGGTAAATTAGATGCTGATTTAACTGATTTAACCCCTAGAAGTCAACCCGCGAGGTGGCCTTTTTCAAACAGCGGCTATGGCTTTCTTCCATATTCAAGAGGTACAAATACGGGCTTTGGGGTAGGTTACAAGATAAATCATAGTTAATATTCTGGAAAGTCTTTTGCCAAACTTTGTCTTTTTTTCAATTTGTTTTTCAGGGGATGACATGCTCTCTTTGCTGTATCATTATTTAGACGAATTCCTGTTTGTATTTTCAACAGATCCATTTTTTATTCCAAGGGTAAGTTCTTAGTTCAAGGGCTGCTCCATTGAGGTGAATGGGGGGTCGGATATAATGTCCCTAGCTCTCTAAATATAAAATTTAACAAGCTGGTGAAACCTATATCACGACGCTGCAAAGATGAAAAGGATGAGCCGAATTCATTAATTTCTATTTGCACAAACGTAATGCCTTGTTTCAAAATGTTGCACAGACCTTTTGAATCCCATACCAACATCCCCCCTAAGCCAGACTCATCCCTGCTCAACGGAAACAGAAGCTATTATGATAAAGTGTCTTGCTCAAGAACACAAGTACTGTGAACCCCAGCTGGGCTTGAACCTGCAGATTTTCTGTTATCATGCATACATTTACATAGGTCAAATAAATTTCTTTACAGGAAGTGACAATCGATGAGTTTGATTTGGTCAATTTCAAGATCAAGGCCACTGGGTGAGTTTGCTGTGCACCTTTCTGTGAATATGAGTGCAAGTACAGAAGCGCATTGTTAATTTGGTTGGAGAAGAGGTGGGCTCGTCCTGATAATCACTCTCTCAACGGAGATCTGGGCTCAATTTCATGGCTCTGCTAACGACAGCTTTCCGCGCTTACGATCACCATTTTGCGCTAACAGCGCTAGCGGAAAAATTCTGCGCTAACCCTGTAAGCACAGAATCCTTAGTTACGGGATGTACGCATGCTCAGGAGCCAAAATTCCCCACTAACGCGTGAAATACGCTTGCTGTAAGCACAGAATTTTCTGCTACAATAAGCGGGGATTTTTTGCTAACTGTAAGCAGAGCCATGAAATTGGGCCTTGTTGCTACTCTTAGTCTGTTCTACAGATATTTTCATGGTAAATATTCCACCGGCTTTTCCAGCTTGGTTCCTTCACTTAGGGTGCAATGAGTGTGAAACTTGGCTTTCCACCTTTTCCCACTAATATACTCTAGCTGTACCTACATCTTCCCTTCATCTTAAATCTTTCCTGTTTCAGGAGAAATCTTAATTCCTACCTCTTGCATCTTTCTATTTGTACATGTAGCTCTATACCTATAGTGGCTTTTAGCCTTGTTTGGGGCGAACTTGCATTAAACAAAAAATGTACACTCGATCTTATTAAAAAGTATTTTAGTCTGTCTATGGTTTTTGTTTGATAATAGAAATAGAAAGTGCTACAACTTTAACCCCCACCCCAGGCTTTCAGAAATTGTTGAATGTATTTTGTTCCCTGGATCCAAAACCTGGATACCCACTGCAGTCAGGCTTAGTGTGATGAAGTGTAATAGACTTTTTGTATTATTGTAAAACTCTGTAGACAACAGCTTGAACAGTGAGCAAAAAAGGGATCTGAAGGTTTAGAATTTTGACTGCCGAATTTTTAAAGATAAATGAGATTATTTGGGTGAAATCTGCCCAACCACGAAAGGTATTTCTGTTCGTACTTAACTCTCAAATTTGTGTGTGACATTATTTATTAGTAGGGATGGAGTGTCCCTGTGAAAAGACCGATTGCAGGAAAAATACAGTTGATATGACAGGGATTAGGCCAGCAAACATATGTGATAAACTATAATTCAGCACAGTAGCCCTGACATAGAACACGGTACATTTTCTGTTGCATTACAAATGCTATGGAAATGTGTAGGGCCTTCCTTCATTGTCTGGAACCTGAAAAGCAATTTTTGTGCACCAACACTCATGAATACATTTGAACCAACATCCAACCCTTGGATCGTTTTGCAACAGATACATGTTTATCCAAAATGGCCTTGGGTATGCCAAAAGTGTGAAAGCCCTTTTTGGTATTTTTTTTTGTACAAGATTGTATGCATACTGGATGGTACAGTTTAAAAGTAAACATGGGACCAGGGGCCAATTTTCATAGAGCTTTTCTGAGCACCCAAATGATGTATAGTGTAGTTACCTGGGTCTATACATGGGTCTCAAAATTGGGATTTCTTTGGTATCTATTAAAGATTTATCCTGTATTTAGATCTGAACCTAGGAAAATCAGAAGGGAGGTAGGGCTGGTAACCTAACATGTGGCCAACCCCGGCCACCACCTCTAGCCCCTTTACCCACATGTTGCCTTTAATTATTAGCCTGTGTGTTCAATTGCTGCTTTATTAGTTGTTACTTGGACTTTCAATTTTTGCTCTCTACACCCATACCCATTCTCTTCTCTCCCATCCCCAGCCACTTACTCCTGCTTTTTAAATCAATCCATTTATTAATTTCAGTCTGTTCATTTATAAACTAGACATCCTGTTACCTATCCTATTATATATTGATTTATTTGATTACTCTCATGTATGATTGTTGCGTATTTTGGCCGAATAAATAATAATAATAAAGTGGCTTTTAGCCTTGTATTGAGCTACTTCCATAAAAACAAAAGTAACAAATGTTTCTGTTGTAGTATTGGTCCCGACACTCAAAATGTTATTTTTGCTGTCAGTATGGAATTTTTGGGTTATAAATTTCTGTCCAAAGGAAAGGCCACTTACAAAGGTATACAAATGAAGGATGTGGTGATTTTTACTTTACATTTATTTTTTACTCTGATACAGACATGGAGAGACATTTGATCTGACAAAACATCCTCAGGTAAGTATGTTACACTCCTGCAACAAAGTAATGGACTTTCTCAAGAAAAGGTGTAGAGGTCGGGGTTTGTATTATGTGACTGAGTCATCCCAAAGTATACGGACAAATGACCACTGTAGAGACAGCCACAATTAACCCTTTGCGTATGGAAGATGTCTGTGGGCGCAAAAAACAGTGCCACCAGGCCGGGATGACACCTGTAGCCGCTGTTTGTGCAGTTTTAATCCATTGTGGCCATTTTGCTTGGCTGCACAGGCCACCCCACTTTGAATACCGTACTCAAGGGGTTAAAGCATTCACAATTATTTTCTCTGCACAAGTGACAATCAGAAAACTGTTAAAATGTCCGGTTTCCGCATTTTGTTTTTCTGCAGGGGACTGAAGTGAAGGCAATCACATACTCCAACATGCAAGTCCACAAAGATATAGTCACGCACGATGTCTATGTAATCATCGATATTTGAAGGACATTTCTCAGTTTGAGGTGGGACATTTAAAGCAAGCCCGATTCTTGGAAAAGTGCCTTGGGGACTGCCACATACTGGGCCTGTATTTAGCTGAATGGACCCATTGATAATCCCCTAAAGCTAATGTGAATAATTTATGTATACAGAGGACAAATTAAAAGAATGACTCAACCCCTTGCCACCAGGCAGGTTGACACATATGTGCCAATCTCTGCACAAGTCGACCTGGTGGGCCCCCCCCCCCCCCCTCGTTCTTTATCTCTGTGGAATTCTTTGCCTGGTGCATGTTTCACGTCATTTTACGATCTTAACTACTACATCTTGTGGCTTTGTCTCGTTTGGGGTGAAATTGTGTACAAAACCAATGAGAGGGGTTGCAAAGAAGTACAAACCTGTACATTTGCATTTTTATATATTGACAGCCAGTGTTTTATAAATTGTAATTTGCCCAGGAATTGAATGCTGCATGTCGTAACCTGTTGGGTGAAGGGATGAGTTCTAATAAATATTGAACCTGTACACGTAACTGCCCGATGGCAAATTAATATATTTGTATTCATGAGCTTTTCCGTCAAGTCGGTGAGGACAGTTATGCTTTGTATCTTAGTTTGTGTGATTTGTTTTTAAAAGTAGACAGATATGACTAATTGGCTGCCAAAAAAATCAAGTGATTTTTATGAATACTTGATCATAATTTGTTAATGTAATTTTATTTTGAAGAGGACTTCACACAGCCATGTTCATTCATCATGAATGCTTTGCATACATGCACAAACTTCATTAGATTTAAATAGTCAAGACATGACAGAAAATACGGAACACAATATTTTGGTTAAATTCAATGGTACATATTTTCTATTAAAGTTTGGTAAGTCACAACACAGGATTAGTTATTAGCATATTTAATCCCAAATATGTTAAAGCTTGAGGTAGAAAACTTGTGGAGCATTTTATTAGGCCCAGTAATAGACCCTTTTCACCCACGTGATCAGACTTGAAATGTAAACGAAACCACCTTGGAGCAGGTTAAGCTTGACTGGTTTACTAACATCACGAGGATACGTGAAAAAGGTCTACACTTAGCATGTCTATAACAAGAGTTCATTACATTATCCTTAACCCCCAGGGTGCATGCAAAATCATTAATATTGATGGATTTAGCAGGGTTAGGGTTATTCAAAATAAATCAAAACTAAATTTTATAACGGACAGCTATGGTCAGTCTTATAGAGTATGAAGTGTGAGAACATACACTTCAGCTCTCTATTGCAAAGATAATTCAACTAATTCGAGAATTACATTGGAAATAAGTGTGTACAAGTTAACTAAGACCTCCATAATTTCCGAATATACATTTGAATCTTTTTTGACCCTGCAGCAGAATGAATAAACAATGTGGCAATGCATCTGAAAAGAAAGACTGTACAGATCTTGTACATGTACGACCATGAAATCAAATCCTCGCATTTATGTACACAAATTATGAATACAAAAATCTGAACTTTCAGGAAATATTTTTTGGCTTATTCCCGGGCAATGTTTCATAATTTTTACTACACTTAACCACTTCTGAAAGTCCGCTCATGCCTTTTTAAGTCTATTAGCCAGAGCACAAATTTCAATTTGTGGGTGGGAGTTTTTAGCAGACGGGATGCTTCAACAATTCTCCACGCAGTGATGTAATTAAATTGCAAGTTTTCTTTGGCTGTTCAATAATGTACATTTAACAACAATACTTGATTTTTTTGCATGAAGATACTTTTTGGCATCGTATTGATAAAATGATGAAGGGAAGTTCATGTCGAGTTGTTTGTCTAACGTGTGATTTAGGCTATATTCTATAAAGACAAAAAGTATTATTATTTTTAAATCCAATGGTTGTGAGAAGGGAAATTTGAACATTTCATGAAGCAACTGACATGTAGTGACTTTACACAATGCATAGTGTTTTGCCTCACAAGGCCAACCTTGAACAGAAACAATACCAAAAAAAAGATAATGTACTGGCCACATTATACACCAAAAATAAACATGGGCAACTGACTATGATCTATAATTGCCACAAACTCATTAGATGCAAACAATCCGGCTTCTACAGTAAACTGCACAGGGGCCAATTTTGTAAAATTGGGTTACCAGCCAAAACTGATTGTTATGCCAAGCAAACAACAGCTAAATACCAGTCGCAAGCAATATACTTCACACGGAGTTTTGGCTGATAACCTGATTTTATTAAGCAAGGTTTTTTTGTGCTAAAGCAAATATTGTGCTTGAGCAGCTCTATGAAATAGGCCCCAGTTGACGCAATCAACATAAATGCCCTATATAATATAAATACCCGGAGTATACAGAGTCGTACACAATGTTGTCCGCTGTACACGCAGTGCAAGTTCTATAGGGGAAGTGAATTCTGGCAGGTGGTAATATAAATATATACCGCCTCTCCAGCAGGCTGTGCAAATACCAGGAGTTTCATAGTTATCGAATGAAAACTCGGGTGAAAGCAATTAAAACTCTTATGCACAAGTTCCTACTGGACTGGAAGGCTCGAGAATCATTTCCAAACATTTTTTATTCCCGCTGGATACACAACAGCCTGTTGTCACCTACTCAGGCTGTGCGATTTCCGGAGAGGCGAGTGTAGTCTTTGGTGCCCAGGCAGGTCCTCGAAGTAGGGGTGGTCCAATGCCTCCTGGAGTGTTACCCTCTTAGCGGGGTCATACGCTAGCATCAGTTTAATCAGATCGAAGAGCAAGTGGTACTCTTCGGTGCTCCGTGAGCGCATATAGTGGTGCAAGGGTTTGCAGTTCTCCCGCACGTAACGACCAGAAGAGCTGTTCTTGTCCCAGTCCACACTGTTGCGGTAGAAGTACTTTTGCTTCCTGTGGATTCAGAATGTAATGTAATGTTGAGAGAGATTTGTACTGATTATCAGTCTTTTATGTCAGCCATGCTGAATCCAACACAAACCAATAACCACAAAAGTCAGTTGGATTTAGTTGATCCGACCAGTGAACAAACCAACAAAAGATCATCTGTTCTGACTGCTAGATCCTGCTGCATTCAACAGGCTTCAAATTTCAAAAGCTGTTGGATATTGTTGGCTGTAGTAAGGCCTCAGTACAAACACCTGCTGTAGGGTTAGTGTCCTGACATAAATAGGAAATCTGTACCTCGTTTTCTTGATCATTGAAGACGGCATGGGTCCAAGGATCATCTCCATCATTGCCAAATGCTCTCTATTATCGTGAGTCTGGTACGTAGGAAAACGACAAAAACTGAGATGAACTTCAAAAGTCAACAAGTTCATGAGTTTGTTTCAAAGGCTCCCGAGGGAAAACAGGACATGTCACAGTAAATATATAATTAACAAACTTGTTAAACCTGTTCAGTGTTCTCCAAGTTCTAAATTTTAAGCTTGGCGGGCAGTGACATGAAATCTTGAAACGTTAAAGACATTAGCCTTTTAGAGGTATGGCGGACACAATAGGAGGGCGCTATTTGATTTGGGTAAAACCTGTGTATTTATACCCAAATAAAATAGCGCCCTCCTATTGTGTCCGCCATACCTCTAAAAGGCTAATGGAGCTGCAGGCGCTGATCAAAGCATTCTGTTTTGGTCTTTTTGTCCAATACACATTCAGATTATTGATGTCTAAATCTATTTTTCTCTGTAACCAGAATAGAACCAGAATTTTAAACTTCATGGACATATTTTAAAGGCTGGTGGCCACTTAAGCATGGTGGGAGACACAAAGCTTGGTGGCCCTACCTACTACCCTACCTATCAAAACCTATCGAGTTTCAGGTTGAAACACACAAGCTGTTGGAGAGGAAGGGCTTAGGTTTTTTGATAGGTTATGACATATAACCAGTGATGTAGTCGAGACCATGACAAGACCACACAAGTCCCTGCAAGACCAGCACAAGACCAGCAAAAGACCTTCAGTCTTAATTCAAGTCTTAAGCTATTCAAATGAACTGTAATAAAAGCATTCCTTTGTCATGCTTTATGCCTGTTACTTGTTCCTGCTACAAGCTGGTCTTGTGCATGGTCTCGACTACATCACTGGTTATAACAGTAGGAGGGTTAATAAATATAAACAGTATGTACTGAGAGCAATGTGTCACTCACCTGGAACAATGTAAAACCTGTGTACAGCTCAAACATGATAGCACCTATACTCCAAACATCACAAGCCTGATCCCAACCCAGCTCTGCACAATCAAACAAAAAGATAAGCACATACAGGTCACCTTTGCATTTTATTAACGGATGCATGGAGATCAAAAAATGACAGCAGGCAGGATTTTTACTTGACAAGAAGTGCATTTGCCAAGCACATTTTGTCAACTAGCTTGTAGGACACGAGTGATTTCATGTTAAAGCACGCATACGCCCTTCTAGCAGGCCCATGATTTGTTTTGCTGATCAGCAATGCTAACATCATACAGCCACTAAGCAGGAACAAACTTCTAAGTTTCCTTGCTTAGCAAACATATCCAGAGAACCTGGCAAAGAAATATACAAATGTGTGTGCTTACCGAGTAACACCTCTAAAGCCCTGTAGTGTCTTGTGGAGACAATGGTACTGTGGTGTTCGTGCTCAAAAGTCGCTGAACCAAAGTCTATAAGGCGGATGTCAGAGCTCCTAACTGTTTTCTCATCACGCTTCTGTTAAATAAATGTCAAAATGCAAGTTCAGGAAAAGAAAACAATGATGAAACTTCACCCACATCAAGTTCACTTTGACAGGGTTTAACTTGAAAAAAAAATTCTGCCAATCTACTACCAAGAAAGAATAAAACTGCCCCTCCACTTCCAGCAAAAGCTAAATAATTGCCTATACAATCCTACATATTGCCACTGAGATCCATCACTGTAGTCTGAACGTCAAATGAACGTCTTGAATACAGACAAAAAAAAGACAACCTGGCTGGTTGTCATCCATACACGCATTCTTGCGCATACTAAATCCATTGTTTGCTTTACGCTTGGCTGCACAAACCGTGGAAAGAGTTCCATATCCGGAAAGAGTTCCATATCCGGACATCACTTAATTTACCTTAATATCTCTTAAAAACTACCAAAAAGTGAAAATCTGTTGAAGAAACATGAATTTAGGAGGGAAAAAAATTCAACTTTTTCTTTGAAAATCCTTTGACTTTTTCTGTCATGGCCCATAGACTTTGTGCACGAGGTCCAAGTGATGGCCGAATATGGTACTCTTTCCCAAACCGTATTAACTACAACCGGTTAGAAGGGGTTAAGACAACAGACAAGCTTTTTCTGAGCCAGAGATGTTAGTCAAGTTTATCTTATAGCTGACAATAACAATTCTAACTCAGGACAATAAATTTACAGTGTGGTGCTCCCAGTTTTCTTTGTTCACTTAAACCAATTAAGTTCAGAGAGATACACAGCACTTTCTCACCTTGGAGGGGTTGTATCGAATATCGTACTCCGAATTTACAAACAGGATGTTCTCCGGCTTGAGGTCGGTGTGGGCAAGCTTCATATCATGCATGACTGAAATTAAAGTACAGAATAACCACGATTAAATAAAGCATAAGACATGGGGATGAAGTTGTTGTTTGCGAGTTCCTTAACTCATTTAGGGAAAATATTCTCCAAATCAAATTCTTGTTTACTACCCACGGAGGTACATGTAAGAAGCCCACTCATATTTCAGCTGTGTCTATCTAGCATGATCCACTAAAGTGTGCAAAGAAATTCTGACGAGTAAATGAAAATAAATAAGGCAGACTCCACTTAACCCCTTGCGGCTGGCTGACGGCCATAGCCGCGGTTTGAGGCGAGACCACTAGGCCGGTTGAGGTGTATAGCCACATTCCTGCACATATCCAATCTATTCATTACTCAACTACATGTACATTTTTCTTGAATGGGCGTGTAATAAATAGATGGGGCTTTTTCAAACAAAGCTTTCTCATTCACACGAACAGGGGATCCGCAAGTGATGAAAAGGGCCACTAATGTTCAGTGTGGCGCTTATTGTTCAAATTTACGCTTGGTTGCATAGCCCCTTTAGTGATAGTTACTGCATACCAGTACCTCATGGATAAAAGCCGGCCGCAAGCAGTTAAAGTATAAAATCTGAGATTCATTTAAAAATGTAAGATAACAGTGAAATCACTAGCTCATTGTCAAGTTTATTCTGGGCTTTGATTGGTTTAAACGCCAAGGGACTGGGTTAAATAGATCGGTCTATTAATACAGATATGACTTACACTTGACAGCATAGGACAGTTGGTAAGACATGTGTCGTACTTGATCCATCGGATAGGGAAGGTAGTTGTTTTCTTTCTGCAGCATAAGAAAAGCATTTATAGAGAAAAATTGTCAAGAGCGGGACTTGAACCTGCAATCACTGGATTACTATACCAGTGCTCACCAACTAAGCTATCTTGCTCCAAATTTGCCATGTTCCAATTCCATTTCTTTGTTCAGGGGATGCAGGTCAGATGCCATAAACTCACAATGTCGTAAAGACCTTTCCACCTGCGTGACTAGACAGCGTAAACAAAACCACCATGTATGGATTGTAAATGTATCGTACGGGGACAGGTTAAACCACTTGTGCGTATGAAGCATGCTTGACTGTTTACTTAAATAAGCACTTCATCAGCACCACTAAACTATGCGGTCCAAGACGACACGTGAAAAAAGTCTATAGCCTGAGATCACGCCAACTTCAAATCAAAGAATATATATTAACCCTCCCTCTCTCAGGGCCAAAATGGAGCTTACTACCCTATATATCAAAACCTATCAAGTGACAGGTTGAAACACACACACAAGCTGTGAGAGTTGGTGGGTAGATTTTTTGATAGGCTGTGATAGTTATAACTATAGGAGGGTTAAAAATTGAACTACATGTATTTATAGAATATTTTAGACTTCAGGAAAGCACGAGGTCATTTTTGAGACCAAGACATATTCATGTGGCTCTTTATGCCTGCTTAGTATTTACAATGCACGTCAAAAGCCCCCTTGTGCAAGTAGGTATGTTAACAGGCAGCAATCGCATACAATCCAGACACAGAGTACCTAAAAGTTCAAATGCTCAAGGTCAAACCCACAGTTTACATGAATCTAAGCACACGGTTGAATGCACCCAACACCAACATGTTTAGTTTTTAAAGCTGTGCCGATTATGTTGAATAGCACTGTTCATACAAGTATCACATGCTTGGATTAGCATATATGCCATGACCCCAAGGTGAAATCTTTCACTTTTTTTTAGCTTGCTTACCAAGAAGTCAAAGACACTGAGACCTAGAACTTCAAAGGCGAGGCACATGTGGCCATGGTAGTCGAACCAGTCAACCATATGCACACACAAACTGCCGTACAAAAGAAAAAAAGGTCATAAGTACAGATCAAAATGTGTATCACAAACAAAACATCTGTCAAGTATTGTTTTTTACATTTTCAAAGTGAACAAAGAAACTGGCAGGAGCGGGATTCGAACCTGCGAGCTCTGGAACACCGTACCGGCGCTCTACCAACTGAGCTATCTTGCCCTATGTTGGCAGTCTCCCAAATTGTCAGTATCTTTGTCAGTATTTTTTTTAACAAAACATTCACACATGTGTTACAAGTACCTCTGATTGCTATCAGTGTGTTTATAAGTCTCACCCAAAAAACAAAGTCTGAAGTGGATCTTCTGTTGTGCTTTCAAAATGATATCAATCTTCATATATTAAAGAATGAAAAGGAAAGGGAGGTTTTACATCATGATACACTTGTGTTTTTAGGTTTTTTGGGTTTTTTGGGGGGGAGGCAGGGTCATTCGTTAGCAAAATTGTGCTTCTTTCATTGTTTACAAAGATCTCGGTGATACTGCAGATTGCGGGTTCGAGACCGGCTGGGGGTCATGGTGCTTGTGTCCTTGAGCAAGGCACTTTGTCACAAGTTGCTTCTCTCCACCCAGGAGTAAATGGGTGCCTGTGAGGGCAGTGATGGTTATGTGTTTGACTAGCCTGTGTGCGCTTAAAATAGCAGCTGGAGCTGTATACTCCCCAGGGAGCTGAGAAAGTTTCAGGAATGATTAATGGGCCAGATGACCAGGGGTATTTGTAAAGCACTTTGATCTTGTTAAAAGCGCTAAATAAGTACCTGTATTACAATGACAAAAGTACCCTTAAGGAGACACTTTGTCGTCATGTTTTATACCTTAGAGAGACAAGTGGAATTAGGGAGACATTTCAGTGTCTCCCCAAGTACCCAGCCCCCCTAAGGAGTGAGAATTTTACTGTCGAAAGTGAGTTATATCGATAGAGGATGGTCCAAAACGAAAATATACCAAAATTTGTGGGGGTAGGACATGGGATATTTGGGTTAGGTTACATTAAAGTTGCAAAAAATGTGTGCACGCGTCTATGGCAAAGTCTCCCAAATGACCCATCAGTAATTATTATTACTGTTATTATTACAAAGATCTTACCTCTTTCCATCTGTGTCTCTGTGTAGTAGCTTCGTTAGCACGTTGATCTCTAGCTTGGCAGCTTCGGTGTACTTCTCAATGTTCTTGATTACCTTCAAGGCCACGTGGCTATTCCTAAATTCAAGAAAGGAGGACTACCAGCAAAGGACGTACGTATGCATGCAGCTACATGGAAGCCAGTGCTATTTACCAGGCCCTATGCTAACTAACTGCAGATTTTACTAGCCTGTATATATTTTGTAGTTTTATTAATTGCTTTTATATATTTTTCCCCGTTAGGCGCGCCAGTCATGAAATTGATATTTCAGAAAATAAAAGGCCGGTGGTACAAATGACTTAGACAGTTAGAAGGCATTATGTACTATCTAGATAAAGTCACTTGAATCACTAGTCACCGAGTCAGGATCATACTTTGATCTAAATTGTAACAGGTAGGTTACTGAATTTTTCGTTGGGCCACAAGGCAACCAAGGAAGCAAGTTTGGGTAGCCCAGAGCGATTTTCACTAGTACGCCGGGCTAGTACTATTTTTAGGCCTGATGTATGTATGCGCAGTGTGCGGAAGTTTTAAAACTTGTACATATTGCTCGAAATTTACTCAATATACCAAGAAAATTTGGCCTAAGTTTTGAAGGTCTGCATGGTAAGATATACAGTATGGTGAAGGTTTGCAATAACACCACTTGGAAATGAATCTTTATGAGTGTTTGTTGGTTCTGAGAAGAACTGGTCAATTTGGCTTCAAAAATACCAAGGGAGTGGGACAGAGGGATAAGATTTGTTTTGCTAGGGAATTTAAAGGATTGCACGAGGTAGCGATAAGGACTGACAAGATAAATCCGACTTACACTGAATGCAAATCTTTACAGTCGATCACCTTCCCGAATGTTCCTTCTCCAAGCGTACCAACCACCTCATCTACAAGACATTGGGGAAGGGAAAAGAATCAAACAGCATTAGAGTGTTTCTTGGACATGTTTGTCAAGCACGTGGCCATGACAATGAAAAACATACAACACCTGGGATGGGAGAGTAGTATGTGGAAGACATGATGGGGCGGCCAATTTCATAGAGCTGCTTAGCAAAGATGGCATGCTACGCCAACAAGAAACGGCTGGGCAGGTTTCACGGACAACCAACCAAACTCTACACAATATCCAGAGGTATTAGTTGGTAACATGGCAAAATTTACGCACATTTAATTTTAAAAATGAGGGCTTAGCAGACCTATAAAAGTGACCACTGGGGTTAATTTCAGAGCTATATATATAGAATTTTCTTTTTTAAATACTTTGGATAATACTCAGCGAACATTGGACTGGCACACTAGAAACTTGAATTTCTAAAAGCTAAAGACTGCTTGAATTTCTACTCATTGGTAAGCTCTGCCTAATTAGGGCCCCAAGCATCAGACGTACATGTAAAAACTACAACCTGAAATAACAGTATTCAATGGCATTCAAACAAATGGCAATATGTTATAAATGTGGACATGAAGAGCTACCAGGGTGAATTTGTACTCCAAATCTGCTGCATGCTTTAAATTTGAAAAAGAGTTAACAAAAGTAATGTAACTGAATCTTTAAGCAACAAGTATCACACGTTTCCAGTTACAGTGTACATGTAGTTTATAAAGAGAGCTACATGTACATGTATGAAATTAAAATAAGGTCCATTTTCGTGGCAATGCCCATCATTCTGCTTGAGGTTTACTCTGCTTGTCTAAGTGTTATCAGCATCAAGTGTTGAAGCTGAGGCATTAAGTACATGTAACTAGTTAAAGAACATGTGCGGTATTTACAAGTCACATTACACTCAATAAAGGTGCTGAATAATTGCTGGTCACATCAAATACCTATGTAAATGTATGCACTGAAAGTAAATATGTACTGTACACAGAGTAGTATGCCTACATTGCGCACCTGATGCACTGGAACTCCGAGCTGACAAACATAATATACATGTACATGTACCAGTATTGTTATCTGGCATGTACATGTAGACATGGTAGATACCAAATTGGTAAGCAGCAATAGATAAAATTAAAAGTATCATGGAACACGTACATGTACATATGCATTACCTGTACGGTAACACAAAATGCACTACACAATCTATACGCATTGTGTATATATATATGTACACGTATAACATGTCCTACATGCAGACATGTGTCTTCTATATCGAGAAAGGTTCTTTACAGCAGCTTCATAAAGTGAGGCATACGGTCATTAGGCAGTACATGTAGTGTGACCAGTCCAACACCTTAACCAGTGTAATGCATGTAACGTTTATTGCAGATAGAAAGTATTCAGCCCAGTAGCTCTCACAGTACATGTACAAATGTATATGTACACACAGTACATGTACACGTACAAATATATATGTACATGCAGAAAATTCATCTGTTTTTATAAACAGGGATAAATGTAATGTTTGTGTTGATGAAAGAAAAACATAGTATAGAATTGTGCATGGAATAGCCACCTGAAAAGCCATTTAATACTCTGTATTACATGTATTACATGTAAGACTTTAAAAGTGAAATATAAGACTAAGATAAAAATATAAAATTGCTACTGAACGTACATGTATGCTTAAAAGAAATCTGCAAACACAGAAGAAAAAAAGTCAGTTTCAAGTTACCATAGTTATTAATCCTAAAAAACACCAACAAATCCAGCTTTAAAAATTACAGCCAGAGTCACAAAATGAGTCAATGGGTTAAAAAACCTTGAATCATGGTCGTGTCATTTGTCTGAATGCTGAAAAGTGTGTATGTGTGTGTAGAAGATATGTACAGAGCTTATAAGGCACTACGTAAAAAAGATTACGGAGCATTTCAGACTGTACATCTTGCTTGAAGGATGTCCCCTGGTCGATACACAAGGTGTCCATCCTCGTCATCTATCACTCCTCGACCTTTGCCCTCCTCTCTCCGACTCCGCCCCTCTTCCCTTGTACTCTGCCTCTCTTCCCTTCGACTTCTCTGTATACCCCCAGAACGCAAAGCGCCACCCAGACGGGACAACCAGACGTCGTGGCACATACGCATGGCAGTGGTTGAAATCGCAGCGAGACACATGGTTGTAGTGGTGACGGCGACGACGACGGATGTGGTTATGGACAGGTGGGCAAAAGATTCGAAGTTGGTACCACAGGTTGTTTTCGTGTAATGCCCCCGACAAACGGGTGGTTGTGATACATAATATAAGAAATAAGACAGGGATGCAAAACGGCACACAAAATCTTTGTCAATCCAATGCAGGCTCTGACAAAACTTCTGGTAAACACATCCCAAAAAAGAGGAAAAGGTTGCTTCCGTTGTTTTTTTAGCCCCAAACAAGCATTGATATACTGTAAGAAACTTGTCGACAAACCCAAAACATCCCCCCAAAAGAAAAACTGTTTCAACAAACGCAGTAATTCATCTTAAAAAATAACAGAATCGGAGGAAAAAATAAAATGCAAAAATTGCAAGAAAAGATATCTCCTGCTTGTTTACTCCTTTCTGATTTCCCATTCAACACAAGATTCCAAGCGTACAAAAAAAAGTTTCCCTTAAAAAAAATCCCGTCCTTAAGCTAATTTCAAATTAAACCTATCAGTCTTACCAGAGTGTCTTCTCTAACTAAAAGGGATAGTCATTCCACAATGTGGATCTCATGACGACGTTCCTAGTGACTTAATTATTCCCGACGTTCAGAATTTCAAGGATATTACCATGAGCAATATTTGCAATAACCCTGCTTCTTGTCCACCACTTGTGATTTTACAACCCTTTTCTTCAATTTCACCCAAATGCCAAACTGTGCACATTTTCATGGAAAGCAGAAGGTATACTGGGGAGGAGGTTGTACATTGAAAAGGCATGAGAAGGGTCAATACCCTGTTAATTGAGAATACTATAAAACCAAAGGATGCACAGAAAAATAGATGGAGTTCAACAAAGTTCAATGGTTAATATGCTAAAACAATGTGTGGTCTCATGAGCAAAGTGTATTTCAAAGACTGAAAAGAATTAAGGGTTTGATGGCAGTTTGGCATAGCCAAAACATGCATGTAAATTGTTCTTAAATGTGATGCCCTGTATTTCAAGCAAAAATAACTGTTGTTGAATTCCATTAACTTTTCTTGGTATAAGCCCTGGTCTTAGAAACCACCGACACACAGGCAACTGGACTTCACCTCATTACAACAATCAATGAGCAAAAAAACACACCAAAAAGTCAATGGTTGTTTTGGTTTTTTATGATTTATTGACAATCAGTCGGGTTTCCAAAACGAGGAAGCTGGATTTTTGAATTGTTGAAGTTTGTGTACAACAGTTGTATGTAGCAAGGCCAAATAAATGTATACCTGTGTTTCCTTATGTCAGTAGAGGTCCTGAAAAAACATACAACCTCCTTCACATATTAGAATGTTGGGCAATAAAAACTTCGGCAACAAATAATTAAAAGTACAATGTATGTAAGAGGAAACACAGGTTTTATTTAACTTGGTCTAACTACTCATGCAACAGTTACCTGATAACGAACAACCTTTCAGAAATGCAGTGCTCATACCAGGCATCAACTTATCTTGCCAATTATGACAGAGAAAGACTACAGCCGTTTCATGAATGATACTAACCCCTGATGATTTACTGCGTGAGTGATGACGTCGGTGCTTTCTGTGGCGTCTACTCCTCCTGTAGTCACTGCTCCTGCGGTAGTCACTGCTGAGCTCTTCTCTTTCCCGGGGGATGTAGTAGTCATTGTTGTAGAAAACTCCCCCTCTTGGCGGGGAATCCCTGTAGTCATACTCATGGTATGGATCGTAGTAGTGTTGCCTTCGGGAAGCTACTGAATTATGCGAGCGGTCTCTACGCTGGTCCCGACTGATGAAAAATCAACCCAAAAAAAGGAATGAGATCACACTACAATTTACACATGATAATTAATGCTTACAAAGTTACAACACTAGCTAATTGTGAAATGTGCAGGATGGTGATAATCAACAAATAATTATAAAAAGAAAACAAATGTACATTCTTGTAAGACTTTCAAAATTTACTTTAATTAATAGTACAAAAATCATTCACATTTTTTCTACATGACACTGGACGTTATTTGTCTACATGCTGTGAGTGACATTGTCTATTTGTTCAGCACTTAAAATCAGATTGCCACTATACATTGTAGAACTCTGATGCTACACTAAAAAAAATGTTCTTGTTAAACCAGACTTGAATTCTATTGCTAATGTCAACATTTATTTTTAGCCATTTATCAAGTTCAACATTTGTCCCTCCTCTCCCTAAAAACTTGTACTCAACACACACAAAATGTTTAGAAAGGAGCATTATCAACAGGTTTTCCTTCAATACAGAATGGCCAAAAACAATACGTGGTCATGGTCGGGTATAAAGGCAAATACTGACGTTTGACTAATCGACATACCCAATTCACATTGGTAATTGCAACAGGAAAGTGACAACTTCCCTTGTGCAGGAACTTCAGTTCACTGAGTGCTTAGACCGTCTGGGTTCACTGTGCATGTACATGCTTGTATGTGAAAAATGGCTGCCTATTATGGGGTACTGATATGTCAATACGGGCTTGTGCAGCCAAGCATAACGCAATGAACTGAGCATGCACGAGAATGCGCGTATAGATGACAACCAGAAAGGTGGTCTTATAAATCAGTCATTACCAGTCGTCCAGTCTTGAGAAAAAAATTACACACTCCTTTGTCCCTTGCTGTCCCTTGCTGTCCCCTCCCCTTATGCACTCCCTTTGATGTTCACCCTCTGCCACTCTCCTTTGGTCCTTAATCTCTCCTTTGTGTTTCTTCACCCTTACTTGTTTGGGTTTCCCATACAGGTTTGTTTCTTGTACACTATCATTTGCCTTCTAGAAAGAACTTGCCAATTTTGTTGATTTAAAAAAATATATCTTTTAGAAGGTTCCGATATTAAAAAATATTAAATTTTAAATCATCCACAGAGATCAAGGGGAGTACAAGGTGATTTGGGTACGAGTTGACAGGGCACATGGTGTCAGATACCAAAATAATCACACACCATAAAATAAATTACTCCAAGCAAAGCCTCCAAGCAAAGCCTTTTTATTCGGGTTTATGTACATGTATACCTGTAATACCGAGAGCACTGAAGCACTTCTCCTGCCCCAGTATCTAACAACATTCACTTTCTCAAGATCAATAACTCCCGCCCGCTCTTTGATCATACCGCGGAGTAAGTTCTGTCGCAGCGTAAAAACTGCAGCTCACATTCCATTGACAGAGTAACAAGATAGCCAAGATAAGATATAAACAGCATATTGGCCGGCGACATTACTGACACTTTCCATTTATTGCATTTTGGTTGACGCATATTTCAAAACACCGCCAGACGGTTCGGGTCTAAACAGAGTTGGAAATCGATCAATTTGTCTTTATTTATTTACTTATTTTTGGTCTAAAATGTTACTTTGAATTTTTCACCTTAAGTTTCGGGTACCGGAACTGGAAAATTTGGATCCAGGTATTGGCGCCGGCATTCGGGTACCCGGATACCCGGCACAGGCCTAATGTAGAGTTCACAAGTTGGCGTAGCTGCACTTAAATGATAAACTTACCTTCTTGACCTGTACCTATATGACCCATATTCATCATTGTAGCAATGTCTGGAGGGTGACCTCCTCCTCCGTCTGTGTCTGTATTGATTTGAATATCTGCTAGACGATCGTTGTCTGTGATATGAGCGAGGCATCTACAGAGAAAATGCAAATATGAATGTCATAGGCATGAAGGAACACTGTTTGCTCAATAGAGTCTGTATGGCATACATGTATCTCAAACCTGTAAATGTACAATGTAGTTTAAAGACAAGTCTGTGACTGTCGCTATGTACATGTAGTAAAAAAAGACATTCACTTCAGTGTTCTCCACGGCCTTAAATTTTAGCAGGGCGGCAGACACAATGCGAGCGCGGAGCGCGAAGCCCTTACGGCGTGGGGTTAGTGCTGCAGCCGAACCGCCGAACCAAACTAAAAATGGCCGAACATGGCCTTCCGAACCGAACCGAACCGAACCGAACCAAAATTGTTGGTTCGGAAGTTCAGCAAACTTTACGCACACATATTGATAGCGCTAGGAATGCATGCGATGATAGGACAAAATTAGCGCATACAAACGGCACGGATATGATTGAATTTACCTGTTGATAATTCCCTTTTTCGGCCTTAATAAAATAATAAAAAAATAAAAAATAATAAAATCAATGCGGCACGAAAAAAGGAAGCGGGCGGGGACGATCAACTGTTGTTTTGTTTTACTTGGCCTTAGTGGTCTTGAACTTGACCTTTGTACTGCACAATAAGCCAGTTCGGTATTTCAACTGCGCATAATGATATTTTATCCCGAATGACCCACGTGACCTAACGCGAGCGTGTGAATGCAAAAGGTGGTTAAATTCAATCAGAATGGGCGTTCGCATAACATAGCCCGACATTACGTCAGCAAATTTATCCCGATTAACCTTTGACCTTTGACTGAGATACCGAACTAGCCATGCTGGCTTATTGTTCCACTGTTAACACATCTACAATGATCAATGTACATTATGGAGAAAGGAACAATGTATCCTCGTGTGGCCATTATTCGCGCACTTAAGACTGTGACCGAAATTTTAACAGTATAAACTAAGCTTTACATGGTTTTGGTATTTACAATTGTTTAGTATGACTAATATCTTACCTGGAATTTTTTTTTAGGAATATTGAAAGTAACTGAAGCAACAGAACCGCCACCTACGCAAACGAGTCGGATTGGTTCTTCCAAAAGTTACGTGACAAAAATTCGCGCATGCGAGGTAAAGGTTGAATAAAAGGAGTCTCCGAACTCCAATGAGATGAAAAAAATAATGGTTTTAGTCCTGTACATTGCATGTGATTTTGGACACGACAAACGTATTAAGTTTGGTCATATGCATATTAAGTAGGCCTTAATTTTAAGACATGTATGCCGACAAACAACAACTCAATGATGATATCGGTAATCTACGCAAAACGATGGTAAAAAATTATAAGGCGCACGTCTTTTCTCAGGCTCCATATTTTTGATAACGCCCTCTGTTGTTTAGCGAAAGTAAACTGAAACGTCATTTACGAGTCGGAGCTGGTCGTGCAACACTGACCGGTAGCTCGCAGTGAATTTTTAGTAGTCTTTTGGGAAATTTAAACAAGCGGTGTTTTGTATTTAGTCTATATGGTAAGATTTTACTCTCTTTTTGCATTTTGTCAAAATACTTACGGGAAAAGCTTTTACTTTCCACATAACTGCACACAGAAGAAAGATGATGTGACGAACGATCATGACAGCAAATTTGATGTCAGTGCGTGCTACGTGAACAAAGTTACGCGCCGAGAAAGTTGGTCGCGCGAATATTGGGCAGCGCGAATTTGGGACCCAGCACGATACATGTAACAGTTACATGTACAAACAGGGAGAGGATACATAGGCCTAGGACATGTAAAAAATGTTGGATAAACTGGCAACATCTGTTTCAATCAAAGCACAACATCATCACCATCCCACCGTTTGAAATCAACTGAATTTTGAAACACAACAGCATCAAAAATTAATGACAAACATGACAAAGGTGTGGGCAGTTGTCTGGCATGCCAGGATGGTGAAAAAAACTTAAATATAGAGTCTGGACTACCTTCTGCTCTGGTCATTACTTTATTTCTTACGAATTTGCCATTGCCTAGTAATACCATGGAGAAATAAAACACAATCACACAAAAACAAGAACACTGTGGTGTGGGAAAAAGACTGAAATGACATGAATGAAAATGATCTCGATTCTCGCCTGTCGCCACAAATTCGACAACAATCCTTCAAACCACACAACCGTACATCCACCAACACTAAGACAATATTTGGGGCACTTTAACACCAATTTAATGAAATTAACTAGTATAAAATTCTTACGGTAGTCGTGAGGAAATCCCTCACTTTACCGAGGAGAAACTCCACGATGAGTAATTTTTGCCTCGACTTTCTCGACTCGATCGACTCGACTGCGCGCTCTCGTAAAAAATTAGGTCACGTTTACACGCACACGTACGTGCACAATCACGTACGTACGATGCATCGCACGCGCATGCAAAATAAGTTCGGGCAAACACGTTACTAAACCATTCTCTGATTGGTCACGAATATGAGCTTCTCTTTCAGAGGATGATTTCAGTATCCAATAAACAGCAGTCTCTTCAAAAAGACCAAATTTGGCTGTTTCAAGTATTGCTCTCGCCCGTAGTTCCTCTTAAAATTGACTTTAGCCAGTGGAAACAAGTCATCTTTTCAGAATTTTTTTTAATTTCTTTTACAAAAATTGTTTTGACAGCAACAGACCAGACGAAAGAATGAAAACTTTTGCCTAATGTAACATTTTCAAAAACAAACTTCATATGCCCTTAGTAGTCCGGATATTACCCACTGGCGATGGCACTGCGGGTCCAAAATATTTACCCCATGGCCCATGGGGGCGCTCTTCACTATTTGTGGCGGTATACTGTGGCATGGTACGTGTGTTATGTGGACGACGTCTCTCGAGGCAGGTCGGCTTTCAAAGAGTCTCTAAAAAACACCCCCAATATGCCGGCAATTGTGAAGGGTATAACTCTGAAATTTGCCAAGAGTATTGTTGTAGAATTCTGTCCCTGGCAAGCAAATGTTCGGTCTGCAAGGTACGTATAGGATAAATTATAATTGACGACCCCCCTCCCTTTTTCCCCTGTATTTTTTTTATTTTTGCGGGGGGGGGGGGGGGGGGGGAAGGGGTCGTAGCCTAGGAGGGAAGGTGATTGGGGGGGAAAGAGTTCCATATCCGGACATCACTTATTTTCCCTTAATATGACTTAAAAACTACCAAAAAGTGTAAATATGATGGAAAAACACGAATTTAAGGAGGGAAACATTTTCAACTTATTCTTTGAAAATACTTTGACTTTTTTGTCATGGCCCATAGACTTCGTCTTTGTGCACGAGGTATAAGTAATGTCCGGATATGGAACTCTTTCCACCGCCTGGTTGAGAATGGTCACAAGGGATTGTGGGAAGGAAAAAGGCACAAACATTGCTCCTTTTTCCTTCCCACGATGCCTTTTAACCATTGTGTCTTAACCAGGCGGTGTTTGCGATAGGCTTATAATATATGACCCACCACCCCTTATTCTGTTATTCCCGATTGTCATGCCACTGATAGGGAATTAAATTATTTCTTTGACACAGAGAATTCCAGAGCAGAGTTGGAAACTCCTCAGTGAGACAAACCAACATGAAGTGCTCCGTAAAGACCAAAGTGAAGAATGATGGAACACCACCCTCAATCACAATTCTATTTGGTAAGCCGAAATTCAGCCATTACAGGTTTTCAGTAGCTGTTCCAAGAATGGTTTATGGATTTTACTTTCCCCAAAAGACAAAATATTCCAAAGCCATAAAGATCACCTAAACCACTTTACATGTTTTTAGAGACTTGGCTTTAAAAATGCTCAAAAAAAATTCACATACAAATATACTACTCAAAAAAATTAAAGGATCAAACTTAATTATAATTTTTTTTTTTAACCCCTCCAGTCAATTTGACTTTGAAACACCTGACTGAGCAATTGCATCATCTCACATTCTGTGGTGCTTAACCAAGCATGGACATGCGCTGCAGTGTACAATGAGTAAAATCAACTTCATTACACACCTGACTGAAATTTTCAAAGGCAAATGTCTGATCCTTAAATTTATTTTTAGTAGTAAAAACTAGTATATATTAATTTATTAGAAAAAATGAAACAAATACATGTAGGTGGTCTCCTGTCCAAAAATCAGGTGGTCAGAGATGTAAAACTTTACATAGCCTAAGACTGTAAGAAGGATATTTTTGTAGAAAGTTTCTCTTCAAAATGTATTTTCAGATGACGGCAAACAACTCATCTTCAAGAGCAGATACCTAACCACCATTGATATGTTGCAGAGGTTTGGAACCCTGAATCTACAGCGGGAAAAGGCCTTCCAACAACCTGATGCAGGGACGTAGCATCTGCCAAGGGTGCCTGACTATTCACTGAATCTGCTGTGTTCTGTATACTGTACTTAGCAACTGATGAGGATGACAGTTTTGAAACTTAAGAGAAGAGATCAGAGCATTTGGCTGGTGTGGAGCATGGGGCCCCACCTTTACTTGATATTGCTATCACACAGCATGAAACTACATGTCGAGCTCACATTTCTTCAAGTTCTGACAACTCAGTCCAATTTTTGAGTCGACTCTATTAATTCAGTGGCACACCCAGCTGGGAGGCCCATATGGACCTGATGAACTCCCCAAAGAGGTTGCAATTTTGGGGGGGTGGATAAAACAAATAGTGTAGAATTGTATAATGCGGCATTATGATGGAAATATGCCAAATAAGTTCTAGGCCCCAAAAAGCAAATTTCAGGATTATTTTTTCAGTATTATTTGTTGTGACTTAGCCTCCTCTGTATCCCCCTCCCTTTCAAGGACAATTCCTGTGTGCTACACTGTAGTAACCTTGCTTTTGTCGAGTTTCTCGAATTGGAAATGTTGGACATCTGGGGTATGGCCGGCAAGCAATGTTTTTAACTACACATGATGGTACAGCCAGAGAGGACTGTTTGTTTGTGGGAAGGGGAACACCCTCTGATTTTTTTTCTGTAACAAAGTCTCAACAAATTACCCAAGCTGTATATTTACATTTCTACAACTTTTTGACTTCCAAATGTTGCTGCAATGTGCAGGCACAAAGTGTAATATTTAGCTTCCTGGTTTTTACATATTGTGAATAAAATAAGAAGAGTTGAGAATGAAAAAAAAACCTCCTGGATAGCTTCATTTTACAGCTTAGAAGTATAATGCTTGGTCAAACTTTTAATCAAACTGAACAAACCAATTTGCTTGAAGAATAATCCTCTGGAAAAAGAACAGCTGCAATTTCATCTGCAAAGTAGTCTAGTTCCTAGGCCTAGCATATCCAGTGTTGGTACGCATTCTCGGAAGTAGCCAGCCTACAGTTGACTATCCAAGATGGCGCTGCCCATGAGAGCATCGAGATTGTTCAGGTCGACAGGTTTTCGATGTCTCACCTCACCATTCTACGTACGTTTTTATTTAAACTTTCTTAATGATGTTGGAGGTAACGTAAACTTGTCACTTTTTGGGGGAAATAATGTTGTATTCTGCCACATGTTGGTTGCGTACGCGAGTCCACACTGTACTGTAGGCCTACTCTGCCTACTGCCTGCCAGCACTCGGGGACTAGACTAACTTGTTTAAATATTGGCGACTGTGTAGTGTAGGGCCCCTCTTTAGTTTTGATCAAAATAGAGGAAAGATTTTACTTTAGTACCCCCTACCAAAATCGGTCAAGAACAGCAACATCTTGGAAAATAACCATGTGGCACAACCTGTTATTTCAAGATTTATGTCGGCAAAATGTGTAAAAAATGAGGAAGAAATCAACATGTATGTGAACACTTTGAGTGACTTTACATGGTGCCAAGAACTTCTAACACAGAAAATACAAACTTTCTTCCCCTATATTGCACTAAAATGTCCCAATGTTCTCAATTAGAGGTTGTGGCTGTGCCAAGTGTTTATACAATTGAATTATGAACACAAATGGATGGTTATTTTCCAAGATTTGCTGTTCCTTACTGATTTTGGTGGGGGGTATTGAAGTAAAATCTTTCCAAAATAGTCGAGGGTATTTTTTCTCATTCCAAAATGACTTTTTTAACCTAAAGCAGACTTCTCTTAATTCTTTTGACATCTTTTTTGTAATTTTGAACAGTTTATTGCGGTTTAAGAATGCAATTTTCTTACATGCTTTACGGCAGTTGCCATGCGAATCAACGCGGTTTTGCGTGTTTACTGTGCGTTTACAAGTTGCGATTTGTCGTCTTCATCGTCGCTTTACCCAAAAAATGTCCCTCAAAACTAAAACCCTGCCCTTTATCAATGGCATACCAGTTGGTTTGTAATGTCGCTAACTAGTTTGGCAATTCCATTAACCTAAAACTAAAAATGTGGATTTTTGTTTCCTTATATGGAACAGGGCCCTACACTACACAATCGCCTAAATATTATTACTTGGGCCCATTCTCCATGGTACTAGGCGCTACTAACAGTTATGCTAGTTGTATCCGGGAGTAGGCTTTAATAAAGGACATTTCTGCATAAACCATGGAGGTAAACTGACATATATAAGAAAACGAAAATCGAGTTATTGGGCCCCAACCAGTTGCTTGTAATGGTATGCTTTACCTACATGTATTCACTAGCTGTGACTATTAGTCCGGGAGCCCAGTGGGGTTTAATCATAATTTTGAGTGCAAAAGGTTTGAAGCGTTGGATATGTAGGAGTGACCAAGACAACTCCAAAATGGGATTTCTTAAGTTTGGCCAGTGGTGCGTTGGGAGGGGGCAGCCCCTTATAGTCCCCCAAAAATTTGATTTAATCATAATGTTGCGTGCAAACCAAATTTCTTCATGGATTCACAGTTTTTAATGTACTAAATAGGATTTGCATACTTAAGAACAATAAAATTGGTGCTAAGTCCAATTAAGAAGGTCCTTAATTAGCACTAATTACATGTTTAATCATAATTATGAGTGCAAGGATAAAACAAGTGTCAGTGTGTACATTACACTTTGCTGGAGCGAAATCCGCCTCTTAAGAAAGTTTCAAGTGGTGCCATCCCTAATTAAGAAAGGGTCAAAGGTCACCAGGGGTCAATAAACACCAATAATCATAACATTGAATGCAACTTGCATTCATGTGTAGATCAACAGTTTATCACAGACCAATTACTGATAACATGCTCAAGAACACGATGTGTGGTGCAAAGTCCAATTAAGGTCTTTAATTAGCGCTAATTACTCGTTTAATCATAATTATGAGTGCAAGGATCAGTGTGTACATAACACCTTGCTGGAGCGAAATCCGCCTCTTAAGAAAGTTTCAAGTGGTGCCATCTCGATTTAAGAAAGGGTCAAAGGTCACCAGTATGAGCACAAATATGAACAATATAAGTGCAACTTGCTGTGTGGATCAAACGTTTATTATGGACTAATCACTGATTACATGATTAAGACCAAGATAATTATGTCGTACAAAGTCCAATAAAAAAAATTAATTATTATTAACATGTTTAATTAAATGAGAAGAATGATAATTAAGAGTAAAATGATAAAACAAGTGTTAGTGTGTACTCAACCGGATAACCCCACGCAAAAACAAAACCCACCACTTAAGAAACGTTTCCATATCACAAACAATCATTAACTTGAGCACAACTAATTACCTCTACTCTCTCAATCAGGAATAGATGTACATGTAATACGTACGTAATGTGGGGAATATGAGATCGTCGGAGCTTATTGTAGCTTTGTAACTTTGCTGTAGTTTTTTAGTTCCGACAAGGTTTGCACTAAAGTTGACGACGGTCAATATCAAAAACTTTGTTGTGATGATGCAATTAACATCGGCTGATGGGTTACTTGATTCGACCGTTGAGACGTGGCCCATATCACACAATGAAAATTCGTTATGGGGATGCATTTTTGTTACAACATGCAGAAGGAGGAGTCTCGAAACATGATGCTAAACGAAAATTTGTTTTCTCCTGAGAAACTAATCGGTTACCAGTAAACTGCATCGTGTGACATGACCCTAACCATTCCAAACAAATAGTGTAAACACAAATTGAGTGAGGTTGTTTTTTTAAAGAATGCACTTATATTTGACCAAATGTCGTGATGGTATGGGGACTGACGGGACCCGACGAAAAAGACTCTTTTACGTGATCAGGAATTTGTGAGTAGATGAAAAGGCGGCGAGAATATAAGAGGGGGTTTCTAATCTTCCTCCGAAGACGGTCCTTCCGCCTCATCATCAGATAATGCGTTAATATCATCACTGCTCTCGTCGCCACAGCTGTCGTCGTCATTGCTGGGAACCAAATCCTCCGGGAGCTGTGGTCCCTCGAACCATGTGATATCGTAAGAGTCATCTTCCATTGCTAATCCATCACTGGCCTCTGGATGTTGAACGATCTTTTGCTCCGTCGCCTTTCCCCACATCCGTGCCACTAAAGCTGAACGGGAGAACAACCATGAAGAGGCAGACACTGTAGTCTGTCTGCACGCTATTAAGAAGATTGACGAAATTGGTGCAGACAACATCGTCGTTCGGGCTGCTGATACTGACATCGCTGTCATGATGCTGCATCATAGTGGTAAGTTTGAAGCAAAACTGTGGATGGATGTCGGAACAATTGGCAAGAACGCTCGTCGGTACATACCTTTGTCTGCAATTGCTTCTTCTCTGGGAGCAGGCATTTGTGCAGCACTGCCTGGCCTCCATGCATTTACAGGGTGTGATTACACATCAGCATTCGTGAGAAAAGGCAAGGCGCATCCACTAGCTTTAGTGGAGGACCTGAAAATACAGAAGGTGTTCGGGCAGCTTGTGGTAGACATTGATCATGTCAATGAATCAACCCTCACACACTTGGAGGAGTTTACAGCGACCTTATATGGGGCTAAAAAGAAGTGTTCCCTGAATGAGTACCGACATTACATTAGAAAGCATTCGCACCGAAAGCGAGGGCGTCACATCCGTTACTTAAACTACAGGGAATCGATGGTAGCAGCCTTCCACCTTGTCAAGCTGAGCTGAGGCCACATGCCAAACGAGCAGCTTTTGTGGCACGGATGTGGGGAAAGGCGACGGAGCAAAAGATCGTTCAACATCCAGAGGCCAGTGATGGATGGGCAATGGAAGATGACTCCTACGATATCACATGGTTCGAGGGACCACGGCTCCCGGAGGATTTGGTTCCCAGCAATGACGACGACAGCTGTGGCGACGAGAGCAGTGATGATATTAACGCATCATCTGATGATGAGGTGGAAGAACTGTCTTCAGAGGAAGATTAGAAACCCCCTCTTATATTCTCGCCGCCTTTTCATCTACTCACAAATTCCTGATCACGTAAAAGAGTCTTTTTCGTCGGGTCCCGTCAGTCCCCATACCATCACGACATTTGGTCAAATATAAGTGCATTCTTTAAAAAACAACCTCACTCAATTTGTGTTTACACTATTTGTTTGGAATGGTTAGGGTCATGTCACACGATGCAGTTTACTGGTAACCGATTAGTTTCTCAGGAGAAAACAAATTTCCGTTTAGCATCATGTTTCGAGACTCCTCCTTCTGCATGTTGTAACAAAAATGCATCCCCATAAAGAATTTTCATTGTGTGATACGGGCCACATCTCAATGGTCAAATCAAGTAACCCATCAGCCGATGTTAATTGCATCATCACAACAAAGTTTTTGATATTGACCGTCGTCAACTTTTAATAGTGCAAACCTTGTCGGAACAAAAAAAATACAGCAAAGTTACAAGGCTACAATAAGCTCCGACGATCTCATATTCCCCACATTACGTACGTATTACATGTACATCTATTCCTGATTGAGAGGGTAGAGGTAATTAGTTGTGCTCAAGTTAATGATTGTTTGTGATATTGAAACGTTTCTTAAGTGGAGGGTTTTTTTTTGCGTGGGGTTATCCGGTTGAGTACACACTTGTTTTATCATTTTACTCTTAATTATCATTCTTCTCATTTATTAAACATGTTATTAATAATTACATTTTTTTATTGGACTTTGTACGACATAATTATCTTGGTCTTAATCATGTAATCAGTGATTAGTCCATAATAAACGTTTGATCCACATATGCAAGTAGCACTTATATTGTTCATATTTGTGCTTATACTGGTGACCTTTGACCCTTTCTTAAATCGAGATGGCACCACTTGAAACTTTCTTAAGAGGCGGATTTCGCTCCAGCAAGGTGTAATGTACACACTGATCCTTGCACTCATAATTATGATTAAACGAGTAATTAGCGCTAATTAAAGACCTTCTTAATTGGACTTTGCACCACACATCGTGTTCTTGAGCATGTTATCAGTAATTGGTCTGTGATAAACTGTTGATCTACACATGAATGCAAGTTGCATTCAACGTTATGATTATTGGTGTTTATTGACCCCTGGTGACCTTTGACCCTTTCTTAATTAGGGATGGCACCACTTGAAACTTTCTTAAGAGGCAGATTTCGCTTCAGCAAGGTGTAATGTACACACTGACACTTGTTTTATCCTTGCACTCATAATTATGATTAAACGAGTAATTAGTGCTAATTAAAGACCTTCTTAATTGGACTTTGCACCACACATCGTGTTCTTGAGCATGTTATCAGTAATTGGTCTGTGATAAACTGTTGATCTACACATGAATGCAAGTTGCATTAAACGTTATGATTATTGGTGTTTATTGACCCCTGGTGACCTTTGACCCTTTCTTAATTAGGGATGGCACCACTTGAAACTTTCTTAAGAGGCGGATTTCGCTCCAGCAAAGTGTAATGTACACACTGACACTTGTTTTATCCTTGCACTCATAATTATGATTAAACATGTAATTAGTGCTAATTAAGGACCTTCTTAATTGGACTTAGCACCAATTTTATTGTTCTTAAGTATGCAAATCCTATTTAGTACATTAAAAACTGTGAATCCATGAAGAAATTTGGTTTGCACTCAACATTATGATTAAATCAAATTTTTGGGGGACTAAGGGGCTGCCCCCTCCCAACGCACCACTGGCCAAACTTAAGAAATCCCATTTTGGAGTTGTCTTGGTCACTCCTACATATCCAACGCTTCAAACCTTTTGCACTCAAAATTATGATTAAACCCCGCTGGGCTCCCGGACTATATGGTTTAACCTTTGTGTCAGACATACATGTCCAACATGCGTGTGTGCCTGCTGCTGTTGATTTTGGGCAGAGCTTTACCCATTGGATGCGGACGATGGCCATCGCCATGGTTTAAAAAGACCACTTGGCTGGTTGTCATCTGTAGGCACATTCTTGTGCATACTTAATCCAATGTTTGCCTATTAGCTGCATTATACTTGACTGTACACAGTGCACAGCCTGGATGTATTGGCATACCAGTGCTCACCCTCCTGTTCTCAGGGCCAAAATCGACCCAGCTGCTGTACAGATCAAAACCTGTACAGATCAAATTTCAGATTGAAACACACACAAACTGTCAGAGTTGGTGTTTAGAGATTTTGATAGGCTGTGATAGTTATAAGTATAGGAGGGTTAATATAAGCCAGGCAGAAGGGGTGAATGCAGTCTGAACATTTGGGACTCCCATACCTAGTGTAAGCTTAATGGATCAGTCTGTTAGGGTAGTCCTATGCCATGGGGATGTTGGGAATCATCTCTTCCCTTGGGCTCAAAAATAGCCAATTCCAAAGCCTTGGGTGAGTTGGGGGCGGGGGGCTGGAGGAATAGCTTGATTAGTACCGTTTTCAAACTTAACCCCCCTACCAACTCCCATACATGTACCTCTTGATGCTGCTTATTCTTCCAAAAGAATCATTTGGAGGCATCTGGTGAAAGACGGAGTCAGCAGATCTCAAAGCAATCCACAGATGCCTCACAGATCAAGGAGGTACAGCTGACAGTCAGAACTCAGTCCGCTGAGGGCGTCAGAACTATCTTCTTGAATGACGCCAAAAGAAGGTATCATCTTAATTCAAATATCCCCTGGGGCATGAGGATCCTTTCCGATTCCCCTAAAATTCACTGCTGTACAGGAACTCAATGACACATTTTTTGTACTTAAACTTCCCAGGGACATCAATCCCCATTTATTACATTTCTTTGCCCAGTGTGTACCCAGTTTAAAACTGGTTTCCATTGGGTCCCTTCATACATTTTTAATTAAACATGAATATTTACACATACAAGAATATTTACACAAATAAATCCATGTAAAATGTAAAATAACAGTGGCTGGGCCTAAGTTATCTCCGCAATCCGAAATCCTTCAAAACCCATGATAGGTTTTTAAGGATCTGGGAGATGGGGCTTGGGAATTAACCCTAACCATTCTACATGGGTGTGTATCAATGAAAAACTACTCCTGAAAGCCCGCAAAAGACTTACTTTTATCTTCCAAAGTACTATTTTTGTCCGTTTTTTTTTTTTTTTTTTTTTTTTTTTGGACTATTCTACTTTTTTACCTGCTTAAAAGCAACCCTTTGAAATTGGCCCCAGAGTGTTGCATTGTGATGTTATTGACAAATAGTTATCTTGTCCCCAGGAATGCCCTGTCGCTGGACATGTTGCTGAGTTTGAAGGAGGACCTGTTGTATGAAGTCGGCGGGGAGGATCTCAGGGCCATCGTCATCGCATCGGGGGGACCTGTCTTCTCATCTGGACATAACTTGAAAGAACTGGCAAGTTTCACTAATCCATGGTAGTTTATCCCTCACTGGATTAACCCTAACCATCACAAATCCGCCCAAATCCAACACCATGTTGTGTTGTATTTTGATAGGTTCAGGACTGTAGAACCTTGGCACCATTACTTTACATGGAGCTATATGATGCCCCAATTTGTCCAAGTACAAAGAATGTGCCATGGCCATGGGTATATACTGCACAGTGTTGGATTTTGACAGGTTCAGGACACTTCCCAGTAAAAGCGCCATAGGGGGTAGGATCAAAGACAACTTTGTAGAATTGCAGTTGGGATTGAAGTATATCCTAACCAGGGTAGTATGGATAATAGGGGGATAACTTACACCGTATTGTGTGGATGAATGTTTACTTCTGCAGACGACGGAGCATGGTCAAGACCATCACGCCCGGGTCATGAAGACATGTAGTCAGGTGATGATGCTAATACAAGACATGCCAGTACCAATCATTGCCCAGGTGCAAGGTAGGCTGGGTACTGGGTACTAGACTTTAAACCAGTGGTGTATCTGAGGGGGTAGGAAGACTGCCCCGCCCCCAACATTTTTCCATATTGTTTTTTTTTATTTAACCCATTCTGTTCTGCTGTTATTAATGGGGTGGTGGTATGCCAATACGGGCTTGTGAAGCAAACACACACAATAGACAAAAAATAGATAGAATGTGTGCAGGAATGCACATATAGATGACAACCGGCCAGGTGGTCTTTTTCAAACCGTGGCTATGGCCTTCCATATTCAATGGGTTAAGAAAGTGAAGAAGCCACTTTCACTATGCTATTTTTGGGTCTGTCTGTAGTAGCTTGTGAAAGATACAATTTTTAGACATCAATGCAAGAGCATTTTAAAGACGAGCAAGTTCCAACAACAAACTGTAGTGTACGTCTGTGAAGGGAGCAGCCAGTCACAATATCTTATTCTAAATGTTATCCATTTGTAGGATTGGCTACAGCAGCTGGCTGTCAACTGGTTGCAAGCTGTGACATCGCCATCGCTTCAGAGAATGCAAGGTTCGCAACACCGGGGTGAGTAAAATATGCCCTCTGTTTAATGAAAAGTTCAGATCTGAAAGCTGTGATAAGAGTGGCCATGGGCTGCAAAACTGCTACTGTTTCATCCATTGTCAAGTTTTCCATTGTCAAGAAAATATTTGAAGACTAATGGATTAATACAGAACTAAAATTCCACTATTAAGAACTAAGAGGTACACAGGTAGTTATTCCACTTGGAACTCAATGCCTAAAGAGTGCTTTCCTTCACTTTTGATCTGCTCTATTGCAAAAGAAATCTTAATTCTGAATAAGATTTCTGAGATTGCTTGCTTTCTTTCCCTTTGCATTTTCTTTGTACTCCTTTTAATACCTAGAGTGGCTATTAGCCTTCTAATAGGTGAAATCATGCATTACAAATTCTTCACAAGGCTATAGTTTGTCTCAGAATGTGCAAAGAGAGAATAATATTATGCTAACTGATGCATTCGGGATGTTAGTTAACCTCTTGAATACGGTCTTTTTCAAACTGCAGCCATAATTTGAAAAAGACCACCTAGCTGGTTGACATCTATAGACACATCCCTGCACTTACTTAATCCATTCATTTTTAACTATACTGTTCTCGAATGGGAGTGTAATGAATAGATGGGGCTGTTTCAAACCAAGCTTTCATTCACATATTCAGTGTGGTGCCTATTGTTTGCGTTTACGCTTGGCTGTACAGTCGTTCTTGGCATACCAGCCCCCATCAGTAACAGCTGGACACAAGGGGTTAATAGAACCGATGGGAGTCAGTGAAGCTGTTTTCATTTTCATTTTCAGAGTGAATGTTGGACTCTTCTGTTCGACACCCGGGGTGGCGGTTGGTCGAGCGGTGCCCAGAAAACTTGCCATGGAGATGCTGTTTACTGGAGAGCCAATCTCAGCTGATGGTAAGCTTTGGTTTTTTGACTCCCTGATCCATTGATTATCAAATTAATCAATTGCACAATGAAATTTGACAAGAGCAGGACTTGAACCAAATGAGCTATGTTGGCCTCTCTCAACATAGATATTCTGTGACCTGGAGGTCTCACGGGTTCAAGTTTCTATGTGCACTCTACAAATGTATTATTACCTGGTCTTCTTCACTTGTAGTTTCTTTGATTATAAATTAATTGTTTGACTGGATTTGGTGAATTTAATAATTCTTGATCCTTGCTGGTAACTGAGTGAATCCCTGAATAGTTCATTTACTGTTAAATTGGTGGATTGTTTGTTGACTTGGTTACATGCATATATTTTTGAAGAGTAGATATATATATATACCCTGCTGACTGACCGACCGACCGACCGATTGATTGATTGATTTGTTCGGTTGTTTGGTCAAATTTATAATGCATCTCTTACTTACAAAGTTGCCCTGAGGCATGGCCTGATTAGCAAGATGGTCCCGCACGACTCATTGGAGGAAGAAACAAACAAACTAACTGCACAGATTTGCACAGCGAGCCGGTCCGTGATAGCGCTTGGCAAAGCATGCTTCAACAGCCAGATGAAGAAGACAAGAGCAGAGGCTTATGGGTAAGAAGGGACATCCAATTTGTTTGCCTCTGATGTCAGACAGAAAGGGGTATTTTTATGGGCGGGGCACACCCCATTTTTTCTGTTCTCAATTTAATATCAATCATTGTTTCAGAACCATTTGTAGCATTTTTCACTTTGATTTCTGTGAGCTCAGAGGTATGATATAGCTTTGGTAATGATCAAAAACCAGATTGATTAGTTATAATCTGAAAGTTTACTGTTTATAAAGATGGAAACAACTCTAATCCTCCCGAGAAAAAAATTTCTCTAAAAAGCTGTCCTCTTTGAGAAAATTGTAAAGACCTCCAAAGGGATTATTTCTATTTCAACAATGGAAAGAAGGCCGTGTGATTATGAACATGCACAAAAGCAGTTAAATTTCTTGTGATTTGAGTGACTGATTGAGCTCCAACTTTTACAGATTTGTTATTTCATGTGTATATTTGAGTAAAGTATGAATACTACATGTACCTACATTTTTACAACTACGTTGTCAGCTCTGCCAATGCTATATCATAACCGAAAGTGTTATTTTCCCTTTCACCAATTTTCAGACAAGCTGGGGAGGTGATGGTGCAGAACCTCAGTCTCATCGACGGTCAAGAGGGTATTCAAGCGTTCATCCAGAAACGCAAACCCGTCTGGACTCACAACTTTGACAAAGTACAAGACAAGTGAGTCCCAAGACAAATTCACCAACCCATGTTTTTTGGGGGGTTTTTTGAAGAAAATTGTACTTTTTTGTTTATAAAAAAATATATGTAACTCCGCCTTGTATATAAGACAAGCGAATTAAACTAATTAGGGACTGGGAGGCTTTTGTAAACACTTAAAGCACATATTTCCCTAACATATTACAAAGGTGCGGGGAATATTTCGTCTATTTTTATCAGGTTATTTTACAAGAATTATAAGTGGTATTTTAATGTCATCAAAAATTATTGTACTGTATCATGAATTACATTCACGACTTTTCCGCATGAGTAAATTTGGTCCATCCAACTCGGCAATGTTTCCCAAATGCCTTATTTTGATAATGGTCTTTTTCAAATACCTAAAAACTAACATTTGATTTCAGATAAGTTACTACATGTATATCCTGTAAATTGAGATCATAATGTATATAAAAATTCATATATTCATTTTTAAAAAGCCTGACTTTAACGCCCTTGATTTACAAAAAATAAACAAGATCAATGAACTACAATTTGTATTTAATTTATTGTTCATGTTTTTGTACAAATGTACAATCAAGTATCAATTTCTTTGGTAAACACTTCATTCACTCTACTTAAATTAATTTTAATCACATTCATTCTTCACTACGAGAACCTTGATGGATGCAATATGCTAGCATTTAATGTTTGCTTCACAAGATATTTGCAGCAAGTACCCTATTGCATATAACAGGGTGAGATTGGCCAAAAATGAAAAATCCACATCGACATATACATCTGTTTTTATAGGTAAAACACCTTAGGAATTCCAGATTGCAAAAAAGATTCTTTAACAATTCTGAAAACCTGACACAAAATCATGAAGTCCTGACAAATCTCACCCCTGATATAAAGTTTATAGTGTGAAGTAAAATAATCAGTATTAAATGATTTCTAACTAGATTAACGCTCAAGACTATTAATTAGGTGTTGTAGATGGCTAGTGTTTTTTTTTATGCAAGCTTGCAGATATTTGTACCAAAAAGTTGTTCTATTTGTCCTCTGGTGCTTTTCTGCGAGGTTTTCTATGAGGGTTTAGGATTTCCACAGTCCCCCACCCAAAAAAATGGTTACCATCTAAAAAATACTTTGTAGCACCTCGAAATGTTTAGTTTAGAAACATGCCCACCTGTCTTCTACTGTTCAAATTAACAATTATGATTTAAAGAGGCACTTTTTTTTCTTCATATTTGCTATTTTGTGCACATGCCGAATATCAAATGTTAGTTCTTTAAGATAAATTGTGAATCTTCACAGTTTACACACTTCAGATTTACAAATCAGGAAACCATTTGGAACCTCTTGTGTAGTGCTTTTCTAAAATGCAAATTGTACGATATACAAAAATATTTTGATAAATGAATCACAATTTTACAGATACAAAACTGCAGCACCTCATACTAGCTTTTGGCATGTTAAGAGTACACATTTTTGGAAAGCATAAACTTTACAATTTTAACACAAATGCTACTGGGTTTCAGATGTTCACCTAACTAAAACTCATGACCTTGCACTAATGGTTTCAATCGAGGTTTAGCTAATAATCGACGGAATATATGGTAAAATATTCTTGAAATATGTAGGCATTTGTCATTTAACCCTGTGCATTACAACAAACTATCAAGGAAAATATATTTATCAAAAACTAGCCATATACGTATTTTGGATACATTACAAAACAGTAATGTCACCACTAATATATGCGTGTGTATTTCAAAACCTAGGCCTCCATTTGGCGTTGCATAATTTGTGAAACTTGTTGCAAAATATTTTCCTAAAATTTAAGAGACTGACCCGAGTCTACAGCACACAGACTGAGCAAAAAAAATCTTAAACTGCATTATGCCCCACCCCTATTATGCCGTACTCTGGTATCAGTGACTGTGCTGTCACACTCCTCGGCTGTTCTTGCTCACCTGAATTATGCTCCGTCAGCACTCCGGTGTAAGCAACTGTGCCGTCATACCCTTAGGTTCTTGACTCGCTCATGCACTGGCTCTAAACCCCCTCCCCATTACGCCCCACCCCTCAATACTCCGGTGTAAGTGACCGTGCCGTCATACTCTTTGACAGATTCTTCATGCTTTCAGCCATCTTCTCAAACTCTCCCCAGCGCTGGCTCTGCACAGTGTTCTTGTGTTTGGTGCGTCGGTCCATGCTAGCCAGCGTGGTCTCCATGGACTGTAGGTGGTTATGCAGGCGACTAGATTCTTGCTCTTTCTCTCCAACCTAGACATCAAGTTGATCAGGGGTAAGATGAACAAAATTAAAAATCCATGGGGTCACCAAGGACCCCAGAGCAAATTAGGATCTATAGTTTGTATCTGCCTAAAGGCACCCCTTAAAAATTTGTTGAAATCCACTTTTACAGGTAAAAACACCTCAGGAATTCCAGATTTCAAAAGAGATTCTTTAAAAATTCTGAAATCAGTAACAAAATCCCGACCTAAAAATATCTCAAAATGAAGACGGAATAACTTCAGTGTTTGCTTTTTCCCGAGAGTTCAACCACACACATCATATCAGATGCTTCTAGATTCATAAGCCTCTCTTTCCTGACCTCTTTCTGGAGCTCCGACACGTGGTCCACTAACAGCATCTTGTCCCTGCGTAGCTGGGTGTTCTCAATCTCCACCCCAGAGAGCCGGCCCTCCACCTCGGCTAGCCTACTGCGCAAGGTGTTCTGGCTTAGGCTGGAGGTTGTCTGCTCCTGTTCTTGCTTGGCCAGCTGCCAAGAAACCGGAAAAGATTTTATGACTATCTTATGTGGTGGGTCCATTTCCGTAGTTTAGTAACACGGGCAGAAATCCTGAGTAAAGCCAATTTAATTAAATACAATCAAATCAAACTAATCACATCCAATCAAGTTTAAATAAAATTCCACCCATGTCAAATCAAATTTAAACCCAACCAAACAATACAATGCCTTGGAACGTAACCTCATGTCCAGAAAATGTTACCTGTTGAAAGAGGTGCTGCACCCGATCCCTTTCATACTTCAGCTCCTCCTTGGTCTTGTCCAAGTCATACTTGAGCTGCTTTTCCTTGTCGCGGACGGTCACCAGCTCAGTGATGTTGGAAGCGTGTCTAGTGTCACGGTTCTCCCTCAGTGTCCTCTCCTAGGAGGCAGAAAAATCGGCAAAATTAACGTCCATACATGATTTGATCCATTCCTTGAGATGGTCGGGCAATATGGGCCAATATTAGGATGGCTTCAAAGCATCTGTGTTAGGGAATGACAAGTTGAATATAGCAAGAAGGTACCCACCCTCTCCAATTGTTTCTGCAACTCCACCACCTGGGTTCCTAGCATTGCGTTCTCCTTGACCAAGTTGCCGATGTCGTCAGACATCTAGAATTGACAAAAGAAGAGCGAATATCTCTCACAATAAACCAAAGTGTTTTTTCTTGCAACTTGCCAAGATGCTCCTAAAATAAGGCTGAAAAGAATGCTTGTAAGCAGGGTAAGTGAAAACAGGTAGGGAGGGACGCTGCCTTCAGCCCAATGTTGGCAGGGTGGAAGTTTGCAAAGTTGTGCGAGTTTTCACCTGGGATGTTCAGGCAGGGCATCCTTATTAAACAATCGGTATTACAGTATCGCTGTTTTTTTAGGTATTGCCGTACCCCGCTTGATGGCTCTGATAATAACCTCATTCTTCAATTATGACTACAAACAGGTGGTTTTTGTCCTAGAATCATTCATTACCGTCGAAGAGTTTTAATGAGTCGATCACCACTTAATTTTTAACCTCGTGTTTTTTCTTCCACTCAAAAAGTTTGGTCTTTTATTCAAAAGAGAGATGCAAAGCACTCAATACTGCCTGTTTTAATAATAATGATGTCCTCCATTACCTTGTTCTTCAGGTAGCGGTCTTGCTGGGCGTTCAACTCTGTCTCTTTCATCTTCTGCTGCATCACGCGAATCTCATTCTGCAAAACGATGATATTTACAATTAACTAGGCGCTTCAGCACATCGTACTTTTGTACAAGGTTGAAACATCGAGTAACCAATTTGGTTCTTTTCAGAACCAGCATTACTCAAAAGAGAATTTTCAGGGTGCCACTGCAAAGCTCTTACTTAATGATCCTTCACTTCTCACTACACCTGGTTTTGGATTTCTCTTCCTGAGAACCTTCACAGGGATCGAAAGGCATGAGTGACCAGTGTTGTAGTTAAGACCACACAAGACCAGCAGTCATAATTCAAGTCTTAAGCTATTCAAATGAACTATAACAAAGGCATTCCTTTGTCATGGTTTATGCATGTTACTTGTGCCTGTAACAAGCTGGTCTTGTGCATGGTCTTGTGCCTGGTCTCGACTACAACACTGTGAGCAACACAGGCAGACACTAACCAATTATATTTTTAATGCGTGATGAGCTTCAAAGTGAAGCTTTCTGCATGACAGACTTTGTTAAAAAAGGGAGTAGCAAGTTGTCCTAGCGTACCCTGAATTCCTCCACAGCCTTGTCCTGGATGGAGGCTGTGCTGGAGTAGTACCGATCCTCCAGCTCATGCAACTGTGTCTGCACCTTCAGTAGCTCAGCCCGCTTGTCCTCAAGTGCCAGCTGAGTGTGCCGTAGCTCGTCAGACTTCTGATCCACCTGAACAAAGTGATGGTTAGATCTGGTATTGTTACACCCCTATTCTTTATTGGACAAGTAGTAAATACAAAAACAAGCAACACTGGAATACCAGGCTAGTAACACAAGAGACCAGAATAATTTTTACAAGATCAGCGAAGTAAAACTGCGGTACCGCAACTGTTTCTTTTCACACCTGTGCATTGAGGATCCTGATCTGCTGCTCGGCACTCGTTAGTGATGTGCTGCCTCTGTCTAGCTCCTTCCTGGCATCAAATATCTGCTCCTCCTTATGCGCAATCTCCCTCTGCGTCATCTCGTTCTGCTTCTTGAGCTGAACGATCTCCTCTACCAGCAGTTTCTTTTCTCTGCTGTGGGTATCTTGCGAGGAAGACGTGCAGGAGGGAAATGGAATTATATTTCATCCTTTCATCATTGTACCCTACTAATCCAATTAACAGCTTCATTAACTTTATTTTAAGAGTGGAAAAGCAATTTCTCAAAGGCACTTGTATCAGAAAATGAAATGTGCTTTTATCTGCATTTTACAACTGGAGTCCCAAATAGATATTAAAGGAAAGCTTGTTGTGTGAACAAAAAATTGACAAGGCAGACTTCATCTGAATGTGATGTAAATGAGAAGAGATTTCTGCCCTTTCCCGACATAGTGTATTAACCCCTTGCCACCGGGTGGCGCTGCCCGGGGCACCAGGCCGGGTTATGCAGCCAAGCGAAACGAAAACAAAAGGCTTGTGCAGCCAAGCATAACGTACACAATACCCCAATAATGGATTGAAAATGCAAAAATTGGCCTGTATTTGTGTCAACCGGCCAGGTGGCAATTTCAATCTGCACGTATTTGTGTCAATCGGCCCGGTGGCAAGGGGTTAAACACTGTATATGCTCATCAGTGCTTTCCGAGATCCTGTGGGGGAAAACAAAATTCAGTAAAAAATTGCAGTGCCGAATGCTACATTGGATTCGAATCGGCCGAACCCAAGCAAGCTCAGTGGTTGAGCGGTGGTTAAGACATCTGCACCAGTAATTAGGAGGTCGTGGGTTCGAGTCTCGCCCACGAGTAAGCTTGTGAATTTTTCCCACAGGCTCTCAGAAAGCACTGAGCATACAGTGCTTCATACACTCTGTCAGGAAAGGGCAAATATGTCTTCTAATTCAGACTTCATGTATTCAAAGTGTGAAATCTGAGCTTTATTATTAAACCCTAATGGATGTGATGAGGAAATATAGTAAACACTATATTTTAATATTCAAAAGAAATACAAGTACAATTTTATTTTTGTTCTGTGAACTTGCTGATTGCCAGATTGCCCCCCCTACCAAATAATTAAATGTCAGGAAAGGTGATTTCCAAATTCAAGAGAGACTCACCCTGAAGGAGTTTGAACTTGCCGTACAGCCTGTCCTTCTCCGAGTTCACCATGTCCAGGTTAGATTCCTTCCGCTTGATGTCTAGATGAAGGCTATCCACATCAGCTTGCAAATTCTATCATATGACAGAACTGACTGCTATTAACTAGTAGAATATGAAGCCTTTTTGCAAAATTACTGTAAATACATCACAGTAAACAAAAATGGCATTGATGGTGTTGAAAAAACGGAATTAGGTAAAAATGGTACACAGGTGTACGTGCATGTACATCTCAAATCGGCACAGAGTTTACATTTACAAGACTGCTGGAGAATTTAACAAATTTTGATTGATTTTTCTTTGTAAAAAAGCCTTCACTTTACATTTGTATGACTTAATTAAATACAATATGATTTTCACTTAGATTTTGCTTTAAAAATCGCTTTCAAGTGTTTTTGGGGGGGTTTTTTCCAGCCCATTTTTGCCAAGGATTTGTTTCCATTTCTAGATTTCCATCTGTTACTTGGCAGGGTTGCAGCCCAAAATGTGCCCAACCCTACAACCTCCGTTTAGCCCGGTTTAGCCTTCTACTGTGGGGCGACTGTTGGTAGAAAAAATGAGCTTACCTTCAGGGTGTCCAGCATCCTACTAGCCTCCTCTGTCATCTTGGGCTGGAGGTTGGTGGCTTTCCTTGCTTGGTCCCGAGTAGAAAAGATTCAGTAAAGGAGAACCTCATGGATCAGACAACTCACCCAAAAATGTCTTCAAGTGCAAAATCGGTCATATTCTGAGATATCAAGCTTGGCACATCATATATGAAATTTGTCCTGATGACTTTAGAATTGAAGGCATTTAAAGAGCAACTAAAACGCCAAAAATGTTTTCGACTTTTTGGACTTTTCCGACAGTTTAAATACTCTTTTAACTGATGGATATTAGTTTGCAGACGAGAGGGATTTTTTTATGTAAAAAAAAGGGTTGTTATTCTGAACCATTTATCCTGTTTCGCGAAAGCTCATTATGTATGTTAAATGTATGTACGTGACCCCGTGACGTACACGTGTAGAGTCGGTTGATGCTACAGCCAAACACTATGCATGTACGTACGTGGAGTTGATGCTGCTGGAAGAGTTTTTGTTGACATAACTCCTCCGTTTTCCCATCTATTTTGTCGAATTTTGATATTATTTCAGTATGAGCATGGTTCCGAGATAATCATTATGCCTCGATCGTGTGTAGTTGGGGGTTGCACGAGGAACAGCGACAAAAACCCTGACCTAACCTTACTGCGATTCCCAGTGCTGAATGGAGTTCAAAGGCGACAGTGGGTCCGCTTTGTAGACAATACAAGATCTGATTTTTGGCTGTCGAAATGGTCGAAAATATGTGCAGAACATTTCGCCAAAGACTGTATTGATGATAGTGTTAGTATGAAAACTCAGCTGGGTTTGAAGGCACAATTCCGTTTGAAGGCTGGAGCCATTCCAACTCTAAAGGCACCGAGCATTCCAATCCTGTCCCGGACTCACGCGCACCACCAGACCACGACGACGTTCCCTGCGGTTGCCGGCTCCAGCAGCCAGAGCCCCGGCCGTCTCCCTCCCTGTCCACGCTCGCTTGACTCAACATGCATTGTACACGCACGGTACCGCATGCGCTCCATGCGATTGAGTCTGGTACCTTATAACAGAAATTGTGTGTATAGTTCTGAGAAGGTGCGGGTCCTCAAGAGGGCTGCATAAGCAAAGTCGCCAGACTAGAGTATAGCATCAGCTCACACACAACTCACCGCGCAGGTCCCAAAAAAGCCGACTGCAAACAAAGGAAAGTATGACTCATAACTAGCTTTTCAGCAAGAACAAGCCTACAACCCCAATTCTAAATGTGTCTCACAAAGATGTCAACACTTTAAAATATGTTTACCGTAGTGTTACACCTGAATCATGTGCAAAAAGCACAGCAAGTAATACTAGCCTTAGACCAAAAAATACGTACAGACTCTACGTAAAACATTGTCGTATAATACAGTGACGTCATATGTTTCTACACGTATACGTCAATACTCGCGCGATACGGCACGCAGTTGACCTCGGCCTTTTCTGAATCGAGTCAAAGTGGCTCAGAAGGAAAAGGCTCAAAAACATTTTGTTTTATTTTTCAGAATCATGAAACTTGTTACATGGGGAGGCATAATCTATCAAATACGTCCAAAAAGTCAACAACAAAAATGTGCGTTTTAGTTGGTCTTTAACCCTAACCTTCCCTAACCTGCCAAAATCAAACACCCCATTTGTGTTGAATTTTGTGTGATTGGGTACTGTAGAGCCTTGGCACCATCACTTTGCATGGGACTTGATGCCCTGATTTTGTCTAAGTACAAAGAATGTGCCATTGGTTTACTACACAGTGTTGGAGTTTGTGTGGTTAGGGAAGGATTCTAGTAAAAAGCCTTGGGCTGTTAGGGTTAAGCTCTTAATACAACCTTTGATTATAGCATCTTTGTTGCAATGAAAAGCGGGGGTATTTCATGCAGAGAAATTAGCCTTCTCTAGATACAGTGGACACAATACGAAGGCACTTGGATGGGCATGTGTTGGTAAGGGTTCTTTATTACATAAATCTTAAACTTCATGACTTTTGCATGACTTTCCATGGGAAAAATGGGTTTCCTTTACCAATTCTTAAGCTATTTTCCATCTTAAGAGTCTATTTACAGTACACCGACCATTGTGTGAGATTCTATGACTTTTCAATGGGTTAATTTTTTCTTGAAATATCAATTCTCTATGACTTCTTGTAAAATAACACAATTCCATCCAAGACTTTCCATGATACATTTTCCATGACTGTGGGAACCCTGTAAATACCAAAGGGTTTACCCAAACTTGAACAGTTCCCTGTTCACCAAATCTCAAGGAGGCTAATGACTGTTTAATGAAAAAAAAGGATATAGAAAGTTAGCCTCCAGCTCCAGGAAGTAGATCTGCTGCTGAAGGTTCTTGATGTACTCTGCCTCTAGATTGTTGTACTCCGAAGACATGCTTGCACCTGTTTTTCTAGAAAAGAAACAAAAATAACAGTCTGCCAACCTACAAGTTTCACTAATAACCACTACTCCAAATACGCTTTTCCAACTGTTCTTCAACTGTGACATTTTGAAGGTTGGCTTTTCACAGCTGAATGAAACATTCAAACTGACAGAGTTGTACATGTAATCATGGAGGTAGCCTCCATGATGTAATCAAGTCTTCACACGTCACATCGCAAGTCAAGTCACAATGACTCATGACTAGTGATTTCACTTGTAATTGACTCGTGACTGACTTCTGTAAATTGATACTGTATGATGAAAAATATACCGACATTAATCCTCCTACTATTATAACTATCACAACATATAAAAAAAAAAATCCTCTCCTCTCCCACAGCTTGTGTGTCTCATCAACCTGTCACTCGATAGGTTTTGATAGATAGGGTAGTTGGGTCCAATTCGGCACCTGGAGAGAGGGAGGGTTAAAGAACACAATGCTTTGCACCCAAAATATGCACAATTTTGAAACAGACAAATGAACAAACAAATGAACGAACGAACGAACAAACGAAAGAACAGATGAACAAACAGCAGTCTAGGTATAGCTCAAATATCCTTACGAAGCATTGAAGGAGGGAGCCAGGTTGGCCGAGCTTCGTTTGTTGAGGCTCCCAAGACTGCTTGTCCTCTTAAGTGTGCTTGAAAACCCAGGACCTGAAATCCAAAGAAACACAAAAATGCTCTCCTCAATCAATGTCTCTAAAGTCTTGCTTCAAAAGATGTTTTGGTATTATCTGTATTAACTTAGTGTTTTTAATACCTTTTAATGGAATTAACAAGCTACAGGTCCGTGGTTAGTCTGTATACTATAACTTAAGGGTCAAAGGTGGCAAGGAAAAAATCCTCCAGTCTGCAGGACAATGGGAAACATCTATGAAACCCAAAAACAATTATTCCCATACCTTTTTGTTTATACGTTGGCTACACAATTTAGATTTCAAAATTTTAGATCTAGCCACAATTGTACCTTTTTTTAAGCTTAAGTTAAGAAAAGGGCATGAAAATTAAAGTTATAAATTTGCATCCACTGCCTGCATGCCCCAAAAATGTGCATTATTTACAAACACTTTTGTTATTTGCACAAAAAAGGCACTTCATAGGCCTACAGTACAATTCAAAATCCACGCTCCCCCCCCCCCCCCCAACAATTGACAAAGTAAGTTACAATTTACAAAGTCAAGCAGGCTCCCCAGTCTAACTTCCTCTTTCTCTTAATCTTATTGTTGAGGCAGAACACATCTTTAGGTTGAACACAAAATAGAACCTGATTTTTAAAAACAGGCGAAAAATCAGAAATGTGAAAATTTAACATTATCAAATATTACAATGACGGTAAAATACACGTTTATGTTGTTGGGGGGGAATACGTGCTGCAAATTTGAAGTTGAACACCTGAACACAGCTCGCATTCGTAAACGGCCAGAGTCCGGGAGAACATGCAGTCTCTTCATCGGCAACACCGCCTTAACACGGCGCACAAGCTACATTACCTCTTGAGGACTTTGTTGGACTTCTGAACCTCGCCATGCTTGAAATAGCGGACATTTTGGCGCTGATTTAAACTTAAAGTAAATCCTGTTTTACTAGTGTTAACAAATAACAACAGTCGATGTGTTACGCCCCAACTATGGCATTGTCCCAACTATACCTGGGCCGACTCCAACTGTAGTTGGGACCGGTCCCAACTGCGACGGAGTAGTTGGGAAATCCCAACTACAGTTGGGACTGAAGGGGCGGGGATCGGAACCGCACGTGAATATATGCATAAATTACAAAATCGTATGGCGCGCACCCACCAGGCTTGGAAAGGAAGTTTCGTGGGTTCGACGCACGTGGCTTGCCAGCCGGCTATTATTTATGGTTAGTAGGCCAAGCTTGCTAAACATCATACCATGGACGAAATCAGCAACGCCAACGCTTCACTATTTAACCAATTTGAACATAATTTCATCATTTGTTAAAAAAATTATCAGCCATGTTGTGGTTACTGCCTGCCACGACTGGGCCAGAATTGAAGTAGTGGTCCCAACTATTGTATGGTTGGGACTGCACTAAGCACTGAATAATCATTCGTATTACTTAAACACAATTTCACTTTATTAAAAAATTATCAACCATGTTATGGTTGCTGCCTGCCACAGTTGGGCCAGGATTGAAGTAGTAGTCCCAACTATGGTTGGGACTGCGCTAAGCACTGAATACTCATTCTTATTACTTGAACACAATTTCACTGTATTAAAAAATTATCAGCCATGTTATGGTTACTGCCTGCCACAGTTGGGCCAGGATTGAAGTAGTGGTCCCAACTATGGTTGGGACTGCACTAAGCACTGAATACTCATTCTTATTACTTGAACACAATTTCTCTGTATTTAAAAAATTAACAGCCATGTTATGGTTACTGCCTGCCACAGTTGGGCTAGGGTCCCAACTATGGCTGGGACTGCACTGGGCACTGAAAATTCATTCTTATTACTTGAACACAATTTCACTGTATTTAAATAACAAATAATTAACGAATTGATATAAAATTGCAGTGTATTTTTGTATTGTTACAGACGAAAAATGTGAAGAAATCGAGACAAGTGTACTCGGCACTCTGAGACTATTACCCCAATCACATGCTAATTAAATATTTGAGGAAACAAAACATTATGTCTGTTTCCTTTTGTTCTAGAGTGTGAAACTGTTTTTCATGTGTATGAGCGACGCGAAATAGCATGAAAGCGACCATCCCCCCCCCCCCCCCCCCCCTTACTCCCGGCCTTCAATTGTTCATAACCGTCCATACCATGATTATACACGTGGCCCGGCCAGAGATTTGCATAACAGTGCAGCCCCCCAAACCCTGTGATCTTGCATAATCATGACGAATGGCTTTTTCAGTCATGCGCCTTACAATAAATACGACACCCCCCGTCGCGTTCAGTCCCAACTATAGTTGGGATTTCCCAACTGTCCGGTTCTAGTTGGTACCGGCCCAACTATAGATGGGACTGGCCCAAGTATAGTTGGTACCATGACCGTAGTTGGGGCGTAACAGATGCATGAGCGCCAGCAGCGCGTTATTAGCAACAAATGAACCACCTAAGTTATTGAAAAAAGGTATATTTAATTCCTTAACTCTAAGTTTAAGCCATAGATTTGGACAATTGGAAGGCAAAATATTGATATAAAATATTATTAAAGACATTTTCTAAAGTCATCTGCACAATTCTGAAATTAATCTTAAACCTTTTTATTGGTAGCTTGCGTAGTTTTATCAAGCTAGCCTCTTTCAAATTTCACCTCCATAAAATTAAATGCTCGTTCGAGAGACTAGTCTTAGGCTAGAGGTCAAAGGTTAGTCATTGCAGTGGGTCTGGCGCCCAGTAGCATACATAATATTTCATATTGCGACTTGCAAGGACAGTTTTAGACCAGGCTATGTGTGGGTGTATCAGGTTCTGTGATTTGCTTTTGGAGATGAATTAAAAAATGGCATTTTTGCAGCAGGTGAAGTATTTTAGTTTATGAAATGATGGAATTACAATGGCTCTATATATGGTGTTACTTTGTATACCGATAATGAATGAAAATGGATTCGATGAAGACAAATAATTTTTGAAATAATATTAACTTGTCATGCTAATGCTTTATACTAGCTCGTCGTGGGTAGCCAGAACAAGTACAGGAGCTTGAGGGCGCTGTTTATCTATACTACACAAGAGTTGTCACAGCTCTGACTCTGATAGTGTCTGACTAGAGAAATTATCAATACTTAATATCTGAATAAAGTTGCTGGGTGGTGCCAGTGGATTTGAGTGATTGTGAGATAATGCTGCACTTTCAAAAGTGTTTATGCTGGCAGATTACTTCAAAAAATGTAAGGCTCCGTTAGCCTTACAACGCTAAGCTTTTTTGGACCCCGTAACTCAATGGGATTTGCAATACGCTTTTGTTAAGTCAGTTACAATGTTCTAGAATTCCACTTTCCCAAACGTTAATCTCCCCAGAAAGTTATCCAATCCCTCCTACAGATCTTTGAGACTTTTGCGGCACATTTGCGGAACATTGAAACGGACAATTTATTGAGAAATCAGAGTTTTTACTCACCAACCGACGTATTCAGCTGAGATGAACATGTACCACACAGCTGATGACTACTATAGTCCACCAGACTGCGCATGCGCGTGGAGTTGTTGAAGAGATGTGGGGCTCGACCATTTTTTGAAGGGGGGGGGTCATCTTTTCTACATCGCGCGACGGTGATGTGTGGAATGTGGATAATTAATGGCGCGCTATTATACCTTGTGTGGTTCCTTGGCCTGACAATGTTTGTTATGCCCAGACGTCTAAATTGTAGGGCAGGTAGCCACGTAGCTATTTTTAGATGATGCAACAAATCAAATTGTATTAACGACTTTTCCCAAATAGGCACAACCCCTAGCTGCAGTGGCTTTAAATATAGTGATATTTGGCATTTTGTCTGATGTTGTTTTTGGCCAATGCGAGCTTTTATTTTATGCAAATCAGAAAAAAACAGAATCTGGATCGATGGTCATTATTTTGTTCACGTTGTTCATTTGAAAACCGAAGGAATGTTCAAACACACACAACACTGTGTAAAGCGCGTCATGCACACATCACCGTTGCGCGATGTAGAAAAGATGACCCCCCCCCCCCCCTTCAAAAAATGGTCGAGCCCCACATCTCTTCAACAACTCCACGCGCATGCGCAGTCTGGTGGACTATAGTAGTCATCAGCTGTGTGGTACATGTTCATCTCAGCTGAATACGTCGGTTGGTGAGTAAAAACTCTGATTTCTCAATAAATTGTCCGTTTCAATGTTCCGCAAATGTGCCGCAAAAGTCTCAAAGATCTGTAGGAGGGATTGGATAACTTTCTGGGGAGATTAACGTTTGGGAAAGTGGAATTCTAGAACATTGTAACTGACTTAACAAAAGCGTATTGCAAATCCCATTGAGTTACGGGGTCCAAAAAAGCTTAGCGTTGTAAGGCTAACGGAGCCTTACATTTTTGGAAGTACTGGCAGATCAGATGGCACAAACCCATTTATTTGTTCAATTGACTGATGTTTGCCTGGACGATAGGTTGCAAATTGCATGGTAACCACCAATCGCGCACAACAGCATATTAATATTAAAATGTTTGTACTTCATTGTGTAAATATGCCACAATTTTTTGTTAATGGCATTGGAAATTCTAGGGAAATGATTATGACTTGGGCGCAATCGTTCAATGTGTGCGATCGGTCGATTGTGCTGCGCTATCAGTCGATTCTGACAGATATCTTGGACTTTACTAGTCCCAGTAACTAGGACCTTACTTATCGCTTTTTTAACATCTGGACATGATCTGGCGATAGTAAAGTCCCAGCGAATTGTGTACAAAAAACAGTGCGACTAAAAAACCGAAAACATAAGGCCCCAAAAATATGGTAAAGACATTCCAAATGAGAAAGAAAGTTGCCCCGAATAGATCTATACATTCATGGGATTCCCTAAGGCCGCTTAAATAAACCTTTTCGACATTCTCAATGCATTGTGGGTTTGGAGGCCAAACAAACCATGTAATTTATATACAAACCTATGGCACTGTGAACCAGTCCAAATATTAATTGATTTTTTGCTAAATATCTGTCATGAGTTCAGCGATACCCTTTTCACATATCTTTGCATGGAACATAAGAAAAATAATAACCAGAAAAATCAATTTTAAATGGCAATGAAAATAAAGGAAATAATTGGGGAATCCCTCTCAGGGTACCAGTTACTGATGAATGCAAATTTCTGGAATTAGAACAGCTAATAATGTCACATTATTAGCCAATCAGAAGAGGATTTTTGCAAGCATGACAACGAACATGTGACCAATGCAACCAATCACGTCTGTTCTAATGTGCTTGCTCTTCTAATGCCAGTTAGGGCTGATGCAGTTCCCATGATGCTTTGAGAATGTCGAAAAGGTTTATTGTTCACAACAACCGGTAATTTGACACAAAAAAAGGAAATTTTTTTTCGACAATCTTACCACTGACATCTGCCAAGCACCGTTCGCCATCGTTTTTTTGGTTAAGCCGGTTTCGGATCGGAGACCCAGGAGGGCGCGTGTTATACGTCACAGTTGCCATCGAAAATACAAAAAAGTCACGCTTTATCAACGACTGTTTCATGGCATGATACGTGCGTGCGCAAGACAGTGCGCAAAACACACCGGCAGTGAATTTGTTGGGACTCGAATAACAACTGCAATTTTTTTTTTTTAAATGACGCTATTCAAAAAGTTCGAACTTAATTTTAAAATGGTCGGTCCTTTTTATAAAATACCACTTTACTTGAAAATGTCAGCACACAGGAGCCACGATTTTACAGGATGCTTTAGACTGTCATTCCCAAATTATACAGTCCAGTAAAGTTTCGTAATAATACCATGAAACAGTCGTTGAAAAAGCGTGACTTGTTCGATGGCGACTGTGACGTAACACGTGCCCTCCAGAGTCTAGTCGATCCGAAACCGGCTTAACCAAGAAATCGATGGCGAACGGTGCTTGGCAGATGTCAGCGGTAAGATTGTCAGAACATTTTTCACTTTTTTTTGTCAAATTACCAGTTGTTGTGAACAATTTAAGCGGCCTTAGGGAATCCCATGAATGTATAGATCTATTCGGGGTAACTTTCTTTCTTATTTGGAATGTCTTTACCATATTTTTGGGGCCTTATGTTTTCGGTTTTTTAGTCGCGCAGTTTTTTGTACACAATTCGCTGGGACCTTACTATCGCCAGATCATGTCCAGATGTTAAAAAAGCGATAAGTAAGGTCCTAGTTACTGGGACTAGGACTTTACTTACCTTTTAAAAAAATCCTACAGAGCCGTGAATTAGAAAGAAAATGTGTTCGACTGGTGGCAGCGCAATCGGCCCATAGCGTCACGATCAATCGATAGCGCATCACAATCGACCGATCGCGCAGCACGATCGACCGATCGCGCACATCGACCGATTGTGGCCAACAATTCTATTGGATCTCCCGGTAAATGTTGGCAGAGAGGATAATACTTCCCTTCCATCAACCCCCCCCCCCCCCCCCTCCACCAACCTCACCCCTTAATCATGCATATACAGGTATTCTGAGTGTCACCTTGGTGTGACATTCAATTGCCCATCTTGCCGACTGCATGGAAATCTGCATCTAAAATCATACAAGGAAGAAAAAATCTCTGCCTCAAAAATTGTGAAGAAAGGATAGCAAATAGAGGAAGAACAAACTACTGGTATCACAACATAATTTTTGAATTTAAGGTTTGTTATTAAAGTTTGAATTTTGGCAATTTAATTTCACAGTGGAAGCGGTTGAACTTCTTTGACAAGGAGGTGGTGAAGTTACCTGGTACAGCTGAAATCTTCACCAGCCTCAAGGTAAGTCAATGTAGTTCTGCATCCTGTATTGTTAGATAGTATTTAAGTATGTACGGTGTACACTCCCCCCCCCCCCCCCCTCCCCATGCTCACCGACCTTCCTTTGTAAAGTGTGGGGAGTTAAGTAAGGCTTCCAATAGCTTAACCATAACCCCCTTCAGTGTTTCTCATATGGCCCTCCTTCCAACAAAACTGACATGGGAAGCCTGCTAAATACAACAAAATCCAACAGCAAATTTTGTTGAATTCTGCAGTGTACTACCTACACACCAGCCTTGGCATTTTGCAGCTGCCCTGCTGAATCCAACAAAATACAACAATGGAAAGTTGAACACACAGCTAAATGAGCCAGTGATTTCACAAAAATGACATTATAGTTGTCCTTTTTGGGGGTTTCTTATACAGGACATTGACATCACAACCTGTGCTAGTGGGCGTGGCCAGGTGACTCTGGGGGATTCCGACGGCAACCTCTTCTTCCTGGATCGGAACTTGGAGATATCGGGCTTCCGGGCCTACGAGTTGCGTGTGACCCACCTGTACCAGCTCAAGCAGCATAACATTCTAGTTTCCATTGGGGTGAGTCAATGCAAACGTGAGACTGGATTCAACTGCAGAATACCTACAACATTTGCAAACATCAAAGATACCTTTTTGCACATGCATTTGTTTTCCAGCACTGATGAATTAACTTGTAGAGAATATTAATGAGTAGGATGTTGTGTCAGTTGTCATTAAAATGAATCTCCTAATTATATTGGATTGACACGGAATACATGATCTCAAATAAGCTTGTAAATATTCATAAATGTGTGAATATTCATGAGCAGCAAAATGAGTGTAGCATTAAGCATGTAATATTAACACTTGGGATGCAGGTAGTCACAAACTTAATGAATAATTCATCAGTGAATATTTAGTACCAGCAGTTGTGTCAATGTCACCAGAGTGTGGATTGTGGAGCCTGGGAAACTGAATTATTCATTTTGGGATTTGATGAATAGCCGGTATTTCTGCACATTCATGACAGCATGATGAGCTGAGTGTAAACCTCATCAAGGCGAGGAACCTGAAAACAGAAAAGGCTGATGAATTATTCATTTCTGCACCTGATGAATAATCAGTGCTGTACATACATCTGTAATGTTCATGAACAGCAAGATGAGCCGGGCGTCAACCCCATCATCAAAGTCTGGAACCTGGACAAGCAAGATAAGATGCGCAACCCAACCTGCTCGCGCATCACGAGGGCGCTGCCCGGCAACAACCAGCCATGCCATGTCTCGGCGCTGGCAGTCAGCGAGACACTGACCATGATGGCCATTGGCTTCCAGGACGGGAGTGTGACACTGGTCAGGGGGGATGTGACGAGAGACAGGTCAGCTTTTTTTTTTTTTTTTTTCAGGAGTGTGACGTAATGAGTGCCAATAATTTTTAATTTCAAGGAACCATGCAATGAATATCACTGATCTCTAAGTGAACTGGATAGCACATCAGCTTTTGGAGTTGAGGCTACCGTCCGCCATATTACCACTCCAAGAACAATAGGTTTGCCAACCCTGTCCACAGGGTCTACTTTCATCCTTACATGGAGATCAGTGGTAAATGTGGAGTGGTAATATGGCGGCTACTGGCTTCAGTTTGTTGTCCAGCATGCAATGGCCAATAAGTAAATATCCAGTTGAACTTGTGTTCTTGCACATATAACCATGTTTTGCTGAATTATGAGCATGATCTAAATGCTTTTTCTATTTTTTGAAGTAAAATAAAGTTGCAGATTTTCTATACTTTTATTTTTGTTTGGAAAAAATTGTTTCATGCCACAATTGATCTTTTTTTGTGCAGGCACAGCAAATTTAAGACCATCTCCCAGGACAAGACACCAGTCACTGGCTTGGCATTCCGTCATACTCAACGCAGCACTGTGCTCTTTGTTGCCACAGAAACCAGCGTGAGCTCTTTTAATCTGAGCGGAAAAGACCCCCACAGGGTGAGTGCCTTTGAAGTAGTTTTCAGAAATGTTTTGAACACACATTAACAATGAGTAAATGAACCATAGCCTAGCTATATAGGATCATGAAAATTTGGGATTGATTACAGAATTATTGCTTGGCCTGAAATTATACCTCATGCTTCGTAGCGAGCATTCAGCGTGTTATATTTGCATACGATCACCAAATCTTGAGATGTCGTGCATTAGACCCATTCTACAACAGGCTCCACAGCCTTTAAAGCCTATTTTGATTCAGATTCCTTCAAGCTTCCTCATGGGCCATTTCATATTGTCCAGATGCAGTATTGATTGGGGTACCACTGTTTTTCTTTGCAGTGCTGCAATCTTACCTCAAACCTAGCCACTGAATGGGAAGCCAAGCGTCTTGAATAACTGAATAATCGTGAGGTCAAAGCTGGAGCTTGGAGCTCAATTGAAGCCCAGTCGGCTTGTCAAAAATTTATAGTTTGCAGGGGTCACGATTATGGACAAAGAACTCTATTAGTGAAGGTCTTGCTGCAATAAATGTTTATTAAGAGCTTTGGCTTGAACACTTTAATTCCCCATTGTCCACCGAGATGGATTAACCAGAGAGCCAAATTAGTGATGCTGCAATTGGATTCTATGTAAAGCACTCGCAGCCAGAGGACCACACACTCCTCATGAATATTGTAGTGATGAAACTGCCTGTGTGCACTGACCTGTATAGAACGAGCTCATTATATCAGCCGGCTGGGCGTTAATACTGGTCTCGCCAAAAAACGGCGGTACCGCTATTAATACCGCATTCAGACTATGAAATGATCCCTTATAGGGAATGAAATAACTTTGTTTTTTTTAATCTTGGTTTTTGCGACAGGAAGTGCTTGATCTGCACGGTTGCCCACTCCGCTGTGCTGTACTTAGCGACGCCACTCAAGATAACCAGTTTGTCATGGGAAGAGAAGATGTAAGTGAGATGAAAATAATGTCGTGTCCTACTGCATTGTTCCTTTTTTACCGTCTTTGCAATAATCAATCGCTGCAGTTGTTGAAAAAACGTGAATTTAGGACTGAGAAGCATTTCACAATTTGTTAGAAAAAATACTCTGAAAGTTTTCACAAATCCTCTCGCCCATTAGACAACCCTATGGAAGTTGTGCATTAATTGTGTATTTTTCGTGCTCCACGTTGAATTATTACTGGTAATCGGACAGTGCATTCACATGATTTTGTCATGATTGATCGATATACCGATCTGTTAATTAAACCCCGCCCCATTACGAATCGACCAGTCACAGCTGTGACGATGTGTTAAAAAGTTAGACAAAACTCTGACATCTGTACATATGTGTGTGTGACTGATTATTCAATGTGTCAATGGAAAGGGCTTAGTCGATCGTTGTTACTGGTGTAATATGCCAGTTTTAGCATATTATACATGTAGTCTTGCCAGTATTTTGTACAGAGATTGGAATATTTCTGTCCCTAAACTCTTGAATACGGATGACAGTCATAGCTGCGGTTTAAAGAAGACCACCTGGCCGGTTGGTCTATAATCGCATTCCTGCACTTACTCAATCCATTCATGCTTCAACCATATTGTTTTTGAATGGGAGTGTAATGAATAGATGGAGCTTTTTCATACAAAGCTTTCATTCACACTAAAGGAGGATCTAAGTGTGATGAATAGGACCACTCTATTCAGTGTGGTTCCTATTGTTTGCATTTATGCTTGGCTGCACAGCCTCATTCTTGGCATACCAGGACCCCATCAATAACAGCCAGACGCAAGCGGTTAAACATGAAGGGCCCACAGCGAGAACTATGGATAACTGACAGGGCTATCCTGGGAAAACAACATGAAATTTAAACAAATTATAAATTAAGATTCACTTGATGAGGCTCAGTAATATATTAACTGCTACAACTCCAGCATGTTTGATCACGTATTCTGTTTTCACTTTATTTTTGCCATTTATAGGCGGTGTACTTCTACCAGCCTGATGGCCGGGGTCCCTGCCTGGCCTTCGAAGGGAAGAAGACCCTACTGAACTGGTACCGAGGATACCTGGTGGTCGTCACTAAAGACAGCAAAATGCTCTCCAGAAATCTTGGCGCGTGAGTACCTCAATTGTGGGGGAGGGAACTTGTTTGGTTGGGGAACTGACATTTTGGTCAGTCTGCTCTGATGTCAGCGGGGGAATAAATCATACGTCTCTTATTGGATTTACTTTACCTGGTGTATATGTGAATTTCTCTCAATTTGTACTCGCAGCAATGGAAATCCTTTATCATATTTACTCCAAACTTATTTCTATCTGTTTCTGTTACTAGGGCTGGACAGCAGTTGGTTATGGATACAGTGACTGTGTATGACATCCAGAACAAATTCATTGGTATGTTTTTGTCCAGTGTAACAACTTTTTGGTTTATTAAAAAAATATTTAGAATGATGTCATGAGGTAGCGTGGAACGTTCATTTGGAATATTGCTTGTTCAAATCGGAATCATTCTGTTCTTGCTGGGAATAGTGTGGGAACACCAGGTATTAAATCTCTTATGGAATGCCTGTGGCATACACGCTTACGTGGGAATGCCGTGTTCCAATGGAAACACAATGGAGAAAATGAACACGCTGGGGACATGGTGTGAAGTGTTCCCAAATAGTGTTGCAGAGTTTTGAAACACTCCCTAAGCGAGACCCATTTCAACTTTTTTGTTGCATTTTTCGCTGAGTACTTGACACTTTTTGAGGTGGGGAAATGGGATTGGAAAGGAATGACAAGGGATTATTGTGTGTATTTTTATGGAAGTCACCCAATACAAAGCCATTCTAGGTAAAGGGCTACAACAGAGGTGGTGGTGGCCCCCACCACCCTTACGGTTTTCCTGGGTCCAGGTCTAAATAGAGGATAAATCGTCAATAGATATCAAAGAAATGTTCAGACCTATATTGTCTTGTATTTCTTTTTCTGCTTCAGCATATTTGGCCCCTGTGCCAGAAGTTCTGGATGTTTTCCAGGAGTGGGGGTCCATCTACGTTCTTGGCGGGGACAGGAAGGTAATGAAAAGTTTATAACTTTCTTCAGTCGTGTTAAAGAGAAGAGATATAATTTTCTAGTTCCCGCAATGTGAAAAGATTTGAGGTCTTTGTTGCAGGCCTTTAGGACTTTGGGAACAGTACTCGGGGACTTGATTAAATTTCTTCTTTCTTTCTTTTTTTGCAGCTTTATCATCTTCAAGAAAAGGACACACAGACTAAGTTGGAGATACTGTTCAAAAAGAACTTATACAGTCTGGCAATCAAGTAAGTGTGATGTTTCTGTCCTAAGTCAGGATTAATTACCGAGTACAAAAATACATCCAAATCTTAATTTCTCATGAATGTATTCATCTTAGATAACCACGGTAGCATTTTTCACTATTTTGATATCTGTGAGCCTTTAATATGGTAATGTTGGCATTGGTGATTTTTTAATGATTGATATTTGTTTGCTTACACAAAGCCTTGCCAAGAGCCAGCATTATGACTATGATGGCCTGATTGATATCTTCACTCAGTACGGAGATCACCTGTATGGCAAGGGGGACCACGACGGTGCTATATCCCAGTACATCCGCACCATCGGTCATCTCGAACCCTCGTACGTCATCAGAAAGGTAAGCCGTTAATGGTGATCAATTATTTCTCTTGTTGATTTTATCAAAAGTTGTATCCTCATTAATTGATCCCCACAATGTCGCTTCACAGGTTGTATTGTAAAGTTGGTGCGTGATCCCTTGCTAGATAGTATTATGGGTTTATGACTTCTGACTAGCGCCCTGAACAAAGACACTGGTAGACTGCCAACATAGGGCAAGATAGCTTGTTCATAAGTCTCACTCTTTCATGGTAGTTCTTGGATGCTCAACGGATCCACAACCTGACGGCCTACCTACAAGCACTTCACAAGCAATCCTTAGCCAATGAGGATCACACCACACTGCTGCTTAACTGCTACACCAAACTCAAGGACAACAATAAACTGGACGAGTTCATTATGGTCAGTGCTCTTTGTGTACAGAGTTGAACGAGAGCCTAGTCTGTAGGCTGTGTTTTTGGCCCTTATCTGGCTACGGTGAGACGTAATCCTCAGCTTTGTTAGGAAACATGGAGGAAGGCTCCTCCATGTTTACTAACTTTGTGGAGTGCCATGGTCCTGTAGTATATTGCACTAGACTCAAGATCTTGGCGATACTACAGATTTTGGGTTCAAGTCCAGCGGGGCCATAGTGTTTATATCCTTTATATACACTTTGTCACAAATTGCACCCAGGAGTAAATGGGTACCTGTGGGGTCAGTGGTAGTTATGTGTTTGATTAGCATATAGAAAAGAAAGTTTTAGGAATGGTTGATCAGCCCAGTGAGCAGGGTTATAAGGTAGTACCTCGAACACCATGATCATGGTCAGGCATGCAACTTTTCCTCGGATCAGCTGATTTCCTCGTTTTTCACTTTACACTTATGCCATTGAAAATTGAAAAACACTGTACAAAGTCTGTAAAGATTGGAATTTCCTCCTTTTTTTGTTAATTCCGAGTTGCATGCCTGCATGGTGTGGATATATGCATTTTATAAATCTAGACATTATTACAGTAGTGTTATGGTGTTAAGACCATGCTACATTCATGTATGTCTATGATCATTTGTTCTTATTACCAACAGCCCAAGTAGGACTGTTTCTAAAAGGACTAAATCTTGTAGTTTATACAGTCCCAAACTTCAATACGTCATTACACAAGCACAGATTAGTGACACCCTCCGGCATGTCTGGCACTAAACCAAGGAAGGTGGCTGAAAATTGTCTAACCTGATGTATCTTCACTTAACAGACCAAGGACAAAGAGGTTGACTTTGATGTGGAGACGGCCATCAAGGTCTGCCGCCAAGCTGGCTACTACAAACATGCCCTTTTCCTTGCCGAGAAGCACGGCCAGCATGACTGGTACCTTAAGGTGCAACTTGAGGACATCAAGGACTATCAGAAGGCTCTCACCTACATCGCTAAGCTGGAGTTCTTTGAGGTGAGCTGGGGGGGTTGGGGAAGATCAGGGAAAGATTGTAGGGGAAGGTGGGGAGGGTAGGTGCACTAGGAAAGACATGACTGTGATTACTCAGTCAGGTGCAATAACAAGCACTAGTTGATGGCCTTTAACCTATATTGTCAAGTGGAGTTTTTTAGGTGAAGATTAGGAATAATACGAGGGGTGAGGGGAGGAGAACTACTGAAGACATGGCTATGCTTGCTCAAATACTGGCACCTTAAGGTGCAACTGGAGGACATTAAGGTGTACCAGAAATCCCCCACCTACATTGCTAAACTAGAGCTTATTGAGGTGAAGATTGTTAATCAGAGGGGTAGGATAAATAAGGAAAGTTAGGGAATACATGGCTCTGCCTACTGGCACCTTAAGGTGCAACTGGAGGACATCGGGGACCACTATAGATGGCTAAAGCTAAAGCTCTTTAAGGTATTAGGGTTTACCAGACGGGTGTGATGAGAAGGGGTTACTAGAGAAGACATGGCTCTGCTTACATGCACCTTAAGGTGCAGCAGCACATCAAAGACTACCAGGAGGTCTTCCCCCATACCTCCAAGATGGATGGGGGTCTATTCTCAAAACAAGGCTGGGATGACAGAGCTGATTTCATGATTTCATCAAGTACCTCATCGAGTGGCTTTTCTCCCTTTCCACAGGCAATGGACAACATGAAGAAATACGGCAAGACTCTGATGAGTGAGGTTCCTAAGGATACGACAGATCTACTCAAGATCCTCTGCACTGACTACAAACCCAGTGACAGTAAGCGAGGAGCTTTCTTCCTTTCTTGAATTTTTCTTCCAGTTTCAGAACGCGACTCATTTAACTTTAGCCCCGTCAGAACATTGAATTTCAACTCAGAAATGGTAATTTTTTTCCAAATGGTTATTCACTTGACATGATTTTTCATGTAATGTGGTTAACCGCTTGTAGCCGGACGACAGCCATAGCCGCAGTATGAGGCTGACACCTGGGCCTGTTGGCATGAATAGACACATTCCTGCTCATACACAATCCATTCATTATTCAACTATATTGTTCTTGAATGGGAGTGTAATGAATAGATGGAGCTATTTCAAACAAAGCTTTCATTTATAAGAAAGGGTGGCTCAGCCTGCAATTCAGTGTGGTGCCTGTTGTTCGCATTTACCCTTGGCTGCACAGCCCTTTCAGTGAGAGCCTGGTGCCCCAGTTTCCCATCTTTAACATCCGGATGCAAGGGGTTAATGCCAGGGCCCATTTTTATGGGATTGCTGAGCCCAAGGTTTTCTGCTAACAGAACATTGTCCATTTATAGAGACTGCAAGAGAGACTTCAAACAGTAAACACAGGAAAATACTATCTTTAGAAGCAGAATTTGTTTAAAATAGTGACGCAATAATAGAAATCTCCATATATGCTCTCCATATATAACTTCGCTGTGATATACAGCTCGGGTTTACAGTTTTCTGTAAAAAAGTAGAATTGATTATGCTTTATATTCTTTTCAGACTTGCCTTATTTTCAGAATGTTTACTTTATGTAAATTGATTCTCCCTTTTAGTCGCTAATTTCCTGCAAGTTGGAGATGAGGATGGTAAACAAACAAATCAAAATTTTTGCATGATTTGTGGTGACGCCTTTTTTGAAAGTGTGCATTCTGAATAGTGACTTGTTTTCAATAGTGTTCAGTGTTAATACCAGGCAGATTTTCTTTTTTGCATGGTGAAATGAGTTTTGTCACGTCTGCATTTTGTTTGGTTCTTTGGCGATTGTTTTTTCAAGTGGATGAATTAGCTAGGTTACTTTTTACAAGTCAGACGGCTAAACAATAAAGTGATCTTTGCTTGCATGTGTTTTATGTTGGATTCCTGTAATAAAGCATTTGGCTGTGTTTAGATTGGACAGTTCTTTGCTTTGTATCTCTTTTTCCCTGTGCTGTTTTTATAGTCTCGTCCTAATTGACTTTTCACAATGTTCTGCCTGACCACGCCCCTTAGACGACCCTATAAGTTTTTTGCAACAATGTAGTTTGCTGAAGAGTTGATATGTTCCGTGCCAAATTATAGTTTGTGTGATTGGACATTTTGGGGGATAAAAAATGGATCTGTTATCTTCAGTGCATGACATTTGGACAAATGCCTGTGTCTCTTGTCTACTTGCAGATGTTGAACGATGGGGAGAGGTAGATAAGGTAGAGAATCTGTCTTTTTTGTTTGAATTGCATACAATTCTATACGATTTTCTCGTCAATGCAGAGCCGTTAATCGACTCTAGCATGCTGACTGGAGAAGTTATCCCGTCGGTCCAGAAGGCCAACGCTGAGGAATTCATCCACATCTTTGTCAACAACTCGCACCAACTCATGGAGTTCCTGGAGCACATGGTCAGGGTGAGTCCAGTGACAAGAAACTCCCATTCAGTGCACTAGCTGAGATAGAATTGATGGATATTTTTTATTCTTACTGGACTTAATTTGGGTGATACACGACACAGAAAAGCTGCTGTTGGTTGCGCAAATCCTGTTAAACGTACAGTGTAATCTTAAACAATATTGACATTGTAAACAAATGTGTCATTTTATCGCAGGCAGAAAGGGTAGACACGCACAATTTTATGTTGATGAAAACTTTCTTGGGCTTGTAAATGAAATGTGGCTTTTTGTATACTGAAAATCTTTGAAGATGTTTTATTAAAAACTTTATTTAGTCTGGAGAAAAGATTCTTCTAAAATCAACAAGCCCTCCAAACTCTTATCTTTGGAACTTAAAAATAAATCTGTTTTCTTTTGAACCTTGTGATTTTGAAGGTGCAACCAGATTCATCCCACCTGATCTACAACACGTTATTGGAGCTGTACCTCCATGACATGGCCCATGAAGGAGAGAGACGTAATCGGCTGGAGCTTCATCGCAAAGCAATGGACCTGCTGCAGACATCCGACGTGAGTCCCTAGATCCACCCCCCCCCCCACCCCTCATAATCCCTGATTTAAATATACTTTAAAAGCACCATGCATGCAATGAGTGTTCAGTTCAACTCCTTTCCACACATGTAGCCATGTCTTGCAAAAATACCAGCATTGTTGAAATGGTGGCCATGGTTCAGTTCTTTAAAAATATTTCTCATGCAGGGGTTTAAATGCGGTATCACTTGCCATGTATTATGTTGTTGCATTTGCCTGTTGTCCTGTTTTATGTTAATATAAAGACTTTGAATACACATAAGTATGTAGGTTATATGCATTGTACACTTTAGCTTTTGTAATTTTGATGAATTAATTCTAATTTGATTTTGAATTTTTTACATTTTTTTATTCTGTGTAAAGTATACCTTAATCTTTTTCTGATGGAATCTGACCCAATATAGCATCTATATAAGGTGCTATTTTTTTTTTTTTTTTTTTTCGGGCTATTTTTTTTTTTCACCAAAAAGTAGCTCATCTACCCAGCTTTCACTCAAAGCCTGGTATTTATTTCCCCAGGCTCTGTATGATATAGACCAGGCCCTGGTACTTTGCCAGATGCATAACTTCAAGCAGGGAATCCTTTTCCTCTACGAGAAATCCAAACTGTAAGTTTAATCCATGGTTCTTTTAAATGTGCCATAAAATTCAATTTTACAGTATTTTTTCTTTAGAGTCGGTTTTCCATCCATTCCTTTCAATGAGATGTACAGACTTTCTTTTAGATTGTTCCTCTGTGATTTCATACCCTGGATATCCAGTCTGAGTGTCGCCTGCGTGCTCCAAGACGATATGATATATGTCGTCATGCAAATTTTATGTTTCAAACTGCTGGGACTTCTGGTAGAAAACATTCCCTTTCTATTTTACTTGATAAAAAGCATTCTTTGATTGTTCAGAATCTCTGGAAAGTAGTGTTAACAGACCAAATTCAGTATGACAGAAACTCTCACAAGATCACAGCTTATAAATTCTTAATTTTGAGTAAAATGTATCAGTTTGAATGAAGGTTGCTCTATGTGTGCCTTATTTACTAGGTACCAGCAGATTCTTCATTATCACATGGAGAACAACGAATACGATCAAGTCATTGATACTTGCAAGAGACATGGGTAAGAATAAATTTTGTTGAGACCTGGGTGTCCGAGACCAAGACCTCAAGATCCTGTGTGTCTAAATTGCATGAGTTGTTTTTTGCTTACGGTATTCCTAGGCCCAGATCTAAATAGCAGATAATGCTTCAACCGTTTCCAGAGAAATTATCCCAATTTTCAGACCTATAGACCCAGGCGGGGTAACTTCAACCGTCGGTGAGACCACCTCCCTATTACAAAATAAAAAAATAAAGCAAAAACAATTATAAGTAAGATTTGAGGCTTTCATTAAAAACAATTATAATGAACCTGTGCTTTATTTACATAAAATAGTAAATGAGCATTGCAGAATTGTTCTTGATGCCAGCTCAGTTTTGAATCCGCAAACGGCCCCCTCCCCCCTCAAAATCATTTTATTCACCTTTGCACCCAGTACTCAGGACCCCAACCTCTGGGTGCAGACCCTGTCCTACTTTGCCCGTAAGGAGGAGAATTGCAAGCAGTACATCGTGGAGGTCTTGTCCCAGATCGATCGCTACAACCTTCTACCACCACTCATGGTTATCCAGACGCTGGCTCACAACTCCTCCGCGACACTCTCAGTCATCAAGGTGAGACTGAAGACTTCTTATTGCCTGATAAAAATGGACAAATATTATGTTAGAGAAGTCGTGTCCTCAATGAGTGCCACATCCTTGTTTGAATCCTACATGGGACGTGATCCCTGGCTTTAGACTGTTTTTATGTGATATCACCATGGACCATTAAAGCTTGTCATGATGTAGTGTGTATTCACACAAACCAATGTCACTAATCCCCTTGCTCTCTACCTAATCCATCTCAGTGGACAATGGGGAATTAAAGTGTTCAGTGACTTCAATTCGTTTTTCTTTAGGACTACATCATCCGTAGGCTACAGCAGGAGAACGATCAGATCACAGAGGATGAGCGACTGGTGAAGCAGTACAGAGAAGAGACAAAGAAGATGAGGATACAGATGGAAGAGATGAAGACAAGGTGGGTCTAGACGGAGGGTTGGTTGGTTGGTTGGTGGGTGGGTTAGTTGGTTGGTTGGTTGGTTATCTGGGTGGCTCTGTTGCATTAAAGGTGGTTGATTGGACTGGTTGATTGACTGGTTGATTGACTGGTTGATTGACTGGTTGGATGGTGTCAGGGTGGCTCACTGGCTGGCATGCCGAAGGTGATGGTAAAGATCTGTGAACGCCGTCTCAAGCTTGCAGGGCACTGCGTCCGTCACCCGGAGCTTGCCGCTAGCCAACCATTCTCTGGGAGCCCGCACGGGGCACAGACTCATATGGGAGAAGATGCCTCTCCTTCGTGGATATGCTGAAATGGGACACCGGCTTGGCCAGCGCTGAGGAACTGCGCTCCTGCATGCTGGACCGGGACATCTGGATCAAGATCACTAAGCAGGCTCGAGCTGCCATATGACCTTGACCTGATTGATTGGGGGATGGTTGATTGGCTGTTAGGATCAGTGTTGGGGTGGGTGGCTAGTTGGATTGCTGGTCTGGTTGACTGGGTCACTGGTTAACCTTGTAGGTCATTGATTAGTTGCTTGGATCTCTGGCTGGCTGGCTGACATTTTCTTTTGCTGCATGCCTTTTTTCTGGCAGTTTTAATAGTGGCTAGTGTGCTATGTTTAGGCATTTAAAATTTTTTTGAATTTTTCACAAATCTCTGTCTATCTTGGCATACCTGCCTGTGCCATCATACTCAAACCTCAAAACCAAAACACAAATACTAAACAAACCACTTCTCTTTTCACAGTGCCAAGATCTTTCAAGTGTCCAAATGCAGTATTTGTAATCACAATCTGGAGTTGCCGTCAGTACACTTTCTTTGCCAACACTCGTACCACCAGCAGTAAGTAAATTGAACTAAATTTTACTTTCTTTAAAAACAAAAAATGTGCAGGATAAGCTGAGATTAGCCACATACTGTTTGCATAATTGAACGGCCTATGTGGATTTCTTGTTTGGAGTGACGTCAGATGCGATTTTTGCGTGGAGTTAATGGCATTAACCTCTTGAATACCGCCGTCTATAAGCACATTCCTGCACGTACTCAATCCATTCATGTTTCAGCTATGTTCTTGAATGGGAGTGTAATGAATAGATGGAACTTTTTCAAAAAAAGCTTTTATTCACACAAGAGGGGGACTCCAAGTGCGATGAATAGGACCGCTCTATTGTGTGCATTTACGCTTGGCTGCACAGCCCGTTCTTGGCATACCAGCCCTCAATCAATATCAGCCAGACACAAGGGGTTAACTTATGTCACATCATTTCTGCGCAGTTGTTTCGAGAGTTACGCTGAGAATGATCTAGAGTGCCCGGCCTGTGCTCCTGAGAACCATAAAGTCATGGACATCATCCGGGCGCAGGAACAGAGTAAAGATCTGCATGAGCAGTTTCACAGACAGGTAAAAAGGCCTGCGCTATACAGTGCAGACTATATTAGCGCCCTCTATTGACACCAATCCGAACGTGGCAGGAAAGAACATGAAAGAATCAGATGGGGCAGGTTTACAGCTAGCATCATTTCTTAAGCACTAGCACAGAAACTGGGCTTGTAACTTATATTTTATGGAGAGCTCTTATGCATACAAATTTGCTGAGCGCAAAAAAATCTTGCTTATAAAAATAGGTTACTGGCCAACATAGTGCTGTGAAGCGTTGTGGCCTCATGGTCTGGTGTACCAGGCCCAAGTCCTTGAGCAAGGCACTTTGTCACAAGTTGCTTCTCTCCACCCAGGAGTAAATGGGTACCAGTGAGAGCAGTGATGGTTATGTGTTTGATTGACCCATGTATGCTTAACTTGGGAGCTGAGGGTTTAAGGAATGATTAATAGGCCTGATGAGCAGGGGTAATAATGTAGCGCCTTGAGGACCGTGATCCTGGTGGATATGTACGCTTTACAAATCTACATTATTATTATTACCAGCTGAATACCAGTCACAAGCAATGTACATCACATGAAAATTTAGTTGGTAATCCTAATACTGAGGAATGTTACCCAATTTTTCGTGCTAAGCATGTCCATGACAATTGGCCCCTGGTTTCCATTTACAATTAGTTGGGAAGCTGACTCCAACAGGGTTGGAGATAGTCGGCAAAGTTAGACCAAGCCTCTCCTTTGTCCTCTGAGAAAATAAAATAGTACTAGCAATTAGTGCAACATTGTATCATGCCATTTCTGGGTTTTTTTTTTTTTTTTTTGCAGCTTGAGAAGTCTCAGGATGGTTTCTCTGTCGTCGCCGATTACTTTGGTAGAGGAGTCTTTAATAAGGTGAGGAAGTTTTTATGTTAAAATATGAACAAATTTTTATTCAAATTCTTACAGCAAATAATACAGTAGAATTTTGTGACTTTCTCTGAGAAAACAAGCCCACAGTACATAAAACTGAAACTGTATATAGACCTCTGTCAATACCTTGTTCATTCCTGCAGGTTACTCTTGTGACCGATTCCTTTCCAACCTCACCAAGGAAACAGCAGCCCACTCAGGCACCCGGTACCCTAACCGCACACATGATGAAGCCCATTGTGATAGCACAAGCACCCAGAGGCACCCAGCCTGTGCCAAAGCCAACCCCGCAGGCACCCAGCGCCCAGTCAGCTCCGACCAAAGCCAGCCCCCAGCCAAGCCAGGGTTACAGCCAGCAAACTTCCCTCCCCACTCCCAGCACTCAGACCCCCCCTGGTAGAACCCAGGTGCCAATCCAGCAGCCCCAGGCACCCAGGTCCACCCCTAGCCCAGCCCCCGCAATCCAGGTGCCCCCCACCCGAAGCGGCACCCAGTCCTTCCAGCAAGACTCCAGGCAACCGCATTCGGCCGCTGCTGACGTTTACCGCTCCAGTCCTTCTAAGCTAACCCCGTCACCCAACCCAAATGCTCCCAAATCATCCAGCCCCAGTAACCTCCGCCAAACCACCACTGCACCCACTGCGCAAGAATACAACCCATTCTTCACAGGCCCTGGGGCGAGTTCAAGTGGGGCAAGAGCACCCCAAACAGCGGGTGCCGCAGCCCAGAAGGTTGCCGTGCCCAGTAAGGTTGCAGCCCTCAACACAGAGATCAACCCGTTTGAGACAGGGCCTGCCAAGGGGGCAAAGGACAAAGTCAACCCATTCACAGGGCATCCTAATACACCCCCTAACCCATTTGGAGATGACGGGGCTGGCTCAAACCCATTTGAAGAAGGTGCAAACAATCCATTTTATAATTGATCTATCACTTTTAAGCAGCTTGTGAATAATGTCCAATCACGTCAACTATAATTTGACAAGGAATGTATGAAATCTTAAGAACAAAACAAAAAATACTACACAAAATCCTATAGAGTTGTCAAAGGGTGTGGCTAGCATCAGTGAGCAAGATGTCAATTAGATATAAAACAAAATTTAGTTGTGACCTGGCAGCAAGAAAAGAGCTGAAAGTCGCACTGTGGCTTTCTGAGCTACAAGCAGAATTTGTCATTGAAAAGTTGATTTTTTTATTTTTATTTTTTTACATTCAATTCCGTCATATCCCACAGTTAAAACTGAATTCATTCTTGAATTATTTTTTGGGACGTGATATAGTTTTTGAACTTGGGTTATAGTGTGTGCACAGTTCACAAACTTTGAGCTCCATTTTCTCAAAACAAGCAGTCAAGACTCCAACAACTTCAAAAGGTTAGAGCAGGTCCCAAAAATGATCTACAGCAACACACAATACATCCAATTAAAGCTTATTTCATGTATTTTCAGGAAATACCATAATCCCAATTATCAACTTCTTCCGCTTTTCACCTGTTTCGTGGTGCCAGGTCACACCTCACTATTATAACAAAAAATAATTATAGTGTCACTTTATTTTCTTTGTGAAAATTAATTAAACTGCTAACTAACTGAATTAAACCTGAACTATTCAAACCAACAAAGTTAGCCGGTCTAACGTTTCGAACATCAAGTACAAAACATTAGGTCAGCTAATTCTGTTGATCTATTTTTTTCAGTTACATGTCATCCATCAAACTCAGGAGTCAGGAGTAACAGATGTTGAGTCCTAACTACACTTGGCGAGAAAAGTTTATCTTGCTGATGCTTGGATATTACATGTATTTAGCTAGTACACGTATCCCAAAATTATTATTGCAAGACTGATAATATTAAACAAAATATGTAAATCTGTGCTTGCTCAAATCGTATATTGGAATATTTGTATTTGTACAAGATGTAACAATTTAGTTTTTCTTGCCTAAAAGACAAAACACAAGCAGGAGCCGCTTCAATTTTGTTGTGAAGTGTAAGCTTATCATTGAATTAATTTTTGTATCAATATAAATTCCTGCATATATTATGTTCTAAAAATAATAAAGCTAAAAATTCATGATCTATGACAGTTTTCTCTCAATTTTTTTTTATTGGATGATTTTTTTTAAAACCGCGCGACATCCGTTTAGCTGTTGACAACAAATCAAGTATGAAAATTCAGGTAAGTTTTGTGAATATTTCATGTGAAGTGACTAACTTCTGTAAAAAGACGAGTGTGGTTTGGAGAATTTGACGTTTTGGTCAGTATGCGCTGACTGTCATTGGGAGAATGGTTGTATATACCTCCAGTTCTTCAAAGAATCACAATTGTCGTTTGAGTTGGTTACTTCACATAGTATCTGAAAAATTCTATAAAACCTGTACTCCATGATTATGCAAAGCCCCAATCAACATTATTGATAGGATCATTGTCACTGTCATCTTGTCCAATTTTGATGTCTGGGATTAAACATTGGCTTTTTTTAAATGAATTTTTAACATTTTAATATTTCGAAAATTATTTTTTAAAAGCCCCATGTTTCTATTAGCTTTTTATTTCTCTTGAAATGAATTTCTGCCAAAATCAAGACAATTTTGAAAATGTAATTTTTTGGGCCAAAACCCAAGGGGTACCCCTTGCCATTTTTTTCAGTTCAAAAAATAAATTGCCTTCAAAACTGCAGCAGAGATAGAGAATTGAATGGATACTTCAGCCATGTAATTTCAATGTCTGGAATTAACATTGGATTTTTAATGACTGAAACATTTCATATTTATAGAATTTTCATATTTTTTCCTATTTTTAAACAATGCTATATTTCTATCGGATATGCTTTGATTACTTTCTAATAGAGTTTCTGGCACTTTCACACGTATCTGGAATCAATTTTCGAGGTAAGTCTCAAGAAAAATCAAGAAAAATTGCCGAGATTTACCTCTAAATTGATTCTAGAGATGTGTGAAAGTGCCAGAAACTATATGGCATTGTTTAAAAAAAAACAGGAACAAATATGCAAATTTTTAAAATATGCACATTTCAAACCGTCATTAAAAATCCAATGTTAATCCCAGAGAAATACTCTGAGAGAAATACATTTGAAATGAAAACATTCATAACAAATCTAATATTAATCCTGGACATCTGAAATTACTTGGTGAAGCCTCCACACTATTCGCCATCTCTGCTGCAGTTTTGAAGGCACTTTTGTTTTTGACCTGAAAAAGAGGCAAGGGGTACCCCTTACCATTTTTGTCAATTTTGTCCCAAATATGACATTTTCAAAATGTTCATAATATTTATTCTAGAGACATGTAAGAGTGGAAGAAATTCATTTGGTGAGTAATCGAAGCATATCCGACAGAAATATGGTAATTTTTCCATAATTGCCATTTTTCAGGTCAAAAAATAAATCCCCTCAAAATTGCAGCCGATGAGAAAGGAATGGCGACTTTAACCGTGTAATAAATGTTGCTGAAAAAAAAGAAGTAAATCAGATGTCTGGGAATAACATTGGATTGATGAATTTTCGAATGAGAATATTTTTCTAATTTATTTGGTTTTTATATTTAATTTTTTCCCCATAAATTATGGAAAAATTTCCATATTTCTGTCAGATATGATGTGATTACTCTCCAAATGAATTTCTTCCGCTCTTACATGTCTCTAGAATCGATATTAGGAAAATTTTGAAAATGGCATATTTGGGACAAAATTGACAAAAATGGCAAGGGGTACCCCTTGTCTTTTTTTTTTCAGGTTAAAAATCAAAAGTGCCTTAAAAACTGCAGCAGAGTTAGCGAATGGTTTGGAGGCTTCACCCATGTAATTTCAGATGTCCCAAGATAAATTTTGGATTTATGAATGTTTTAATTATTTTACAAAATTATAGAAAAAATGCCGTATTTCTCTGAGATATGCTTTGATTAATTTCCAAACTTGTTTCTAGCACTCTAACATGTCTCTAGAATCAACTTCAGGCAAATTTGGGAAATGTCATTTTGGCCTAAAATTTACATAAATGACAGGGGGTTTTGCTTCTTTTTTTTTCAGGTCAAAAAAATAAAGTGCCTTCAAAACTGCAGTAGAGAGAACAGAGACTGCAGCACCTGTCATTTCAGATGTCTGGGATTTGTTATGCATTTTTGTTTAGGGGCAAAATCTAGATTATCTCTTGCCACGAGCTCAAATGAAAAAGTTCAACATTTCATGTGCACTTTTATATCAAGTTTTGGTTTTATTATAAATGCACTCTGTACACTTCCAGGGTATAACAAAGACTGCTGTACACATGACGTCACTCAAATTACACATGTATACAAATTACAGCATTGAATTATAAAAGCAAGACCGAGTTATAAGCTATAATTAAGGATTTGGGTGTGAAGAAAATTTCAAAAATTCTACCCTTTTTGAAGTCGAGATAATAATGGGATTGTCCGGGAGGGTAGCAAAAATACCAAGGATATTCAACAATTTCTCAGATTTATCTCAAAAATTTACTTACTGTCCAATATTTTCTGCAACTGGGGTAGGAATTTTTCTATTTACTATTGTAGTTTAATACATCAGTACATTTTGGGTCATGCAGACTGAAATAAAATTCTGGGTGTAATCTAACTTATAACAAAAATTATTTTTTTGATGACTGCACAGATACTAGGTTATAATGTTCACAGTGTCTGCTAGGAATTCCATTAAAAAATATAATTGTGTATTTCATATGCTGGCCTAAAGCCAAATATTTGGGCATTGTGCAAATGGAATTTACGTATAATAAATTAGTTTAATATGTAATTACGTCTGCCACAAAGTCTGAACACATGCACTACAGCGTTAAAAACTTTCACCATGCACATACATCTCAATGACCTAGTCTCCTCACAAGTGACCTGTTGGATAAAAGAGTAAAGGTCAGCATTGGGTCATATCACCAGTCAAAGCTGGGTCACTTTCCTGACAATTCTCACTTAAACGCTGCAACTTTAATTAAACTTTTTAGCCATGCAAATCTATATCAGGACAGGTCAACTTGGGTCAAATTGAGGCATGCATTCCTTGTATTTGGTTGTGATCCAAAACGAGCACACAAAGAATTCCTAGGTCATTCCAAAATCATTCCCAGATCATTTTCCTTGAAAAGTGAAGGTCACTGCCACAGGTCATTTTAGGGTCATTCACAATCCCAAGACGTCAAACTTTTTGTTTTCATAAAATGTTATGTCGGACAGAGATTTGGCCTTTTCAACATTTCAAACCTTGTAATTTCAACCACATCTTCATTTTGTACACATTATCCTCACATCACTGTTTCCATGGCGATGAGAGTTTGACTTCTGAAAAACCAAGCTGCTTTGTAATAATGAAAAATAAAATTAAACATTCTTGCATTGTTTTTGCTAATTACTGTCTACGATTACAATTTTTTTCATTACAATGTAGTCTTTTATTTTACACATACTTTAGCAGGCACAGACTGAACATTACAATTTATTTCAAACTATTAATGATCCACGACAATAACTTGGCCATGGAAAAGAAATGCCAGAATCTTAGATATTCATGCGAGAACCTTTTTATAGACGATATCGAGACTGCAAGATTTACTATGCTTTGATACAGTTCTGTTCAAGTGAATGATGTCTTTGCTTCTGAAATCAAATCTTGCCCTTAAATTAAAAAGTAAAAACAAATTATGCATTGCATTTTCGATCTATAAGCAAATACATTAATAGTTTTTAACAACCTCTGCTGAATGAATGGCAAGATCAACAAATCCAGACATTGTTGGCATAAATCCAACTATTTCCATGCCAGACACTTTCTTCCAGAAGTCAACAGAGGGTGCTTCACTTTAAGATAAGGAGCAGCCATTAAGGTCCATTATAGGGCTTCCCTGTATGCAGAAAAATATCTGGATTTTATCAAGATTCTACTGAGATCATTCGCCCCAATTAATGCCATTTACAACGTACATGGCCTTATATAAAATTAGCATTTTTGTTTATTTTACAAATATTTAACAATCTGTACATGCAAATCTTGTTAGTTTTAGCGCACAATCTACACAACTAAATTGTCATTTTATACCCTGATGGCTTGACAGGGCGTGTGAGAACTACACAGGTTGATTAAATCATTTTGGCATCTGGATTCTTGAAAGAGACAATTTATTGGATAATGACTGAAGCAATGAGTCAAAAAATCAGAAATCTGGACAGTTGGGCTACTAGTGAAAATGTTTACTCATAAAGAGGAAGATTATTGTATTTATAAAGACAGTGGGGTGATAATCTAAACATTACAGGATAAGATGTATGATACAGCTCTGGTGGTGATCCAAAATCAAATTGATTACTTTCAATCAGAAAGCTTACTGTTTAGGATGTTACCGGTACCAATGTTTCCATTTGAAATCCTGTCCTCTGAGAAAATTGTATCTGAAAAACCTTTAAAAAAGAATTATGTGGCTCAATTTCCAAAATAAGCACATATGAACATGTACAAAACCACTGTTAGAGAAGTTTTTCACTACTTTTCTGTGACTTGAATGACAGACAGAGCTATTAACTTTCACAGGTTTTACTTTATGTGGATGTTGAATTACACAAAGTATGAACTATGCGTTGTCTGCTCTGCCAATGTTATATCAAAGAAATGCAAGACTGAAAATCGCCATTTCTTGAAGCATTGGAATCAACCAATAAAGTACACTAAGCAAATATTTATACTGGCCAACTGGTCGCCTGGCAGCAGGACACTTGGGCGGTTACATTTCAATGCATGCTTACACCCCTCAGCCTGGCACGTTAATTTTTAGCTTAGCACAAAGGCAGCCCTCCCGCGCAATGAATTGTCAACAGTGGTCCACCAATGGGTCCAAGGGAAGACTACTCAAACAACAGAGGGCAGCAAACATACCAGCCCTCTATTGCTGTAAGATGATGAAAAGGACGAACATGTTTGTCACGCCGACTGGCTCAAAAATCTTACGGATCTGCCTTTGACGTATTTACAAAATCTATTTACACAAATGTACATTGTATTTGAGCTGATGACAACTTTTGAGAATTTTGTTGGAAAATTACTGGCTGCACTTGACATTTACATTAAATCCCCAAACTGTGGCATTGCTACATTATGTCATCTTGGCAACTTTTTTTTAACAGGTTGCTGGAAGATTACAAATTTCTAACGAGCTTCCCGTGCTAGAAAATTCCCACCTCATCAAAGTTATACACATATTGCAACTTTTCAACTGGAAGAATCACAGTTCTTCATGAAAGTCACCCAACAGTATACGGTGACCCTGTTGTGTGTAGGGGAAGATATGCCAATAGGCAATGTGGTATTGAAAGGGTTAGTCCAAGCCTTCTCGACGGGCCATCTTCAGATGAAGATGCCATTGGTCAGGTACTGGAAGCCGTCGTACAGCCGAGTGGTCAGCGAGTGCATGCTGGACTCAACCATGTTCTGGGTCCACAGCTGCAGCTGCTCCTCTGTCAGGTTGGTATGGAAGCGGTCACGGAATGCCCGGACGGCACTGGCTCCCTGCTTGAAGCATGTCAGCTGCGTACCTGTCCAGAGAGAAAGGAGTAGGGTTATATAAATCTGACACCACTGGATAGTGGTATTGTGTGTGGTATATCAAAAAATGACAACTGACAGTAATGTGGGTCGAGACCAGTCTCAGTCTCAAGATAAGATTTGCTGGTCTCAATCTCGGTACCCCACGGTCTCGGTCTCGGTACCCCCATGGTCTTGGTCTTGGACAGTTGAGGTCTCAATATTTTCCTCATCTTGACATCGAAACCACCTACTTGCAGTAGGCTTATGTCATGTACGCAACCTGATAACCACAAGAGTTTACCGACTCAATTCTTAAAAAGACTGGCAGCAAGAAGAATGTTACAATGTGTATTTTACCACTTTATTTTGTATTACCTAATTTACACACAAGGTCTTGGTCTTGGATCACCAGGTCTCTGTCGAGGTCTTGTTCTCCGACTTTCAGGTCTTAGTTATTTTGTATTGGGGGGGCATGAAATACCAATGAACCATTCAAGCTACATTTTGGTTTTCTTAAAATTTAAAGTTAACAATAACTGGCCTCCAATCTCATGAAGCTGTTAACCCATTGAATACGGACGACAACCACAGCTATGGTTTGAAAAAGACCACCTGGCCGGTTGTCATATATGCGCACATTCCTATGCATACTCAGTCCATTGTTTGCCTATTGTTTGTATTACGCTTGGCTGCACAAGCCCGTATTAACATACCAGCACCCCATCATTTTTTTTTTTTTTTTTTTTTTTTTTTTATGTCATTTTTTCATCTGTGTACTGTACCTTTTTATGTTTGCCCTGAGAAATAATAAATGAAAAAAATGAAATGAAAATAACAACCGGCAAGAAGGAATTACAATGCATCAACTAACCTGACTGCAAGACTTCAACGAGCTGAACGAGTTTGTCCTGGTGTTTTCTTGCTGCTATTAACCCTTGCAGCATCAGGATCTTGAAGTACTCAAACATGTCGCTGCCGACCCCTCCCATGACCTAGAAATCAAATCAAATCAATCAACACTTTGGGTGCAATTTAACGGAACCCGTAATGCCGAATTTTGTGATAACAGTCCAACAATTCTGCGCTAACCCTGTAAGCACAGAATCGTTAATTACAGGATCTACGCAAGTGCACAAGCTGAAATTTCTTGCTAACCCGTGAAATATGCTAACACTTAGAAGATAATTTTCTGCTATAGTTGTTGGTGATTTTTCGATAACCCAATTCCATGAAATAAAAGTAATGAAAAGAAAATCTGTACAAAAACAAAAGCTGTTTTGACTGCAATACTGGAAAAGCTTAAAAACACCTCCATTAGATAAATAAACAGATCAGTTTTTGTTATTTGGTTGACAGACATTGTTGAACACTCACCTCTACAAACTCTGGTGTCAGCTTAAAGTGGGACACCTCAAAGCCCAGGTTCCGAGGTGAGGAGGATAGAATGAAACCAAAGTCAATGTGGATGATGTGACCCGTGGGATCCAGTAAGATGTTGCCATTGTGTCTAAAACAGGAAGAGACGGTTAGAGACAAGTTAGAATGAATGCAGACAGCCTTGCAGATAATAAAATTAAAGTCTGTCAAGAAGCAGATAGCCTCAATTTTCTTAAAGAAAATTAGCCTGAACAAGGCCAAGCCGCTCAAGGTATGGGCTACAAAAATAGGACTCCAAGAAGCACAAGGTGTGAATTGAGATTCCTCTTGAAGCAGAAAAGATGACAGGATGAAGGGAAACATGCACCGGGCAAAGAATTCCACACAAATACAGAAGGAAAAAGATACCAGCACAGCTCTTCATTCTACAGAAGGGAAAAGATACTAGCACAGCTCTTCATTCAACAGAAGGGGAAAGATACTAGCACAGCTCTTCATTCTACAGAAGGAAAAAGATACCAGCACAGCTCTTCATTCTACAGAAGGGAAAAGATACCAGCACAGCTCTTCATTCTACAGAAGGGAAAAGATACCAGCACAGCTCTTCATTCTACAGAAGGGAAAAGTTACCAGCACAGCTCTTCATTCTACAGAAGGAAAAAGATACTAGCACAGCACTTCATTCTACAGAAGGAAAAAGATACCAGCACAGCTCTACATTCTACAGAAGGGAAAAGATACCAGCACAGCTCTTCATTCTACAGAAGAAAAAATATACTAGCACAGCTCTTCATTCTACAGAAGGGAAAAGATACTAGCACAGCTCTTCATTCTACATCTAGGTATGTTAGATTGAATTGGTGAGACCAAGCCAAAAGCAGTTTCAGTTAGCAAATTTTTCAGCTTAGTAAAAATCAGCTAGGAACCAGTGAAAAGCAAAACCATGCCAATGATATTTGGCTGGTAACCTGTTTTTGAAGCGAAACACATTTCTGTGCCAGCACAATTTTTGGCCCCAGGTTTGAGAATAGTTCCATAGCTCACCTATCCTTGACTTGTATGAGGTAGCAAACGAGGCAGTAGGCTGCACAGCTCTGGACAAAGTTCTTCTGCGCTGTCAGGAATGCCTCGGTGCTTGGCCCACCAAACTCACTGTAGAAGTAGTTTAGCAATGACACCTGGGGGGAAAAAACACCAAAAATATGTCAACAAACTTCCGGGTTTCTGTTACAAAAGCTTGACTGATGGCACCACTGAAGGTTGGGCAAAGAAACTGGCAAAATTGTAGAGGTCTCTGGTTTGAATCCATTTACAGAGATGAATCCAACCAAGCTTTTGTGGGTCGGGTAAACACGGCCATGATGGAGGCCATACACACAGGTACAATTGAGCTATGCATTGTAAGTCACCCGAGCTTAGCATTGACAAAAAGACAGTATGTTGAAGCCCCAAGCGAGTACAGGTCACTAACAAAGGTCAAATTTCTCTATACGTGTTTCCTTACTTATTTAAACTCACTTCTTTTCAAATCCTACCCAGTCTGTTTTTGCTTATTTTTTTATGATTTTAAATGATTTTTGTATGATTCTGTATGATTTTGTTTGGTCTTGAAAGATTTTAAATGATTTTGTTGGATCTTGTATGATTTCATAAATTGTTTTATGGGTAGTCGACTCACCTTACTGTTCTTCTTGATCTGGTGCAGTGAGACAGCATTGATGATGGGTTCAATCAGGCCGCTATTACTGGAGGTGACAACGATATGGGAGGGGCGAACCCACAGAGGAACATGCTCCTGCTTCCAGATATTCTGGTTAAAAAGAGTATTGATATTTATTTTTTATTTTCTATTCCACTATTGTTATTATTTCAGTATACAGGCCCACTTGAAAAACTCTAAACACCAACTCTCACAGTTTGTGTGTGTTTCAACCTGTCACTTGATAGGTTTTGATATATAGGGTAGCTGGCTCCATTTTGGCCTTGAGAACAGGAGGGTTAATCATGACAAGAGTTTAGATTAAATGACAACACAGCTGTTCAACTTAACACGTGTTTATAATCCAAGTTGGTGAATAAAGCATTGTTCTTTCGGTTGATAGTTCTGGAGACGAATGCAGATCATTTTACTTTGTTTTTTGGTCACACACAACATACCCTCCAATTACGGCTGCGCCTTGGCCGGCTTTGTAACAGGTCCCATGAGGGAATGAGGAGTTACCAATTTAGTAATTTAATATAGCTCTGTGGCTACAAGCTAGTCAAGATGGGGCTACAGTAAGGAAGAGAGGAAAGGAAACAACCAAAAGTGGTGGGAATGTCATGTCTCACCAAAGATTAATAATCACCATTAGTAACTTAACCCTTTGAAGCCGGATGACGTCTATACACGCCAAAAAACAATTACCACCAGGCTGGATGATGTCTATACACACAATCTCTGCAGTTTAAATCCATTGTTGGATTATTGTGTATGTTACGCTTGACTGCACAAGACTCGTGTCCATTTCACATAGATGCACAGGCCACCCCAGTGCCTCATAAATAACCGTACTCAAGGGGTTAACAAATGTGGCAGAATGTGCTGCTAATGTTATATGGGTTAACCCCTTGTGTCTGGCTGTTCTTGATAAGGGCCTGTAATGCCAAGAACAGGCTGTGCAACCAAGTGTAAATGCAAACAATAGGCACCACATTGAACAGAGTGGTCCTATTCATCGCACTTAGAGCCCCCTTTCTTGTGAATAAAAGCTTTGTTTGAAAAAGCTACATCTATTCATTGCACTCCCATTCAAGAACAATATAGTTGAATGCTATGGCTGACATTTGTATTCAAGAGGTTAGATAAAAGGTTATGACACTCTTAACATACCTGTAACTGTTTCAGAAGCTGATATGCCAGTAACTCCAGTCTCAGGTCATCTCCGCATTTGACGATGACGGACAGCAGGTGCCAGTTGGGCAGGTGGCCGTAGGGCGAGGATTCTCTGATCCGCTTAACTTTCTCCTCCCAGGGTTCCTTCAGGGCTGCGGCGGAGGGGTCCTCCGGATCCCGCTGAAGATTAGTCAAAGACAACTGACTGTAAATGCTATGAATAATTTACCTACTGAAACCCTTAATGTCATCCAAGTTTTACTTATGAAATAACTGCTACAAACTGGTAATGATCAGATTTTTGATAAAATTAATGATCAGATTAGTTGATCAAATTGAGGATCGCATTGATGATCAAATTGATCAAATTGATGATCATACTGATGAGATTGGTGATTAGATTGATGATCATACTGATAATCAGATAACTAATTATCAGATACACACCTTGAAGTAGGTGCTGGGTGCTGTCAGATATTCCGTTAGTCTTCGCCTAACGTCGCCAGCTGCGATGTAGACTGGCTCCTTGCTGTCCGTGCTCGTCGTGCTATCATGTGACATCTGAGAGATGGTGTCGCAAGACCCATTCTTCTTGGAATACTGGTATTGCTGCAGAGGAGATGAAATACAAAGTAGTTTACTGGAACGAAACAACACTTTTACGGTAGTTTTGTTTGAATCATGAATCATAGACAAATAAAAATGCCAATATTTCAAATGAAAAACCTTAAGTCAGGCTTTTGCCTGAAAATTTGCATGATCCCTGTGTAATTAAGTTTCAAAGTGAACAAAGAAACTAGCAGGAGCGGGATTCGAACCTGCAACCCCCGGGTTACCGTACCGGCGCTCTACCAACTGAGCTATCCCGCCCCATGTTGGCGGTCTCCCAAATTGTCAGTATCTTTGTTCAGGTGGGCGCTAGTCAGAAGTCATAAACCCAGAATGCCGTATAGCCAGGGATCACACCCAATTTTACGATACAACCTGGGAAGCGACATTGTGGGGGATCACTCAATGAGGATACGACTTTTTAACTAAATCATAGAAATCTTGAATGCACCATTATAAGTCTTTGTGAATTATTCTTGATCAATTTAAATGACTGACTATTCTTTGAGACAGCAGGACTCCACTACAGTTGGGGCGAAGGCTTTTGTAACCACACCCTCACCTGCAATATCTCGTCGTCCTCCTGTGACCAGCAGTCATGGTCCGAGTCATTCTGGTGGTAGACAGAGAAAGTCCCTGGCGGTGTGTGGGAGGTGTGGCTGTCGCTCAGGAAGTATTTCTGTAAGTTCTCCTCTGACTTGGTGTAGCGCAGCGTGTTCTCACAGATCTTCTGGGGGAGCAGTGAGGTGTGCTTGTTGTCACATTCCAGGACCTCCACATAGATCAGGTAAGGAGCCTTGTCCTTAGAGTTAAGGACTACTCCAGAGGAGTGGGGGATCCGGACGATGTGGTAGTCAAAATCAGAGTGGGATGGCAGCCAGATCCGGGCTGGAAGGTTCATGTTGAGCATGGAGAGCTCCGCTAACAACCTGCTCGCTGGGAGAGGAAAGAAACGTCAAAAATTGAAAGCATTATTGCTATAACCAGACATGCAACTGAAATTCACACAAAAAACAAGGAAATTCAAAGCTGCACAAGAGTTTGTACGGCATTTTAAAATTCTTAATGGCACACTTGGAAAGTTAAATACGAGGAAATCCGCAGATCCAAAGAAAAGTTGCACACCTGTATAACCTTCACAGTAAGATTTGTTTGGGGGGGGGGGGGTGGGTGGGGTAGGAAGAGGGTTGGTTTGCACAGAACAGTATAATTTTTTTCAATATTTTAGGTTCAGTGAAACTTTTTTTATTAAGCATGCACATAACGAAAATAATACCATCTTGATAAGCAATGTATTTATTTACAGAATGTAAATAATTAATGTACACTGGCAACAGTAAATACTGTAATTATGCAAATTTTTGGTTGCTTACTTCTCATTTCTCTGGTTGGTAGTCCCTGTAGCCGGTTCCCAATAGCCATTAAGGCTCTGATGAACTCAAGCTCAACAGCTAATCTTGGAGCCTGAACAAATACAAGCAACAACAATTTTCAATTTAGTGTTCAGATTTACAAGTCTTAACTCCTTGTGTCCAGCTGTTATTGATGGGGTGCTGGTGTGCAAAGACAGACTTGTACAGTCCAGCGTAATGCAAACAATAGGCATACAATGGATTGAGTACGTGCAGGAATGCACGTATAAACAACAACCAGCCAGGTGGTCTTTTTTTCAAACCACAACTATGGCCGTCGTCTGTATTCAAGAGGTTAATTAGAATCGGATTATATTTTCGGGGTATTGCATTCCAGAAAGCAGTATTTCAGGGTCATTCTTTTTCTTACATTTAGTTGTTTAAAAAATCGTATGAAAAACAACTGCATGAAGTTCAATGATATAAAAATACAAACCCACTCCCTTTTAAGAATGTTTCCAACACAAGGGGCTCCCAACATTTGCATAAGTGCTAACAGACAACGGCTACATTTATGTCAAAGTCTGACGGGCAAGAGTTCCATATCTGACCACCACGGATTCACCACCAAACATTACAAATTTCACCTCGCCTTGTGTCTTCATTAAAGACAAACCCATTCAGCCTAGGAAAACTGAAATCCTCGCAGGTTTTTAGGCCATATTTTGGGTGCACATATCGTTCACACATCCGATTGTAGGCAGCCATATTGAAACATCAGGAAGTGAATGATGTGCACATGACAACGCATTAGCCAATGAGCAGTGTGTAATATGAATAAACAACACTTTGGGTCTCTAACATTTTTAACGGAGGGAGCAACAGATAGTACTGACCGCTGGGATGCATTTTGGCCATCTTAAACAGTCATAACCAATAAGGCAAAGGAATAGGGTCTTATGCATGTTCTACCCCATGGATAACTTTGGAGTATTCCAAATTGTGTACGTCATCAAATGAATATTCATTTCTAAAGATTCATAAGCCATATTGCTGCATACAGCGTAAATAGGACTGAAGTCCTACTTTTGGCAACAAGCACTCATGTCCGAGCAGTGAAGGACACCATGTATTAACAACTTCTCTTGCAGGCTTGACTTTGTTGATGTTGGTTCGATTCCTAGCACTTCCTCTCTCCATAGGAATGGAAAAAGAAACACTGTGATATGTCATAGAGGGTGGATAGAGAAAAGAGGTGTGAGGGGAAGATAAACAAACAAAACAAAACAGCAAGGTTTCTATTTTATAAAACCCTGAAATAGTGGTGGGTGGATATGGAACTCTTTCTGTCTGACGTTCTCACACACTGTTCTGCATTAACAGAGGCAAATGTTACCCTCACCTGACAGTAACACTCCTGCTTGAGCTGGGAGCCGCCCTTCATGACCTTCAGCACATTAGCCGTGTTGTCAAAACAGGTGCAGCCGCTGTCAAAGGCGTGGCCTGATGACAGGTCACCCATTGAGGCTGCCGACGACGTGCTGTTGACCCGTCGTAGTGTGGCTGTGGCTGTTGGACCAGTAACTGCCCAATACAGAAAGAGAATAACTTAACCCCTTGCCTCTGGCTGTTATCGATGGGGGGAGGGGGCTGGTATGTCATGAACGAACTGAACAGCCAAGCATAAATGCAAACAATAGGCACCACACTGAATAGAGTGGTCCTATTCATTGCACTTGAAGCCCCCTTTCGTGTGAAAAAGGTATATTTGAAAAAGTTCCATCTACATGTATTCATTACACCCCCATTCAAGAATAGTTAAAACATGAATGGATTGAGTATGCACAGGAATGCACCTATAGAAGTCAACCAGCCATGTGGTCTTTTTTCAAACCGTGGTTATGGAAGCAACTTGCCTTACACGTGGGTTCGAATCCCACCTGGGCTGAACTGTTGATTGGGTTTTCAGTTCCTACCTTATTCCATGGGTTTCCCAAGAAATATGTGACAGCCAATGTAAAAATCAGGTTGCTCCCACACTTAACAAATCGCATTAAATAAAAAAGATATCAAAGCTGTATTACTAGATTAGAATAACTGGTTTGCTGTAGCACCATGTAATCAATCTCTTTTGTGAGTGTGTGGTTCTGAAAAGAACTGGAGGGAACTCAACGTTTCGGACAGTATGCTCTGCCTGTCGACGGGCAGAGCATACTGTCCGAAACGTTGAGTTCCCTCCGGTTCTTTTCAGAACCACACAAACTCACAAAAGAAATAGATTACATGGTGCTACCGCAAACCAGTTATTCTAATCTATTGCCCTTTCGCCATGCAAACCTTCAAATATCATTAAAGCTGTATTACATTTTCCCCCTATTTCCCATCTTAAAACACTCCATAATTTAAGAAATACTTCACCTATAGACCCTTCTTGAACCCCATTAACCCTCCTTCTCTCAGTGCCAAATTGGAGCCAACTTCCCTATCTATCAAAATCTATCGAGTGACAGGTTGAGACACACAAGCTGTGGGAGAGGAGAGGATTTGGTTTTTTGATAGGATGTGATAGTAGGAGGCTTAAATAATGGGCCAAAATTTGTTTTTGATTTTTGGCCAAAAGTGCCTGGTTTTGGCATGGGGTGTCACATAATTCCAGAACTTTCTTCCCATCTCTAAAACTGAACATGTCTTTGTTGTCTGTTCTCTTCAAGTTGCTTCAGGCTTTCGATCGAAAGTTCCTTAGTTTGATTATTAGATATGAAAACAAATTTGCTTTTCAACAAAAATGTAAAAGCTCCTTAGATACATGTATACAGTCAAAAGTGGGCAAATTTCACGGAGCTGCCAAACACAAAAATATGCCAGTTTGGTATTTCAACTGCACATGTGCACAATGACATTTTATCCCGAATGACCCGTGTGACCTAATGCGTGCGTGTGAACGTTAAAAGTGGTCGCACAACACGCACGTGTTAAATTCAATCAGAATGGGCATTCATGTAACATGGCGTGACATTACGTCAGCAATTTTATCCCTAATAACCTTTAACCTTTGAGATACTGAACTGGCTTATTGGCTGAGCACAAACAATTTTTGCTTAGCGAAAACCGGTTTTATACCAGCCAAAATTGCACCTATGCATACGGCTTATGACTTCTGACTGGCGCCCACCCGAACAAAGATACTGACAATTTGGGAGACCGCCAACATAGGGCAAGATAGCTCAGTTGGTAGAGCGCCGGTACGGTAACCCGGAGGTCGCAGGTTCGAATCCCGCTCCTGCCAGTTTCTTTGTTCACTTTTGAGATGGTTTTCAACTGGTTAAAATCAAGCTAGTACCCAAGATACAAATCCATACGTACAACATGATGCATCCGACCGCGACCGTGTGTGCGTCTTCTTTGTTGGTGACAGCACACTTGTCGGGCTGGACGGTGGGTTGGCCACGCCCCCAGCAGTCTCCTTCTTGGCCCCTTTGCTGGCCGGTCTCAGCTCCTCCGAAAGGATCTGGTGGCGCAGCTTGGTGCCCCGCGAGTGCTTGCGCGATTGAACCCCAGTGTTGTGCATGTAGGCTTCCAGGAGCCAGACCACATTCAGGGAGAAGTCTATGCTAGATTTACATCTGTGGACAAAGGTTGAATTTGTTGGAACATCAATGAAAACGTATACAAAAAAAAATTACTCTAAGAAAAACATTTAACCCCTTGTGTCCGGTTGTTATTAATGGGGTGCTGGAATGCCAATATGGACTTGTGAAGCCAAGAGTAACTCAAACAATAGGCAAAACAATGGACCGAGTATGCACAGGAATGCGCATATAGATGACAACCAGCCAGGTGATCTTTTTCAAATTGTGGCTATGGTCGTTGTCTGTATTCAAGAGGTTAAATTTAATTTATCATGTTCAGTTGTAAATGCATGCAGTCTGACCTAAATTATACAGCACTCCCAGTACACAACTCTGTAATCTTACCTACTTTACAATACATATAGTATGCAAGGCAAAGAGAAAATAACACTATTAAAACGATTCGTTAAAAATAAAACCCAACAGTGTAAACACTCGTGTGCTGAATTATCTGCAGATAATAAAGTGAACAAATAAAACTAGCAGGAGTAGGATTCAACCTGCAACCTCGGATTACTCTATCGGCATTTTACCAACTGAGCTACATGTTTCTTGCCCTAATTGTAAGTTGGCAATCTCCCAATAGGCTGTTATCTTTGTCATAAACCCACAGTCATATAGATGGGGATTTTCCCTGAACGTTACGATACTTCCTAGGATGTGGAAATGTGGGCACTACTTAGGAAGGATGTGACTTTTTAAACTTGTAATATCAACAATTAAACGACAAGGCAATCTATTTTGTGCTTCCAAAAACAAAAAACTAGGTAATTTAAATCAAGTTTCAGATTGAAACTGACAGAAGTGGGATTTGAACTGCTGACCTCCGGATTACAGTTCCAATGCTCTACCAACTGACCTATCTTGCTGATCTATTTTGTTGACTCACCGGTGGATAATGTAAGGTTTAAGGACCTCTGCCAAGTCGCTCATGTGGAGATAAATGTTGAGAACTTGGGGCAAGTAGAAGTCAAAGTCCGATTCATCTAGGCTGAATAATTTATTAGCTGGAAGAGAAAAAAATATTGTAAACAAAACCAACACGTGTGGACTGCCTTAGACTAGAGTGATTATTGTACATATAGAGGGCAGGTTAAATCACATGCGAACATGCAGCACGCTTGATGGGTTACTTGAATAAGCACTTCAGTAGCATTACAACACTATGCGGTCCATGGCGACATGTAAAAAAGGAATATAACACTCCAGAGTGTTAAATTAGGTTGTCTGTAAACACACTTGTGAACAATCCACAAGGAGTGGAGATGAAGCAAGAAAGAATAAGCTAAATCGATCACAGGTTATTGCAAGGTTGTACCAGTATACTCACCAATATAAGTCTGTACACCGGGCTCTTTAGATTTGTACAAATGGGTAATGGCAATAGAAGCGTCCAGTAACTTGGACTCGAACAGTCTAAGGAGAAGCGACTCCCGGGGTGGGGGAAGTTTATCTCTAATGCAAACTGTCACTGGCGTCATTCCCCCTTGATCTGGGGAAATCCCCCCATTCTGTTTCAGCATATTGTTTCTGTTCTCCTCTTCCGCCTGGCTTGCAGTGGTCTCTGACACCAAGTCCAGGCTAAGGCTTGTGGGGTCCAAAGTTCTCCCTTTTCCCTCGATGTCTCCGCCGTTTGGGAGCATCGGAGAGCCGATTGGGCACTGCATTGATAGGCTGGCTTCCTCGGGCCGGAGCTGGCCAGCACTGAACTGCAACTTCCGGAAACCGTTGATCCCACCATTTATCTCACTGCTGCCACTGTTTTTACAGCCGTGCTTGTCACACAGCGTGCTCAGGTTGGTCTCGGTGATGTTTTTGAGGCCATTGTGGTAGGTCGGCGCCTCCGTCCCATTCACCATCATGATCTCTGCCGTCCCATTCACCATCATGACCTCTGCCACCCCATTGACCTCCATTTCCTCCTCTTCCTCTGTTATGTTTCCATTTACCATGGCGACATCCTGGTGTGCTCGTCGGTGCGTGGGAGTGACCTCCAGTATTTTCTCCATCCTGGGATGGGGGTTGGCAGGTTTTAGCAGTTGGGTACTGCGTTACATTGCCACGGATCCTCCCATAATGGCGACTCGTTACAAGTTATCTGTTAACATGACAGAGAGAGCAGACACAGATTAGAAATTGAAGCAAATATATCATTACAATGGCATGATTACTAAAACTGTAAAATTCCTGAAAGCCAGTGAAAGAGTTACAGTAAACACTGCAAATACACAATGACCTGAATCAATTTGTAAACAAAAATGGGGTGTTTGCCAAGGTAAACATGAACTAAGGAACCTACACACCTGTTAATACTTTGATGACCTCATTATTCAAACAGCTCTACAAATTTGCATACATCTTTGACATCCCTGATTCAAATCACTTGCATAGTGCAAAGTCACTCACTCTCTGAACCGAAGGAGAGTTCATGTTAAGCTTGTCTTTTTGTGAACCATTACAAACTGAACACAGTAAATACGCACAAGTGTTCATGAATAAAAAATATAAACAGTACACAAGCATTGCTCACAACTTCTTTAATTCACATAATAATTATGAAAATGAATTAAACAGCTGTAAACTGCTGACTGGATTGACCTGAAATCAATATAACAATGGAATCATGTGATAAACACACATGCACACTGTCCCAAGTATACATGTATGCAGAATATAAACTTTTACTGGTGCACATTTCATGCTGCAATTTTGTTTCAATGCATAATGTGTAATTACTGCATGTACATGTACTGTTTAAATAAAACAGTTTGGAAGCTTTTTATTGTATTGTACAGCAACATGTACATGTACTGTGCATCAAACTGTCCCCGAAACCAATGCCTGACCACACCATGCACCTACATGTACAATTACGATGTACAATGTACATACATTTGTACACAAGTATAATGGACACCAGGCAGGGGTCGATTTAGAAAGAAAAAAATCGCATGCACTGGTGCATGTAGACCGAAAAAGTTACATGCACAAAATAAATTTTACATGCACAAATAGTGTGCACACAAGTCATAACCCAAAAGAACAATAGGTTGACATATTTGTTGTATTAAAATATGTGTATTCCTACAAATTTTCAAATGTAGCTATTACATGTATAGTGCTGTTAAGGGTATTGTTTTGCTATGTAAATAAAATGTGTTTATGTACAATTGGTATTCGCTGTTTGTTTATTTCATCAGTGGTAATTAGCAATGTAATGACACGATTGTGAGAAGACGAAGCCGAAGTTACGTTACTACTGTAGTATCATGTTCCACGGTGTCAGAAGGCTGTTCGATATTTTGATACTAAAATATCGGCCCAAAAATATCGCGATATTATCGTGATGACGTCACTTTTTCCTTACCGGAAGAACGGATGAATAATTTTTCTTTTTAAATACCCGATGGAAATCACCACGTGTACAGCATCATGAGATCGGGCCCACCGGGATCAGACCCGCCGGGACTGAGCTCGGTTCCGCTAACATTTAATATCAGGGCCGGCCACCGAGAGATCGCGAATCGGGCTGGAGCCGGGGGTGCGCCGGCAATCGGGGCAGGAAGGATCGGGGGCCGGGTTGATGACAAGGCTTCACTTGTTGAGTAGTTGGAGTACTACGACATTTACCTTCAGTTGGCCTTCCTTGCGGCACTAGAAAGACGAGCGTTTGTTTCTATTTCGACACTGTTGATTAGTAACAGCTGATAATTTATACCATGAACGCCCAAATCACACGTGAGCTGTCAAAACATTGTCTTGCATGTCTTGTGCACAATGCATGTGCCGCACGCGTTTGTCGTTTCTCAAGACGACTTTCACTTCGTGTTAGATGCGTGTACATGCATTGTACACTGGGAATAAGACGGTGGCATTCAGTGCGGTTGCTTGCACTTGACCAAGACTAGCAAGACTAGCAACAAAGCAGCGCGCATGCGCAGATGCGCTTTTGGGGTTGGCTTTATTGATCAATTGCTCTAACCCCAGGTCGCGGGGGCCAGGTTAACGAGTCTTTTCTCAAGTCAATGTTAGCTGCGTGTACGTACATTGTACATTGGGAATAATACGGTAGCAGATCGGTTGCGGTTGTTTGCACTTGACCAAGACTACAAGATGGTAATATGCAAGCACGCACACATCATGTCGACCGTTGCGTGCAATAAATCGGGTGCGCGTTGTGATACGTTATTCAACATAGGGAAATATACCAGCATGTACAGGCCTAAAAAAGTACATGCACAGCGTGCACGTTGTACCAGAGGTTTACGTGCACAGAGGAAAAAGTACATGCACCAGTGCATGCGTGCACCCGTCTAAATCGAACACTGACACCAGGATTACTTATAAATGATACAAATTACTGAATGATGATGACTCACTGACAGGGCTTAAAATGAACGACGGCCACATTACACGGTGTGTATTCGTACATACATTGTACACATACCAGCAGGAGTAGGTACGGCAGATCTTACGTGCAATGTCAACTGACTTTCCTTTTCTCAGTCATGTCAGTAATTGCACGCACGGTACACAATACGCACACAAGTGTGTAAATACCGGCAATCGAGGACCTCCTGTTGTCCCTCTTTTGTTTGTACTTTCTCGGAAGGCCTCCCATATGTTTTGTACACGATTTTCAATCGTGGACGTTCGGTCAATCGTGGACCCTTTGTCTATGCCCACATACAATGTAGTATTTTTTGGTCCCTGCAACATGTACATTGTGTATGTCCCCTCAATGGTAAACTTTTGAGATGACCGAGGGCAGCAGACATGCATTAAGTTGACAGATACAGTCGACTCCCATTATAACGAGCTCGGTCATAACGATATCCCGGATGTAACGAGCACATTCTCCCAGTCCCGATCAATTCGTGTACATTACTATGGGGAAATATTTGGTTATTACGGGCACGGACATTACGAGACTCCGGCTAAAACGACGATTTTGGCCGACCCCAGGCGAGCAAAACCATTGTTCTCAACCCATTTACAACGACATCTTTTCAAAACTACGGACACTGCAGCTTGTCAACGACAAACCTTTTGTCCCGATACGGGCATCATGCTCCCGTTTTCCTAATTCAGGCAACGCACCTAAGCTTCACCCATCAATGTACCTTTGTAAGGACTTCAACCCAACGTTATTTCATCTCGCCGATCTTAAATAATCAGCACAGTAGGTCTAGTCGCTAATCCCCCTGCTGCGGTTTCCCTTAGCATGACCAGGCTCACGATTGCGGCACCACGCCGCTAAAATGTTTTTTAACGGACAATAGGGGGCGCTCAGGAGATAAGTGTTATCATTGTAAGGATCTAGAATAGCCTTTAGTGCTGCCACCCGAACATCGGGTGCGTAATTGCTCGCTATTGTTGGCTTGTGGCTATTAAAAAATGCATTTTGTTATTGCGTGTCAATCTGGGCAAACTGGGAATATGAAGTTTTAAAAATCATCTCAACCCCCCCCCCCCCCCCCCCCCCCGCCAAAAAAAAAGTCCCACTGAAAACAGTTGTCCCAGAAACTTTAAATGCCCCACCAAAAAAACATAGGTTAATCGGAAATTATAAAAACTTAAAAGAATCCCTCCAGAAACAATCCCCAATTACTCCACAAAGTCAACAACAAAAATTATAATTTCACATCCGAAGAGACACTAAAACCCGGAAGTAATATTGGCGCCCTCTCTTGTCCGATTCCAGCAAATGCAAAACGAAAGCAAAATGTCACTCGGCACGATTTGTGCGAGTAACCTACTTGCCTGATTCTTCTCGGCGATTCTTCTCAGCGATGATGACTTCTCCTCCGGATTCAGGTCGTCAAATATTACACAATGTACTCTTAAAGGTATATTTTATTAATCACCATCAGTTAAATATTATAATAACAGACGTACATACCAACATGCGTTCATCTTTTCATGAGTTCGGACGTGCGTTACACGATTACAACACGCGCGCACATGTACAAATACAAGTAGCACGTAACTTGTGCACAACGAATAGGAAAAATGCGCTCCGGTTGTAGCGAGGTTCCGGCTATAACGACAGAATTGTGAAAGTCCGCCGGACCTCGTTATAACGGGAGTCGACTGTACGTTAGTTTACCGCGTCTCCATTGGACTTAATTTTATTATTCTACAGAAAAGTCATGGTAGAAAAAAATAAGTCCAATGGAAACACAGCTATAGTCACATTTTACAATGCTGAGCATGTGTAGATTAAATACGACCCTTGCCAAATGCACTTTGATCTCTCTTAATTTTACTTCAATATTTAAACAATCAATTTTTTCTGTTATCAAATTCAAAGGTCCTTGGAATACACATACTGATAATTGCATGTACAATGCCTAAAGTCTTATTTCGGTGCAAACACATTTCTGAGTGCAAACTACAGCCCCAGCACTACGTCTGGAATTTCTACCATGAAATTGTTCATACATGTAGTTTAGCACTGAACCAAACAGCTTGATCAGTCGCACAATCTTTGAATTAATTTCCACCCGCCGAGACTCATGGCACCATGCAGGGTCAGCGCCCACGCATTGGCCACGTTTCCCCCATAATTCAACTAGCCAGACCTTTTCTGTATTCAGTCACACAGCAGAGCCCTTCAGAGAAATCAACCACAAATATGACAAATAAATGTAACAATCACTCTATTCAATACACATTGTGTAAATGTACAGGTATTGTTATGTATCCATGTACGTCACAATGGTCCATCTTCTGGAAACCATCCCCACTTACATCTGCATTTTTTAACATTCAGATTTAATTAGACTACTTGGTTTCGATTGTGTGACACAGACTAAAGAAAACACCAGAACATCTCCAATTTGCTCGATGGTCTCTGTTTTGTGCTTACATTGTTACAGAATATGAATGGCAAAAATAAACCTCAACAATATCCATATGGTACAATGTACATGTATACAATGTGGATTCCCATGAATTGAAAAACAAAACACTGCTATCCCAAATGCGACCCTGGCAGTTTGCAGACACGCCCTCACATCACACATCAAGTCAAATCAAAACCCACTCTGACAAATTTCATTACATCTCCTGTTCTTCCTATTTAATTAATCTTAGGAAGCTCTACATGTCATTTTCAGGGTCGTGGTGGGACTCCATGATAACTGAAGGATCCAATTCATTAGGCTGCCCACACAGTCCGCCCCCAGTGCACAATGTGCTATTTCCCAGGTGTTTCCTTGTCACGCCCACACACTTTTAAATACCAAGATGAATGGTGAATGTGGTGAACATGCATGACTACATGTACATGTACAATATACATATTGATAAATAATTTCTTATTTATCAAAAATGAACACATGAACACTGTGCATGAACATGTATACATGAGTTTGTATATGCCGGCAATCGTGGACCTAGGACAAAAGAATTCGGGCGTAGACAAAGGGGTCTACGTTTGACCTACATGTAACGTCAACGATTGAAAATCGTGTACAAAACCAATGGGAGGCCTTCCGAAAAAGTTAGAGTATAAACAAAAGAGGAACAATGGGAGGTCCATGATTGCACCCGTTTACATGACTGTGTGTACTGTACAGGTGTACAAAACTGCACCTACATTGTACATACATGTAGGTGTACACAAAATGGTCTGTAGACACATACATATACCGTCACCAACACCACGAACTGACACTCTCTAGCGCGTGAGTGCCCGCACGCGCGCGTATTTTACAGAACCGAGTTATTTTCGTTTTCACGAACTGACACCCAAGTAGGGGAGCACGCGCTAACCACATTTTCATTTTCACAAACTGAAACCATTCTTAATTTCACGAGTTTAGAGGTTTCAGTTTAATGTTTCTGTAACCCCACAAGTATACAGATGGAGTAGATTCGTGTCAAAGCTTCTAAAGCATTTTTCTTGGAATGGAATTTCCGCTAAATGCTTGCGTGTCAGTTCGTGAAAACGAAAATTCTTCTCTGGCGAGTCAGTGCCAGATGTGCGCGCGCACACCTTGGTGTCAGTTCGTGAAACCGAAATTTACTCAGTACGCAGTTTCACGAACTGACACCCAGGTGCGCGTGAGTGTCAGTTCGTTTCAATCCATTGTTGGATTATTGTGTATGTTACGCTTGACTGCACAAGCACATTGTGGCCGTTTCGCTTGGCTGCAGAGGCCGCTCCGGCACACCAGCACCTCACCACAATAACCATACTCAAGGGGTTAATGACGTATTGTACATGTACATGTACACGGTCAATAAACAGGACTGATCATCACATCAAAGCTACAAGCTACAAAATGTACAATTTGGAAAGAGTTCCATATCCGGACATCACTTATTTTCCCTTAACCCTAACCCTCCAGGGTATTTTGGCTAGAAACCCTGCCAGACGCAACAGATTGCATACTTTGTCACATTGACTTGTGTGCAGAGTGCAGCAAGGTCAAGCTGTCACCACAGATGCACTGTGCTGCGTCTGGCAGGGTTAGGGTTAATATAACTTAAAAACTACCAAAAAGTGTAAATCTGATGAAGAAACACGAATTTAGGAGGGAAAAATTGTCAACTTATTCTTTGAAAATACTTTGACTTTTTCTGTAATGGCCCATAGACTTTGTGCACGAGGTATAAGTGATGTCCGGATATATGGAACTCTTTCCTACAATTTACATGTACGTGCACTATTTGTGTCTGCACTGCACTGTATTGCTTTGCAAGTAAAAACTGTGAAATCTTGACTTAATAAGTTTTACATTGCACAAGCTACAAGTGTATAATGTACATGTACAGTGTACATAACATGTAGGCCCTACTCGGATGACCAATCTTCTGTCAAGTTTCAAGGCACTGAAAGAAGCTGATATGCTTGTGTTTCACTTTAAAAATAGTTCCGAATACAAAAGGCTGTGCAGCCATGACAGACAAAATATTTAAATGCCTGTTATCAGCGGATCACAAAGATTGGAGGCTCAAGTACACAATGCACCACATACATCACTGAATGGATATGTACTGTACAAACTTCCATGCTTTAGCAAAAGTACTGCACAACAAATGCCAAGCAAGTTAAGTCTGACAGATGAACAGTACATCATGTATGCCATGTTGCACAGTATTCATAAGGTAGAATTTTGCATCTGGGTGATGTAAATTCAATATTGGTTTTTGTTTCCTTCACCAGCATATTTTTATAAACACTGTGTACTATGGTGCATAGTGTTGTACTCATCAGGAATTGGCTACTTCATAGGAGTCGACTCCTAAAACAATGTAATCGCGATCCTAATGTTGACCATGTTGACAATTTCGGAAAGAGTTCCATATCCGGCCATCACTTATTTTCCCTTAATATGACTTATAAACTACCAAAAAGTGTAAATCTGATGAAGAAACACAAATTTAGGAGGGAAAAATTCAACTTATTCTTTGAAAATACTTTGACTTTTTCTGTCATGGCCCATAGACTTTGCACAAAGTCTATGGGCCATGACGGAAAAAGTCACAGTATTTTCAAAAAATAAGTAGAATTTTTCCCTCCTAAATTTGTGTTTCTTCATCAGATTCATATTAAGGGAAAATAAGTGATGGCCGGATATGGAACTCTTTCCTTTGCCCTTCCCACAAAGCCTTTTGACCATCCATGTGACCTCACAACTAGGCGATAGGCCTAGGTTTTTGCGATAAGATCTAGCTTGAAAATTCCAGCTCTAGGCTTATGACATGTGAGATTCGCCATTTAGAGCTGGAAGGACTTCCATAGGGTTCGCAAGGGTCGGTTTTGATATTGCCGATATCTTCCGTTTCCCTGAATATATCAACCAAACACTCACCTTACCGGCAGAGTAGTAATTCATGCAGCTCATCCCCTCAAAATGAGAATATGCTCAAGTTAAACCCAAAAAAAATGAATTTTTCGTGCAACTTCGGTGCATGCACAAACCAGCTGTGTACAAAGTAATGGAGCGGATTTTTGAACATAATTGAACGATGTTTTCTGATCGATTATTGGCCAGCGGCACTGTTTGCTGAAATACTGACAGCGATCAGCAAACAGCCGTTGTATATCGAGCCCCGAGGCGCACGCAGTGCCGCTGGCCGATAATCAATCGGAAAACATCGTTCATGTTCAAAAATCCACTCCATTACTTTTTACACAGCTGGTTTGTGCATGCACCGAAGTTGCACGAAAAATTCATTTCTTTTCGGGTTTAACTTGAGCATATTCTCATTTTGAGGGGATGACAAGCTGCATGAATTACTAGTAAGTAGTACTAGTAGTACTACTCTGCCGGCAAGGTGAGTGTTTGGTTGATATATTCAGGGAAACGGAAGATATCAGGAATATCAAAACCGACCCTTGCGAACCCTATGGAAGTCCTTCCAGCTCTAAATGGCGAATCTCACATGTCATGAGCCTAGAGCTGGAATTTTCAAGCTAGATAAGATCTAACTAACTGTTAGAATATGACTGAAGTTTTAACAAGTCGCAAACATGTGTCTCCATTCTTTCACCTAAAGCTAACCTACTTCAACAAATGCAATAGGCCCCTAATGCTTCATATGTTGTAAACTTAAATGTTGACAGGAAATCTTTCTACAGACTTTACGCTTGCAGTGATCACGCATCCAATACATGATGCACTGTATCCTATGCATATTTTTGCAATTTTGGCTTACCCAATTTTGCGGTCAACAAACTTTTCGGTTCGGCCTGCGGTAAGACCATGGAGAAATGGTAAGACCAAAAGAACTCGCGTTTTCTTCCTTCAAATCCTAAAAATAACACAGATTTGAAAATTCGTGATGTACTATCAATTACCTACCTATATATCGACACACCTTGCTCCTGTATGGTATTTTAAAGTGAAAAATAAGGTCCCGTTTTCTGCCCATTTTTGACGTGCATCCTTCCGATGCCATCCGAGGACGGGATCAGCGCTAAATGACGTCATGCAAAAATGAAAGAAGTTTAAATTAACTCTACTAAGAATAAATGAGTAAAATTAATTTCTCGACCATTAGAAGAAACATAAAAGGTAACAGTACAGTTTTAATAAATTTTATTTTGAATTTTGATAATATGTTACTTTTTCTTGATAAGAATAATAATTCTACTTTATAATTATTTTGGAGTTATCTAGGGTTATATGTAAATGAGTGAGTCACCCAGTCATCAGAATGTAAACAACCAGGAAACGTGGAGGCGAGGTCGTGTGGGCGGAGTTGGAGATGAAAGGTGCAACAAATTGCGTCAGTTTAGGAGGAAAACTGCAATTTTTGCTGCAACCTTTCGTCAAGTGATTTCGATCATCATGATTTTGAAGTGGAGTGTTGGCTGGAAATTTAGTGCCAGCAGTGTAGAGAGAAAGAAAAAATAAGTGTTTTTGATCTTCAAGTTTAAGACTAACAAAACCCGACGGACAATATTTATGCTTAAGTTAAATCATGTTGTTTCATTTGGTTTTGAACAGAACTCGTGCTTTAAAACCATCAGTGAAGTCAATGAAAACTGTTCTTGTCTTCAATTCTTGCAGCTGAAAGGGGAGACCAAGATGGCTGAGCCTGCCTGACTCCAAGTTTGAATTATCCTTGGCATTCAGATATTAAGATGATTTCCCAAAAATATTAACCATGGAGCAGGATCCCGAGGACCAGTTTGGCATCTTCTTCAGCAACCTGGAGGACGAAACACCACAGTCCAGTCTCCTTGCCTTGATCATCTCCTTCATCTTTGAGATAACGGGGATCCTCGTCTCAGAGCAGGACATCGCTTTGAGGCACTCAGATCCTTGCAAGTGCAACACGGCCTGCGCCAACCTCCACGCCGCTGATCTGCAACAGAGAACCCTGGAGGCTGCCCGACTGAACCAGCATGTTCCTGAGGGGTTGGTGAAGCGCGGCCGAGTCCTGAGGGTGGACTACTTCCAGCCAAGACTGCTCCAGAGGGCTTTGCAATCACCGTCGCCTGATGCCACTCCCCTGATGAGGAAGAAGCACTCGGCGAAAAAACAGAAACTAGGAAACAGGATACCCCTCTCAAAGACCTTGGAGTTGCTCCCACCAGTACATGACGGACAACCCCAGAGAAAGTATTTGGTAAAGAACCAGAGGTTGGGGAATGAAACTAGACTCCTGGAGTTTAAGAGGGGAAGCGGGGAGTACATTAAGAAGTGCATGCGCAGGCACCTGGCCAAGTACATATGTGCATTTCTGAACAGTGAGGGAGGGACCCTTATGATTGGGGTGGATGATGGAGGTACATCTCTTTTGTTTGTTGATCAAACTGCCAAATAATTTTTACAACAATTCTATTAGAATATAAGCTTGTTTAGGAATTGGGAGGTCTTCAGCTGGAAAAGCCTTGAAAGCAACTAAATTCTGTAACAAATCTCACTTGAGATGTAAGCTTGTTTTGGAATGGAGAGGTTTTTAGCAGAAAGCCCTGAAACTGAAGAGTAATTAAATTCTACTCACACTTCCCAAGATTTGTTACCTTTACTTAGGAATGTTTTGAAATGGAGAGACCTTTAGCTAGTAAGCCTTTAGAGAGAAAATAAATTCAATACCATCCTTGTTTACTTCTGAAAGTACTGGACACTGGGATGGTTCAATGGCCTGTTGGAGTTTTGAATTGTGTGTGACTGCAGACAGCAACTGCAATAGTGTCTGACCAATTAAACTACCGTGGTAGAATTGCACGAACACAACTTGTGAAATATTGCCCAATCACATTAGTTATAATTTGATGCGGAACGTGTCAAATGTGACACAAATAAATTACTGTATAAAATTCCATAAGGTTGTCTAAGGGAACTGGTTAACTCAAAAACGGCTATAGGTCAAACAACACAGCCACTCAAATAGTGGGAAAATTTTTGCATTTTCCATCAGTACAAATACATGTACATGTACTTGTTTGAGACTAACTACCTTTCTATGTAGCATGACAGAAACTTTGTTTTGTACTTCTAAAGGAGTTGTTCAAGGTGTCCCGTGTGATCACAAAACAGAAGATCGAGTCCGTATCATGATTGATCAGCTGATCCACCATTTTGATCCACCTGTCCTGCCACCGTTGTACCAGCTTGAGTTCATTCCAGTCCACAATACGCACAGCACAGGTGACTACCCCCCCCCCCCCCCCCAACCCCGTAGATAAGAGTTTTTATTAATAAATCTGTTTATTTTTTTTTATTGTGCTGTCATATAGGCTAGTTTCTAGAAACCGATTTTCTAGATTTTCATAGAACTCTAAAAAGAAAAAAAACAAGATATGCAGTGATGATTTGCATATGATTTGAGATTGTTAGCTCAAAAGAAAAAAAATGGGAGGTTTAATCCCCCTCCCCAACCTGGTATCACTATCCACCCCTGCTAATCAATCTGTCTCGGGGAGGGGGCGGGGGGGGGGGGGGGGGGGGTCATTGCATTTCTGACATTTTAAACATCTGTGAACCTTTGATTAACCATCTTGACAGCAGAAGCAATTACCGAGCTGAAGGTAGTGGAGATTGCGGTGAAAGTGGGACGGTCCAACATCTTGTATGAGACACCAGAGGGAGAGATCTTCATCCGACGAGACGGAAGCATTCAGGGACCACTACGGGCCAAAGACATCCAGGAATGGTGTTGGCTGGTACATTTGGAAAAATATTTGTTTGTTGTATTATAGAACTAAGTTGGTTTTTTCTTCACACTAAAGTTTTAACAGATTTGTTCTGAATTTTAAAAGTGAACAAAGAAAACTGGCAGGAGCGGGATTTGTGACCTCAGGAATACTGTCGCAGCACTCTACCAACTGAGCTGTCTCCCCCCCCCCCCCTATGTGACTTTTTTGTTGCATAATATGGTAAAAAGAATATGTTAATATAGGGCCTGACCTCTCCCCCCACCTTGCATTTATTTTGTCTTTAAGGGTTAACAAATTCTGTCCAGCCTGAACACACTGCATTTTGTTTTGCTGTTGCAGTGAAAAACATGAAATCTATTTGCCTCCTGATCACTCTTTAAAAACATTTTATTAAATGTTTGCCTGATTATTAACCTCCGTTTGTGTACTGAGATGAAATAATCCCTCTAAATTCTCCAGAAACTCAGTCAGGAGTACCAGGACAAAAAGAACACACTGCGCTTGCAGATAGACACCCTAGCAGTTCGACTGAGCAAGATCGAGAGAGAGCAGAGCCAGCGAGATAATACGCAACGAGAGCCGACACCCGGGACGTCAGCTGATGCGTCGTCGACGGCAACACCCATCCGGAAAAGTAGTCAAAGTCTTAAAGATACACCTGCTGGCTTGGTGCCAGCGGAACGCAAAAACAGTCTCAAGCGAACCAACTCCAGAGTTTGTACCATTCTGTAAATGCAATCATACTCATCCACACTGCCATGTTTAGTAAATGAACATCAAAATGCAGCCAATTACATTTGAACAAACTCCCAAACAGGGGCTAATTTCAGGAAAGTACAGAAAGGATGTGCTTAACAAAAATAGGTTATCGGCCAAAATGTTGTGTGATGTATATTACACAAACCTGGATTTAAAATATCAATGTTCAGATATTTAAGTTACAGCAGTGTTACATCCGAAGTATAAGAATGGAATAGGTTAATATTCGAGTAATTTTCCTAAATTGGTTATTTTCCCCTTGTTTCCACTGTAAAGTCAAATGTTTTGAACCTTTAAATCCTACGTGCAGATGAAACACTTCAGAGATTTACTATGTGCACGTAATACATTTGTAGCCTTGCACATACATGTAACAATAATCATGGAGAACAGTATGTTTTATTACAAAATAATGGATATTTGTGCCGTTGGGTTACTAAACAATTTTCACTGTTGAAGAGCTCACTGCTTTTCCAATATAAACCTATATATTTCATGACGCTAAATCCTAACGTTGACACCCCAACAGCTGGGAAAACATCCACTCTAGATAATGCCAAATTTTGATTTGGTATTCAAACACTGTTTAATATACAATCTTTACTGCCTTTCCTGTGGTATTGTAATCAATCAATACAATAGCATTAGAATTTGACCTGTTCAATAAATGAATCTGCACATGTCGTTGACTTTGTGACGATACCATAAGTGAAACATTGCATACATGTAACAAGTACAAAGAAGGTGCCATAGGTATACTGACTGTAGAGTGTTGGATTTTGACGGGTTATGGGCACTACCCAGTAAAGGGGGGGGGGGTTACAGGTGTATTCTAGTCTGGGGCATTACAGGCCCCATTGTATAAGTTAACCATTATAGGCCATTTTCGTCCACGTGAACACATAGCACTTGATATACATAGTGCCACCACCCGAGGACCACTTTGGAGTGATCATGTGACATGCATAGCAGGGGGCAGTTACAGTACACGACACAGCCTGCTTGACATTTGACAAAACACTTTGTCACCAACAATATACACCAGCAACCGATTTCACAAAACAGTACGTAACTTACACTGCTGCGTAGGATTTACGCCACATAAATGATGCAACATCGCGGAGGAGACTGAATACTTTTACGACTGCTTGAGTATAACAATAAAAATTCATAAAACAGCTGTAAAATAACTACGGAGGCGCATTTTTAAACTTTTCACGTCCTTCGCTTCAAAATGTGGTGGCAACTTTTGGAAATACCCCACAGGTAAACCGGCAGTGGATGACAATTTTATTACCCTCTGAAATAATCCAGTGAATTAAATAAATAACTTGAGCAACTAATGGCTCTGCAATGCTCGTGCTCAGCTTGTTAAGTCATCATTTCAGTGTTTGTTCACACAACTTACAGTACCTAAAACAACTTGCGCACTGCTTAATATTTGTGAAATCAATTTTTAAAATGTTACAGATGTTGCGCAACATACGCAATAAAATGTGGCGTAAGTGGAGTTACGCAATTGTACAAGGTTTCGTGAAATCGGCTGAAGGCAGTCCAAAATCCACCAATGACATCTCATTCAATGATCTACAGCTTTGCCACCATTGGGACGGCCAAGCTCTACAGACCAATTCTTGCCAAGTTTTCAGCATTAAAAGGGTAAAAATAATCAAGATATCTGGTCAGGCAAAAACAAGTTAAGCTAATGTTCAGGGAATAAAAAGCAAACCAATAGTTTTGTACTGTTTGCAACTTGTAATGAGCTATCATTTTGAGGGAACAAGATCCGTGTAAAAAAAAAACTCTCTGAACTAAACCAACATAATTCTATATACAAAAATCATCTTCCTATCAATTAAAAACCACTAAATTTGCTCAAACCATGCATAGCATAATGACCCTTCTTTATCCTTGACTGTGATTCCTTAGACTGTTCAATTGAAGCCTTTTTCCCCAGGGAAAGTTGGCCGGTTGGCTCAGTTGTGAAACACCATTGTTAGCCAAGTTCATATCATAAACTCAAGGCCATTTTTCAAACCTTGGCTTCAGCCTCGGCTCCATTGCCAATCTGAAGCCTTGACTACTTGAATCTAATTAACAGGCTCCACCTCTGGGTTCAAGTAAAAGATTTTGATTTTTTTTAATGCAAATCGCCCACCACAAGGCCAAAGGCCACTCGAGGTGTGGGCTACAGAGGAAAGTGGGGAAGAACTAGCCCCTCACACTGAAACAAGACAAGATAATCTGATCTCTTCACAGTATGAATAGGGTCGGGATGTAAATTTAGAGAAAAAGAGCCCAGATCTACCCACTTTTTAGGACCTAAAATAGACGAAAGAAAAAAGGATTGTTTATGTGTGTTTTAGATAGGAGCACTGTGGGACAGTGTTCCTTACCTTGCTCCTAGCATGACGTCATTTCCTTGAGATCTATTAACCGAAGCCGAAGCCCCAGGTTTGAGAAATATCCTAAGTAACATCTGTTACAAACCCGTTACAAACTCCTTAAATTTGCCATGAAAAGATCAGAAGCCATTATTTGTAATGGATTTTCAAACGGCATGCATAAATACCCAGGACAGTTTCACTATTCCTATTGGTAGAGAGCCTGTCACATGAGTGTGTTCCTAGCACGTTCCCAACTGTAACAAGCCATTTCAAGGAAGTTTGAACTATCCACCCACAGTCTATGGAAAGGAGGATATATTGGGAATCTACCAAAAAAGGTACATTTTCTGTCACCGCTCAAAGCAGCATCGTATGTGGTTTCTCTAATAGCGTCTTGAATTTCTGCAGCCACTGGGCACCGACCGCTCCATCCACTACCCTGTGATCGCAGCTTAGTGTCACGTTCATGATGATCGTCACTCTGTACCTACGAATAAAAGTACATTTTGCACATTTTAATAACAGTTATAAACCCCTTGTGTCCGGCTGTTATTGATGGGGGTGGTATGCCAGGATCAGGGTTGTGCAGCCAAGCATAAACACAAACAATAGGCACCACACTGAGTAGAGTGGTCCTATTCACTGCACTTGGAGCCTTTTGTGTGCAGTGAGTGAAAGATTTGTTTGATAAAGCTCCATCTATTCATTACACTCCCATTCAAGAACAATATAATTAAGAAATGAATAGATTGAGTAAGTGCAGGAATGTGTCTATATATATATCAACCGGCCAGGTGGTCTTTTTCAAACTGCAGCTATGGCCGTCATCCGTATTCAAAAGGTTAAACCACGGCCACATAAGCTTACAATCTTTCCTTAGATTTCAAAGGGTGCAACCGAAACAATGCCATACAATTCATTACATCTATTTCTTACCCTTCTTCCGACTCATTGTCGGGCACCATGACATTCTGCAGGGCACCAACCGCCACAGCACATGACTGCGTTGGGTTGATGATCGTGGCAAATTGCTTCACTCCAAGATTGCTGAGGTCAGAAACGGTGATAGTGCCAGCCTGTTTGGGAATTAAAGACAGCAAAATTTGGACAAAATAAGGAATATTTCAAACAGTGATGTACTTTTGATATTTTGCAGTCCCATTTATTTGTTTTCTATAAATACAATGTTTTGGCCAAGATACATACATTACAAATCTTCCACTAGGAATATGTGATATTCTGTGTCGGTCATGTCTGCAAGTTTATAATTAACCTTTTCAGTACAGCAGCCAGGATAACTTGGGTTGTGCAACGAGCCTTCAGATCCTGCACACAGCATATTCTGGGCTGTTTAAATGTGCACTTAACCCCTTGCATTGATTGTTATTGATAGGGTTCTGGTATGTCCCCTTTTCTGTGAATTAAAAGCTTTGTTTGAAAAGCTCTATCTATTCATCACACACTCATTCAAAAACAATATAGTTAAAAAATGTATGGATTGGGTTAGTGCAGGAATGCGTCTATAGACGTCAACCAGCCAGGTGGTCTTTTTTAAACTGCAGCTATGGCCACCATGTGTGGTATCTAGAGGTTGACTATAGATTATATGATACAAGAAAGGCTATACTAATGGATACATTCATAAAGTGCGAATATCCACCATGATCATGGCGTTCAAGGTGCTACACCATTACCCCTGCTCATCAGGCCATCAATCATTCCTGAAACAACCTCAGCTCTCTGAGGAGCATATAGCCCTGACTGCAAGTTTAGCATGCTGGGCTAATCAAACACATAACCATTACTGCCCTTATAGGTACCCATTTACTCCCAAGTTGAGAGAAGCAACCTGTAACAAAGTGTCTTGCTCAAGGACACAAATACCATGACCCCTGCTGGACTCGAACCCACAATCTGTCGTATTGCCCAAATCTTGAGTCCAGTGCACTAGACCAAGAGGCCAAGGCACTATAGGGTTAGATAGAAAATGCGAATCTTACTTGGTATTCAGGAGGTTGTAGCGTGCCTGTGATGGCTCTCTCTGCAAGCTCCTTCGCTTCTTGGTTGATGGCAGTGATTCCCTGTTAAATAATACACATATAATATCATAACATATTATTAAATTTGTTTTATTGTGTGTAATTTTTGTATGGAAGTCGCCCAATACAAGGCTAAATAAAAGCAAAGGGCTACAACAGAGGTGGTGGGGTTGGCCACATTTTAGGTTGCCAGTCCTACCAACCTTACGGTTTTCCTGGATCCAGATTTAAATGGGGGTTAAATCTTCAATAGATACCAAAGACATAATCCCAATTTCCAGACCTACAGATTGTTCGAGAACAGCTATGTCAGTAATCTACTACAGACCTTTCCATCGACATTGAAAATAACTGGCGTCATCATTCCGGCGTCAGTTTGGACAGCAAGGTTGACATCAACGTGGTGGTACCTGGACACAAGAGAAATAAAAGGAAGTTTAATGGTTCTGAGACGGACTCTGAGATAAATAAGGTTCAAACTTTTATTTTCCAACTTTGATGACATTTCTTAGGTATTAAACAGGTCTATTAATGCTCGACACTGTTCAAGACACTAGCCCAATTTGTGATAAATGGAGGTTTGAAAATTTCTGAAGTTGATACAAAGTCATCAGGGTTCAATTTCATTTCATGGAGTTGCTATTAAGCACAAAAATTGTTTCGCTTAGCAAATTCCGGTTACCAACCAAAATGCCAGGTGTTGTATTCTGCTTATGACTGGCTCTCGGCTTACTTTTTTGCTTAGCGAGTAAATTGTCTGACAAAACCTTTCTTTTTGGAGATTCAGAAAACAAAATTGCCCCGCCCACCCTACTCAAAGCAAGTTTCACCTCTTAGGAGTGAGATTGGCCGAAAATGAAAAATCCATGAAATCTGCAGTGTTTGGGAGTTGCTGAGGACCCCAGAGCACAGGGTCTATGATTTGTATTTGCGAAAAGGCACCCCTTAAAATACCCATCTCTATTGGTCAATATCTACTTTTCCAGGTAAAAATACCTTAAAGTAAAACCTCAAGAATTCCAGATTTCAAGAGAGATTCTTTAAAAATCCTGAAATCAGGAAAAATCCTCACAAATCTCACCCCTGGAACCACAACCAAAAATCATCCTCTGCAGAAAGATGCTTACTGTCTGATTCTGTCCTCCATCCATGAGGAGTTAGCCTCCGGCACCTTCAGGCTAGCCAGAGCCGTAGCCTTGACCACAAAGTCATTCACTGTGAGCTCAATGCCTTCTGTTTCTATGGTCTGGTTCAGGTCGTCTTTTAACCTGCATTATTGCACCAACAAACAAACCACAAGGGAAACTATGTCATTTTTGGGTTACTTTGGTTGAGTGATCCCCACAATGTCGCCATGTTGTTTCGTAAAATTGGGCATGATCCCTGGCTATGCAGCATTATGGGTTTATGACTTCTGACTAGCACCCCCCCCCCCACCCCCACCCCCAAACAAAGATAGTCATAAGTCATAAACCCATAATGCCGTATAGCCAGGCATTATGGGTTTATGACTTCTGACTAGCGCCCCTGAACATAGACACTGACAATTTGGGAGACCGCCAACATAGGGCAAGATAGCTCAGTTGGTAGAGCGCCGGTACGGTATTCCAGAGGTCACAGGTTCAAATCCCACTCCTGCCAGTTTTCTTTCTTTACTTTTTTTGTTGTAATTTTTGATTCATTTTTAAGGTAAACAAATAAAAATGACAGAAACTGGATTCGAACCTGCAACCTCCGGATTACCAAACAGGCTCCCTACTAACTCATATAGCACTTTATACATGTCTCAAATTTCTTCACAATTGTTGGCGGGCTCCTAATTTGTCAGTATCTCCGTTTAGGGGAAGCTAGTCAGACGTCATAAACCCACATAGACTATTGCAAACAGCAGTTTCAGCACACGAAGTGCAAATTATAATTCTCCATTTTCCTCACCGTTTTTAGAATATTGTCTGCACAAAACTGACCCTAAGAAAACAAAGCTTCTTTTGTTGGATATTTTGTGTACACAATGCTATGGAGACACCTCCAGTTGCTGTGTCTTTGATACCATCATGCTTTTACTTCTGAATATGAAAATGTGTATTTAAAAAACCAAAATTTTGTAATTTATAGATTACCTAAGCAGTTTTTCAACGTTGATTTCCACTGTCAGGAAATAGTGTGGTATCGTCTGCTTGGACTGACTGACCCTGTTAGCTATGAACTGAAAAAGAATAACAAAAAGCCAGTTGGCGTTAATATCAAGCAAGATACATCCATAAATTTCACCAGACACGTTGTTATTTTCTGTCTAAAAATGCCAGCCTTTTTACACCAGGATTTCACTGTTTACCTGTGACTGGGGCCCAAACATTATCCAGTCAAGGCATTGTGCAACACCAAAGGTGATAAATACACCATCTCTGGACAGACACTTTATTTCCTGCCAAATCTACTTTTAGAAAACTCATAAAGGTACTCATGTATGGCCCTACAATTTACAAAATCTGTTGTTTGTGTTGCACCAATTTCAATGACCAAAACAAGAGATGGTTGCATTACAGAGCGAAAACATACATTATGTACTGCATTGAAGATTGTATTTGTTTAAAAGGCATGTGTCTTAACATTAAAGCTGTTTGTGCAGACCGTTTTCACCCACGTAAACAACAATCATATCAAAGTATCCCCAAGTACGATGCGGGCCGCCCAGCATGGGAGGGGGCAACAGTTGATGGGCGGCACAATAGTTGGTGGATGGCACAATATTTGGTGGGCGGGGCAACAATTTGTGGGTGGTGCAACAATTGGTGGGTGGGGCAACAATTGGTGGGTGGGGCAACAATTGGTGGGAGGGGCAACAATTGGTGGGCGGGGCAACAATTGGTGGGCGGGGCAACAATTGGTGAGCGGGGAAACATATGGTGGGTGGGGCAACAATTGGTGGGTGGGGCAACAATTGGTGGGCAGGGCAAAAATTGGTGGGTGGGGCAACAATTGGTGGGCTGGGCAATAATTGGTGGACGAGGCAACAATTGGTGGGTGGGGCAACAATTGGTGGGCAGGGCAAAAATTGGTGGGTGGGGCAACAACTGTGGGCGGGGCAACAATTGGTGGGCTGGGCAATAATTGGTGGGCGGGGCAACAATTGGGTGTTTTATCTATTGCAACCCCCATACCTGTCTTAGTTCGCCTATGGGTACATCCGTGTACACAGCTCCCGGCATGGCAGCCAGTGCGGGGGCAGGGACAGCCGAGGGGGTGTAACACTCGATGTCGGTCTTCCTGACGCGGCCGCCCGGGCCACTCCCCGCAACATCCTACATACACAAGGTTAAACGGTTTGAACAAGGAAGCAAAAGAAAATTTAAATGAACCAGGAACTGAACCCTGGCTTTCAAAAACTACAGTTCGAGTGCTCAACCAGCATCTAGCTATCATGCAATTTAGCGCAGCCACGGTTTGGAAAAGACCACCTGGCCGGTTGACATCTATAGACGCATTCCTGTGCTTACTCAATCCATTCATTTAATTTTAACTATATTGTTCTTGAATGGGATTGTAATGAATAGATGGAGCTTTCATTCACACGAAAGGGGGCTCTGAGTGTGGTAGGTATTGTTTGCCCCGATCTTGGCATACCAGCATCCCATCAACAACAGCTGAAGGTAAGGAGTTGAACTGAATAGATTATTGCATGGTTCGTTTACAAAAAAGAAAAGAATCCTTACATAAAAATGAAATGTGCATTAATTACCATAAGATTTATCCCCCTCTCGGTGGCCAACTTCTTGGCCAGGGGGCTGGCAAATACTCGCTGGCCAGGGGTGGGTCTTGGTGGTGACGGGAGGGGCGGTGGCATGGGCGCCTCGGGCTTGGCAGCCGGTGGAGGGGGACTCGCTGGAGTCGGTTTTGGGGGAGGCGGGGGCGGAGACGGCTGAAAAGAAATGAACAGAAACGGAAAGGTATTGATGAAATGGATATTGACTTTTCCATAATGGGGGTGGTAAAAATTATGGAGTAGGGAATTTCGGTTGCAAAGAAAAGAAAAATCCGGATATTTTTCTTCCCACCCTGGAACAAATTCAACTCCAACATAAAACGCACCTGTTTACGTCCTTTAATGCACAGAGACTTACTTGCTTTAGGTACTACATAAGAATTTATTACTACATGTTTCATCATACATTTTTATTAACTCAAACTTTACTGAGAATGAGTGGCAAAACACACTTACACATGCAAGACGTTTCCTAAATTTTTTTTTTTTTTTTTTTTGGGGGGGGGTTTCAAAGACAAAAAGATTGAGGTTTAAAGATACACAGAAATCCAAACAGGAAAGTACCATAATTCATTCTCAAACAATGATAAACACAAAAGAAAAGAAGATTGTGACATATTTTTGTTAGAATTTATCTCGACTTAGGACAGGAGAATGTCATGAGAGTGTGACCCCACCCATAAGAAATTGACCTTTCTGGCTGGATGTAAAAGACGATGCTCGTTGCACCCCTGCCCATGCATCCCTACTTCTTGAGTTTGTGCACTTGTCTGGACATTAGAGGCGTGGCAAGCAAGGTTTTTATGTCACACAGAATAGTGTATTATTTGTGAGCGGGGCCACGCCCAAAACCTCACCTTGGTTTCCTCAGCTGCTGGAGCGGCGACCTCTCCGCTGTCTTCAAAATCCTTGAAGGCTGCCACGTCTGATTCATTCTCAGTTATGATGCACAGCAACTACACCAGGAAATAAATTATTCAATTTCTCACTTCTCCTTGACCTTAAATGCTCAAGCGTATACCGCTTGGGCTGGGGATTAATACCCTTTAACCCCTGGGGACTGCAAAGTTATTTGCATACTGTTTCTATTTCGCACACGGGAGTAACTTTTCTATTTTAGCATTTATGACTTTAATACCGGTTTTAATACCAATTGAAACATTTTCAAAGTAAACAAAGAAAACTGGCAGGAGCGGGATTCGAACCTGCGACCTCCGGAACACCATACCGGCGCTCTTGAAAGAGCAATTTTGCTTTTTTTTTTGGTGCTTAGCAGCTCAATGAAATTGGCTTCAAATCCTGGTATCAGACTTTTATGTTTTGACTACAACACTGACCAACAACCAAAGTAGCGGCGGGAGAAAAATCTGGTTATACTCAGTTTATTCAAACCAAACTTTTTTCAAACCATATAACGGTTATCTGATTTCACCGGAAGTTTCCATCTAGCCGATAGCCATGCCAACAAAAAGTAATGAGTCAGGTGCCGCATGAAAAGCCCTCCCAATGACTGGATATACATGTCGTACTCACCCTTCCCACAGGGATGTCCTTAGCACCTTCTTCGACGAAGATCTTAGCGAGGTAGCCTTCCTCTGGTGTCTCAAATCCCATAGTGGCTTTATCTGTCTCAATCTCACAGAGTAGGTCCCCCTCACTCAGTGGGTCACCTGGCTACAAAGCAAAAAAGAATTATTTGGTTTATGGTTAATTTTTAAGAATAAGCAACTAACACACATTAGAGCCTCTCAATCTGTTTAAGGGATCACTTCATATCGTCTGAAAGTGATCAATACCGCTGATTTTTGCATATCAGTATTAACACCCAGGTGGGTGATATTACGACCTCGTTCTATATAGGTCAGTGCCCACAGGCAGTTTTGTCACCGCAATATTCTTGAGGAGAATGTGGTCCTCTGGGCACGAATGCTTTACAAAGAATCAAATTGTGGCATCACTAATCTGGCCATCTGGTTAATCTATCTCGGTGGACAATGGGGACTGAAAGTGTTCCAAGCCAGACTGCAGCAAGACCTCCAGTAATAGGGTTCTTTCTCCATGGTCTGACCACTGCAATTTAGAAATATTTGACAGCCGACTGGTCTTCAACCGAGCTCCAAGGTCCAGATTTGACCTCATGATTATTCAGTTCTCAAGCCGCCTGGCTTCCCATTTGTCTTGGCAGGGGGTTAAAAGTTGTCAAGTGTGAAACATAACATGTTTTGAGCCCTGTGCAACCAAGAGTTTTGTCCAGTGTGAAAAGGCCTATAATATCGTACCCATACATAATATACATGTACAGTTCAATGCATCGTAAGTTTTGTGATACGCAGTGAATTGTGACTTAATACAATTTGCTAATTCAGTTTTTTTTTTACTGGAAATAGCAAAGTGTTTTAAATATAAAAAAATCAATTGTTGTGTACCTGTTTCTCCCATCTAACTACAGTGCCCATCTCCATGGTGGGTGACAGGGCCGGAAGGGTTATTTTAAAATGTGCAGGCAAATCTGAAATGAAAACAAATAACTTTTGTGAATTTTTAACTTGGCTACCTTCAAAAGTATTATCCCTCTCCCAAAGAAATTTGGCTGTCAGCTGTATTTGAAGCTTAAATTTAACATACAGAGGTATTCAATAAATAATTTCTCTGACATTTCTCGGTCATTTCTCAAACTTCGCATCCATTGGATCAAACTGTATCTATAAACCAGATCCTCCCTTCAAAATATTTTGACTACAGGAAAGACAATAGCATAGTTCTTTGAAATGAAAAAAAGAAAAGAATTTCAGGTGTCAAAACCAGAACATTTCTTTACTTTTTTTCTGAATAATCAAATCTGTGGTAGTCTGTAATTGCCAGACATTCATTTGCACATGTATATATATTGTTGTAAATATGCATGGTGGCAATTACAGCCTGCCACAATTTTCAAAACTATGAAAAATGTATAATTAGGTTATTGATAATGAAACATTTTGTATCTTCTTTTACCCTAACCCCTAGGCATTTTACTAGGAAGTGTCCTCAACCTGTTAAAATCCAACACTGTGCAGTATATCTATGGCACATTCTTTGGACTTGGACAAATTGGGGCATCATAGCTCCATGTTAAGTAATGGTGCCAAGGCCCTAAAACAACCTGCTGTTGGAGTTTGTAAGGCATAGGGTAGTTAGGGTTTGTAAGGCTTTGGGTAGTTATAGTTTGCAAGGCATGGGGTAGTTAGAGTTTGTAATGGACTGATTACGCGCAAGAAAATATAATGTGCATATAGACAACAACCAGCCAGGTGGCCTTTTTTTTTTCAAACCGAAGTCATGGCTGTCGTCCGTATTCAAGTAGTTAAGCTAGACAAACATTGGTTGTTATTCCTGTAAATTATAACATCTTAAATGGAGGGTCTGGCTAAGTCCGTCAGATCCCTCTTTCACCCACAGCCAAAGATCTTTAAAGGAACCATGATATAGGATTTACATTGCATTATTCCTGCTTAAAACAATAAAGTATTATCTTGACAATGATATTTTGTTACCAGAGTCAATTATTTCCCAGATTAAATATGAAAAAACATTTTTTGAAAATGTTTGTCCAAGCTACTCCGCCCCCTGAGTGGGACCCTCATTAACATAAGTGAGTGACGTAGATCGAGGAACATTACATATTCTGCTCGAGCCAGCACCATTCATCACGCGTAAAATGAATGTACATTCTTCGTCCAAAATCTAAGCAAAATATAGCGTTTTTCGGCCATGCCGACAAGGTGTGTGGCTGCTGGATGCAGCAAAACAACGAAGGATGGAGTAAGCCTTCATTTATTTCCAACTGATGCGAAATATCGGAGAATTTGGACGGCGAAAGTGAAGGTGACAAGAGCGAAGTGGTCCGGTCCCAGCAGCTTCTCAGCGTTATGTAGCGACCACTTTGAGCCGTCGTGTTTTGATCCTGGTATTTTCAACTCCTTTGGGATGGCCATTAAAAATATGCTCAAGTCCACTGCCATCCCAACAAAGTTCCCAGATGTGGGTAAGGTACAGGCGAAAGCAGCTAAACGGCCCATTCCCCGAGGAGCTGTCGCTAAAAGGGAGAAAATCAGGGTAAGTTCGATGTATAGTTGTTGCAACTTACAATGTACGAAATTGCACGTGTAGACCTAGTGTGTACGTACATGCGGATACATTTTGTACAAGTACAGTACAAGGGTGTACAGCTAGCTTGGTGTACGTATACGTACGTGTAGGCCCTACACGTGCTCTGCCGTATACGTATACCGTACAGGTACGCGTACCCACGCGGACATGCTTTGATGCTCGTCTCGCACCCAGGCGTCATTAACGGGTCCAGACTATCGAGTCCATTCATGAATTTCGGTGCCTCGATCTACGTCACGAACAGCGCCCTCAATTTGAGTCTCAACAAATTCCAAAAAGGGGGGGCAATTTTTGGGCGGCAAATAATCACACTAAAACTTCACTTGAACCAGTTTGGCTTTTAATTCACATTTAATACATATAAATGAATGTATTTATGAAATAAAATGCTATCCGGCAAATTTGGGAAGCATGGTTCCTTTAAGAATTTGTTCAAACCTGTTGAGGAATAAAGCCTGATGGGAATTTTCACTGTCCTCATCTGCCCAAACGAAGACGAAGAAGATCTCCCAATCCATCTGCAAACAGTTAAAATGAAATGAGACAAATAAAATCGACTCACTCAAAATGACATGATCAGATTGGGCGTGCCTCAAAATGAGTCATAATATACACTAACTACATATACTAATATCTTTACCACAAAACTCCAGATAACTACCGGAAAAAACCAGAAAACACCTGAAACTACCACCACCAGAAAACACCAGACTCATATTTTAATCTTATCCAATGTTGCTTATTCTTTTGTAGTTTTCTGGCACATGCATTTCTTGTGGTTTAAGGTAGTCACCCCGAAAACACCAGAAACATTTATTATTATATCTTGTCAAATTTTGCATTTTTTTTCTTCAGATTTCCTGCCTAATGATTGTATTTTCAGGTACATGAATTACAGACTATCTACAGTTAAGAGTATAGATGATCAGGTGACAGTGTAGTCACCAAACCATTAATTATTTATGCACAAAGTCATATTTCAACAAAAGCACAAAACAACATAAAATTAGGTGAACAATTAGTTATTACATTTAACAGATACTGAGATTGGCCAAAACTAGTTTGCAGACTTTTTCTACACGATTTGTATAGGCCTACTATTATTTACTAATTAAAAATACACGTTCCTGTGACTGGTGATGACAAATCCAATTTCTAATTTGTTTCACTTTCTGTAAATGCATCTGCATTGACAGTGAACACCATGTACTGTGCACCCACCGGAATAGACCTACATGTTTACATGTGTAGGCCCTATGGGTAGGCAATGATAGGTATAGCACGGTCTAGAGAAAGCCTCCTCCATGGGTATATTACTATTATTAATACTAATAGTATACGCATACACTATACAGGATGTACATCAACATGATCAACGTGGAGATGATGAATTTTACTACCGTACCGGCAATAGTGCAAAATTTAAATGTTTCATTTCAATAAAAAGTAACCAACCGTGAGGCTATTCTGCCAGTGTGGAAAGACCTGACAGCTGCAGCTCTCCCTGGATTGATTTTAGGCGTCTTGCACAAAGCCTGGGCTCTGTAACAGGCCCGAAAAACAGGGCCAGACCTCTGCATTTTTCACTTCTTGGAGGGTCGGGCTACGAGCATGAAGTACAGTGTACTAGCCTACGCCGATAGGTCAAAGGGTAAGTACGGTCTCCCTGGATTTGTAGCAATTTGTGTTAAAGTCACGTGGCTGAAAATAAGAGAATTACATTATCAGCATTATTTGTCAGATTTTAATTTTTTTTCTTGTACATTTTAGTAATAACAATCGCTACAAAATTTGTGCGGCACAAAATGTGATTGAAATTGTTTATTTTAAGCATTTTGTTTTGCTTTCTTTTCTTTGGGAACTCAGACAGTACTTGCGAAGGACGAGAGCCAGCTAGAGAAGGTTGTCGGATTTGCGGTGGACATGGTGGGTGGAGGGTGCACAGCTCACGAAACGGACGTTTATGAAATCGAAAATATTTATTCTTTTTAGCTTGGATTTAGAATTTTGTCATTCAGATTCCGGTTAGACTATTTAGGCGATCTGGGCAGGTAGTTACAGTCGAATCAGTAAGCATTTTTAGTTTTGTTTTTCTTTCGTAAAAATTTGCGTTTTGCAGGTTTGATTTGCTAGCGCTATACCTATAGCAATTAATTAGCATATATTCCTTCCTCCATGCATGGACATGATGGAGGGATTCCTTCCTCCATGATATAGATAAGAATTAAGATATAGTCAAACCGGGAGAGTACTGACTACTGTGTTGTAACAATACTAGGCCTAGGCCTGGGCCTGGGCCTACATGTATTATTGAGTCTGGTTACTATCACTAGTGTCTTTATTCCTCCATGCTATCACTATCAGTATCACTGTCTATCACTAATTTTAGCATTTAAATTACGCAGTGGCTAGTATATATATTACTAGTAATTGTTACGGCAGCCGTCGTTACGGAACTGCCTAGTTCCCGAACGTAATGGTATTCAACATCACGATGTTTGCTGTTGGAACCAGACTATCATTATCAACCAAATAGTTTTCGGACTTTATTTCCCTTTTAAAAAACCACTGAAATCAAAGGAAAGAAAATTAAATCTACTTAAATAAAAAAACCATTTGATTAAAAACCTAAATTGGACAGGGCTGAATGGATTCGATCCAGGGTTCCCAGCTATCAAAACCAACGCAGTACCAATCAAGCTACTTGCGCTCTGGCAGGATGGGCAGTTGTAAATCTGATATACATGTACGTTCGCATTGTGTTTTACCATGACGTAACAATAGCATTTGAAAGTTGCATTATGGCTGCCATAAAAATAGCCACTGTGTTTATTTACTTTAAATTATTAGTCCTATTTAATATTATTATTGGGCTGTTTGTTTTTACATTTATTCAGTTTTTATGTGGAAGCAAACTAGCTTGGTAAACTCTAGTAAAACACTTACGACTGTTTAACTAAGCTTGACAAAATATGATTAATCGTTACTAGAGCTCTGTTCATGACATACCCATCTTCTTGTTTGTCAGGAAATTGGAGGCCATGGGAAGCACAGATGCGAATTCTATTATTAACCAGATGGAACAGGAAATGGACGACCTGCAGCAGATGAGTTACAGCACCGAGTACAGTACTGATATCAACAGCAAAATGCAGGTAGGCATTACATGGGAAAGATTTTACTTTAATACCCCCACCAAAATCGGTCAAGAACAGCAAAATCTTGGAAAATAACCAACCCTCCTTGATAACGACTGTCTAAACATGTGGCACAACCTGTTATTTCAAGATTTATGTCAGCAAAATCTGTAAAAATGAGGAAGAAATAAACATGTATGTGAACACTTTGAGTGAGTGACTATACATGTACGTGGTGCGAAGAACTTCTAACACAGAAAGCACAAACTTTCTTCCCCTTTATTGCACTAAAATGTCCCAACAAAATTCTCAAAATTAAAGGTTGTGCCAAGTGTATTATACGAACAAAAATGGATGGTTATTTTCCAAGATGTTCTGTTCTTACCAATTTTGGTAGTGGGTATTAATAGATTCAATAGATTCAAATTTTATTCAATCACGTTAAAAACATGAAAATTTTCTTCCCAGTGCAATATCAAGAAGCATTAAAAACATTCAAAAACATGAACTCTGATAAAATATATAAATATACATATAAAAACAAAGTCACTGAAAAAGGCACTATAAAGAATAAGACAAGTCACTGAAATGAAATATTCACCAAAACACACACAAATACATAATCAATCAATTCGGAAAGTAAAATGGGAGGGGACATTACTGGAAGTGAATGGCAAAAAATAAAGTTATGCAGGGAGGTGGGTGGTGGCAGTATGGAGCGAAGGAAAGAGAGCGAAAGGGTACATGTAAATGATGGCAATGAGGGAGGGAAGGGAATGGAGAGGCATTTGGGGGCAAAGAAGGGGAGAGAAGGGTTGGATGAGTGGAGAGAGGGAGTCGGGAAATGGGGTTGGAGAAGGGGGAACGGAAATGCAACCATAATTATCTAGTGAAACTTAAATTAAAAATTTGAATAGCCCATGGTAAAAATGAAGATTTCAATCTATTTGTTTTGAGGGCGAGTTGGCGTACCCTACCAGATCGGTTCTGAATAATGAAGGGGTTGAGAGGATGAGTCGAATCGGACAATATTTCATTGAATTTGTTTGTGACCTGATTTTGTGCGATTTCTTGGATACCCTGAAAATCAGTGCCAATGATCTTCCTTGCTTGCTTGTCTATACGTTGGAGTTTCTTAAGATTGCACAAAGTGAGTGACTTAAACCAACTAATACAACAAAAAATTACAATGGATTGAATGGTACTCTGATAAAAAAGTCTAAGAATCTGGTGATTCACTTTAAAAGATTTCAATTTCCCTAAAAAGTACAACCGTTGGTTGGATTTTTTTGAAATTCTGGTTGTGTTTGCATTCCAATTTAATTTGTCATCTACCAATGTACCCAAGTACTTATACTCATGGACCACTTCGACAGGCGTACCATTGATTTCCACAGGTTCTGTAATGATCCTTATTTTCCGGAAATCAAATATCATTTCTTTAGTTTTATGTACATTTAAAATTAAATGATTTTGGTCACACCATTCAACAAATTTGTTGATTGCATTCTTATACTCAATCTCACAGTTATTGGTAATCAATCCAGACAACGCAGTGTCATCAGCATATTTTGTGATGACACATGATCCCCCATCAAGATAAAAATCACTTGTGTACAAAGAGAATAACAAGGGTGACAGAACACACCCTTGGGGGACCCCTGTACTTATGTGAATGACATCTGACATTGTATTGGCAAACTTGACCCTCTGTGATCTGTCTAATAAAAAAAAATAAAAAAAATCATTAATCCATAGTGCGAGGTAGGGGTTAACACTTTGCACTTTTCTTAGGAGAACATGAGTTTTAATAGTATTGAAGGCCGAAGAGAAATCAAAAAATAAGGTTCGAACATAATTTCTTGGTTTTTCAAGGTGGTCATAAATATTATGTAAAAATGTAATCATGGCATCCGCTACACCACGTTTTTCCCTGTATGCAAACTGAAAAGGGTCTATAAAGTTCAGAGTTTCCACAGTTAAGATGCCTCGAACAATTTGTTCAAAGCATTTCATCACGATGGCAGTTAGGGCTACTGGTCTGTAGTCATTAAGAACAATCGGGTTGGGTTTCTTGGGAACTGGAACAATTGTAGAGGATTTCCATAAACTTGGAACCGTGTGGCAGTCCAGGGACCACTGGAACAGTTGTAGAAACACCCCCGCTAACTCCTTGTAGCAAGACTTTAGGATCCTCCCTGAGATCCCATCGGGTCCAGCAGATTTGTTTGGTTTAATGGCCTTAAAGGATTTCTCAACTGCCACAGCTGAGAGTTGCAACTTGTTGTCGTTGTTTAAACTTGACACTAAGTCCATATACAGCTGATCATGGGTCAGGTTGTGATGTAATCCGTCTTGATCAAAGCGCCCATAAAACTGGTTCAACTCATCAGAAAACTCTTTCCATGTGGGGCCTATACAGATGTCACATGTATACGCAAGGAAGAGTAAAACCTGCGGCCTGGATAGGATTAGGTCCCGGGTAATACAAGGTATTTTTATAGGTTCGACTACCTCTATGTCTTGTGCCAATGAGTGAATATGGTTTCTCATTGCAGATCCCCACAAGACTAAGCATGGGTCAGCCGGAACACACCTACACAGACTCGAGGAGTATGGACGCAGATTACATTACCAGTAGCCCTGCCCACACTATGAACGTCCCAGAGAGAATAATGGTGGCAGGTAGGGACAGGTTTTTTTTTTTTTTTTTTTTAAGATCCTCAGATTGCTAGTAGTGGTGGGATATAAATCCAGATTTTTTTAACAGTTGGTTTAAAATCCACTATTCATTTTAGATTTTGGAAACCGAATATTCGAAAGCAACCTTAAAAATATTAAGCCTTCATTTTTTGTGACACATGCTAAAGAAAATAACTGGTAGTTGCATTCACTCGCTAGTATATAAATAGCCTGCCATCCATTTTGTTTCAACATTACAGCTCTGGAGGGTTTTTGTAAAGGCCCAGTGGTCACTGAATCCTACAAACTATATCCAGTCATTGGGAGGGCTTTTCATGCATCGTCCCACTCGTCACTTTTTGTTGGCAGGACTGAGCTATGTGAAATCACGTAACTGTTATTTGGTTTGAATGAAATTAGGATAACCAGATTCTGAAATCCCCGATTTCTCCCACCACTAATTTCTAGTCAGATTTCCTTGGCCCAATTGCATGGAGCTGCTTAAATCAAAAAAAATTGCTCAGCAAATATTCCTGTTGAGAAACAAATCAGCTAAGAATCGGTTAGAAGTTGTATGAATGTGAAATGTTGGCTGGTGACCTGGCAAGTGGAGCTTTTCTATGCTGAGAGTTGGTCTCACTAGCAGTGGAAATTACTGTTCTTGGGTTGTACGTGTAGCTCTCAACATCTTCTGTTAAAGATTTATCATCTTGTTAGATCTGGGCAAGGGGTTACCAACCCTACCCTCTCTCACCTCATCTTGGAAAACTTAACCATTGTGTAAATTTTCTTGTATTTGTAAGTGTTAATATTTTGTAATCTGTCTCACAGATGTACTTTTTGCTTGTGAATTTCACTTTAACCCAACTTGAATTAACAATGTATGCAGGGCCCCTATGGAAACAAGTTTTAAACTCTGCGCACACCCTGAGTAAAGAAATGTAATACATGTATAATGTTCAGGGATGTAGTCGAGTCCATCACAAGTCCCTGCAAGTCCATCACAAGTCCATCACAAGTCCATCACAAGCCCATCACAAGCACTCCAGTCCTAATCCCAATCACAAGCTATTCAAATGAGCTTTGACAAAGGCATTCCTTTGTCATTGTTCATCCAGTTACTTGTGACCGGCTTTATGAAAGGACTTCTGACTGGACTTGCGAAAGAACTTGTGAAAGGACTTGTGAAAGGACTTGCATGGACTCGACTACAACTCTGATAATGTTCATAGCCCTTAATAATGTTCATAACCCTCATAAAGGGTGAATTCCACAAAGTAATCCACTCTAAAATTATAAAACAAATTGCAATCATGACTTCTTCATTTCCTTGCGACAGGTTCAGATACACACATTGGCTCCAGACAGATACCGAGACATCTGGATCTGGAAGAAATGACACCGTTTCCAACAGGTTTCTCCCTTTTTTGGATTTTAACTTTCATCTTCCAGTGCAAAGAATTCCTAGGGCAATAGTTATTTTGGAAATGTGCCGTCAACTGTTACGTATGCAGCATTTTTTTTTTTTAAGACATGAGACCATGTTCAGATTTTTCTGACCAAATTGTATAAAATTTTCGTTGAGGATAAAGAGCCAAAGCTGATAATGTTTTCCAAAGTAGTTTAAAAGTATTTTGAAATAGCCGAATTTCAAGATGTTTTAGCCAAGCAGACCAAAAGGCTCTAAAGATTGAATTGGATGGAGCACATATATTGTGAGTACAGAACATGCCAAATGAGGCTTGTGATGCTGTGGCCATGGCTAAGTATCACCAAAAACTACTCCAAAAAGCCTGTAAAAGTCCTACTTTTGTCTTTTTTTTGGAAATTTGATCCTACTACTCCTACTTTTACCTTGGTCTGTATCTGTTTTTGCAGTGTACTGATCTCAGAATTACGTGAACTAAAGAATAGAAAACACTGTCTACAAGTCGCCTATCTTTTTTCAGTTAGCATGCAAACATTCATTAGTTGCCAAATTCTCTTTATTGAAGGTGACTCAATATCCCTGCCTATATCTATAGATCTTCCTCGATTTTTAGACAATGTAACAAAAACAAAGATTTGAGAAGCCATTCAAATATTTGTTTTTCGTTACCCTAGCTGACACAATTGTTGGTCTGACCACTCCACCGCACACGCTAAAAATGGAGGATGTACGGTTCCCGACAGTCGGAGATCAAAGCGTAGTGAAGCCAGACCGGGGCAGTGTGAACCAACTGAGGATTGCCAAGTAAGGTTTTAACATGCCATCCTTGTACCCCGACTCCCCTCTCTCAAGCCTCCCTTACTACACAGCTAGTTTGGTTCCCTGACCCGAGGATACCCTGATGATTCTTGATAACCTGTTAATCAGGTAACCAGAACTGTTTAAAATAGATCAGAATCCATTATGTCAGTCTGAGTGATGTATCAGTCGCAACTACATGTATTTATTTTATTAATAATATTTATGCCAATCCGATAGGCAAATACTGCAAGAGTATGGTATTGAATTTTGCCAAGGGAGCTTCAGTTTAATTTAAAAACAAAAATTTAAAAGTCCGGATCGACAACAGGGTCAAGGGACATTTTCTTGTTAAAATACAACACATTTTACTCCCAGAAACAGACTGTATTGTGAGTTGATTGAATTATTAACATGTCTAAGAAAATATTAACAAAATCAATGATTTTTCAAAGTGAACAAAGAAAACTGGCAGGAGCGGGATTTGAACCTGCGATCTCCGGAAGACCGTACCGGTGTTCTACCAACTGAGCTATCTTGCCCTATGTTGGTGGTCTACCAAATTGTCAGTGTCTTTGTTTTTTTGTTTTTTTTGGGGGGGGGCGCTAGTCAGAAGTCATAAATACTCGTAATACCGTATAGACAGGGATCACGCCAAACTTTACGATACAACCTGGAAAGCGACATTGTTTGGATCACTCAATGAGTATACGACTTAGTATCGTCAAACAAACCACAAGGGAAACTGACTAGGTAATTTTGGATGAATTTTCAAAGTGAACTAAGAAAACGGCTCTCTACCAACTGAGTGATGATTATGAACAGTTTTTTGACATACTATGCATTCTAGTAATTGTGTGCTATGTCCGGGCCATTTCTATCCGTCAGCTGTTATAATCTACACTTTTTAACCGCTATGTGGATTCTAAAAGCGATCAGAACATTGCATGTGACAGTATATGTCAAAACATATCTTCACACTCTCCAACAGTGGTCTGGATGATACCATCACTGGCCCCCAAAGGCTGCTCAACAACTCCGCCCTTGCCGAGGGTGGCCCGGCCCTGGATGTCCAGGCCCTACAACGTCATGTTCACCTGCTTACACGAAAGGTCACAATCCTGGAAGCAAACGGTTTCCGGCGTGATCGGCGAGAGCTACTGTTCTGTACACTCGGTGCCATATATTTTGTGTACAAGGGTTTGCGATTTTTATATCGTATTTTCTAGAAATTAATGTTGCTATTGTGGATGGTTAAACTAATTGTACAGGTAAATCTATTGGAGTATTAAGCTAGAGTGAGATTTAAAATGAACTGTTGTAGTCAATTGTTGGACTAGCTTGCTCGAATCCCGTCTTGTTAACCATGTCTAGTGGACAATCTGGAACCAGCCTACACGGCCTGGTTGTGCTGGTTATCAAGAGTACACAGATCTTCACTAAAATTAATGCCTAGAAGGTTCCTCTCTTAAGAGCCTAAGCATTCTAACCGAAACATACCTTTGGTTCTTCAAAATACCACACTTCTCTTTTTTTAGTTAGCTACTACGCCTAGTGTATCCGCACAATTTTTCTCTAACCTCGATACTGATTATCAATATTGTAGTGAAGTGTTTTTTAACGAGTACGAGTGTGTACATTCTCATTATTACGAATATGAGTATCAGAACTTTACCAAGATTATCAGTTACATGTACTTGAAACAGGTTTTTAAAACAATTTTTATGGGTATCGCCCAACACAAGGCCAAAAGGCCACTCAAGGTGTGGGCTACAAAAGACAAGAAAAGACAGAAATCACAGGAATAGAAGGTATTCGTTTAAATTGTGACAGATTATAGGTGGAAGGGAAGCAGGTTACAGGTAAGGAGTTCCAAAGAGAGGCAGTACGAGGGAAAAAAACCGGCCAGAAGGGGATAAGGTTTTATTGGTTACGTGCTGTGTTTTAATCATTGTGAAAAAATGGGATCAAATTACTGGACCGAGTTCAACATCAGGTGACAAGTTAAAGGTACTCCTGCTCATGAGTACTGCTCCTGTTTCTGTTTATTTATTTATTTTTGTTTTAAGTATGTAGGTGCAAGTACAGTAAAATGTAATTGAATACAAGTATTAAACTTAAAACTACTCCAGTAAGGGTGGTGGGGTTGGAATACTCAACCTCAAATTTGGCTAACCTCACACCTCTGTGTATAGCCCGGTCTCTATAAGGTAGAGAATTGATAGTTGCCCCTTTACCTAAAGTGGCTTTAAGCTTTGTATTCAGTGACTTCCATTAACCCTCCCTCTCTCAGTGCCAAATTGGAGCCAACTTCCCTATCTATCAAAACCTATCGAGTGACAGGTTAAGACACACAAGCTGTGTGAGAGGAGAGGATTTGGTTTTTCGATAGGTTGTGATAGTTATAATAGGAGGGTTTACAAAAAATATAAACAAATTCTGTCTATTTTTGGAACCCAAAAAAGTTGCGCTAGATCCATGTTTGGGTAACAAAAAAGAAATCATTTTTAGATAAGGAATTTTACGCACATGTAGATTTCAAATGTGTATATGTGTACATACTTCCAGTGGTGTAGCCAGAGGGGGAAGGTCTCCCCACCCTCCACTCCCCTGAATTTTTTTTATTTCATTTTTTGTTTTTTGAGGGGCTGGTGCCACGTCATCTGTAGTCTATGCATTCAGCTTGGACTTCAACCTATCTGTCAAGGCTCTGAAAGCATAAAAACTGCCCCCCTTCTTAGAATTATTTTACGAAAAGTTAACAATTTCGACCTGAAAATCTGGAGAAAAAACTTGGCTTGCTCCCCTTAAAGATGACAGTTTTGTTAGCCTAGACATTTCCTAGGCAATATTTTCAAAATCCAGTGTTGTAAGTTGACCATGTGGCTTCACTCTTATGATGAACATGTACCCGTACATTCCTTGTTCTTAATACCCTTTCTTTCCTTAGAATCTGTAGCTTTGTAAACACATAATGATATTATATGGCTGTAGTAATGATCAAAAGCCAAATTAATTAGTTTCAATCTGAAGGTGTACTGTTTATAAAGATGGTAGCAGTACCAATCATCCTGAAAAAAATTTCGTCTGAAATGCTGTCATCTTTGAGAAAATTGCATCTGAAGATCTAAAAAAAAAATGCTGTAGCTCATTTTGATGTGAACAATCAAAATAAGCGCGTAAGCACATAATGAACGTGCACAGAGTCACTGTGAAAACAACGTTTTTTCAGTATTTTCTTATGACGGCTTCAGCTCAGATGAACTGTCTGCAACTACATGCACATGTATGTTATGAACTTTGCTAATGCTATATCATGTATAATATTCTGTAGGAATCGGTTAATTCTTTGGCCCCAGTATATTACTAGAGTACCGAAGTTGGCATGACAACAGGTTCCAAACAAATGTAAATTTCGACTGTTCCTTTGTTAACAGCCAGTCATGCAAACACATAACAAAAGCATTCTGGTTCCAAACATTGCATTGACTCATCACTTCGGTGCTCTATATGAAATTTGACTCTTCTCACAGTTTTCATGCAATATTTGATGTAAATGCAAATGGTCGAGTGTAAATACAGTGAACAAATGGACCTACAAAAAAGTAAGGGCACTCCGTGTTTACTACCTCTGCCAAATGGGAACATGCGGAAAGAGTATTTGTGACCCGCTCTGCAAAACACACACAGGGCTGTTCTGTGTGAAGAGGGTGAACAAAATTTCAAACAAGTGGATTTTCTGTTTTTGGTTTGTTGGTTTCTATCATATCTATATTTTTAGAATTTATTTTCAGAAACGTCAATATTAATGAATAAAGATGAAAAAACAAACAAATGTTGCTAGAAATTTCTTTCCACTTGTTATGTTTAAAGGGATATATCTCTAAATGCTCTTCTGTTAAATTGGAAAATATGAGTATGCAAATATATCTCGAGAACACAAAATGCCACAGGGGTCAAATTAAAGCTTAGGATGTGACAAATTCAACTATGCATATAACTAAATTTTCAAATGTTGCGACATATACCAATTTTTGTAGAGCCGGTCACATTTACCATCGTATTGTTACTCTCGCTGTACTTTGTACGAAGATGCTTCTTTGAGGGTTTCCCCTTCATATAGACCATGTGACCTTTGTTTACATCTAAACCGGCCTACATTCAAATGTCACGGCGGCATGCGCACGCATCGTGTTTTGGCTCGGGAATCAGGAGTGATGTCATTCCTTAATCAAATTTATGCATTTCAGTATGGATGTAAACACGTGACGTCAGAGTGCACATCGTCTCTAAGAGAGCTAAAGAAATTTTTTTTCTTACGAGTTTGGAAAAAAACAAGTCTTGGTGTTAGTCGCAAAAAACAGGCAGAAATTGCCATAATCCTAGCTTGTACTGAAATGCATGTCATGATATACCAGAGTGCGCTGTTAAATGTTCGGCCCCCACCTGGCTACGCGAATGTAACGAGGTAAAATACGTTATGACGTCATGTTTTCGTAGGCCCGTCGTAATTTTTTTAAGTGATTCGAAATCATTCATTTCAATCATGCTTATCAGGATTCGAGATGGAAATTAAATGTAAATCGTTCATCAATGTAATGTTGCGTAGTGTAATATAGCATTTAAATTAATATAGTGCTGTGCAAATAAACGGTGACAGCATAGAGGTAATACAGGACAACAGTTGTGGTTTATCAACGTGCTCCCCACCCCCCCCCCCCCCCCCCCCCCCCCGGCAACATTTTGCTGTTTGTTTGGTTGTTTGTTTTTTTTCTTTTTTTATTGAAAGTCGCCCCGCAATTGTAACCAAGAATTTTCTGTCACTGGATGCGTACCGCTATGAAATATTGTTACACTTGTTACGATAGCAAGGATAACTTGTTACTATTGTTCCCTTTCTGTCCTTTCAATGTTTCTTGGCCACCTACCCCATCCCCAAGTTACCTCCTCCCCAGAACTTCAAACCTGTCCAACGTCTATCTCTTTTCATCAATTTTTAGCCTTTGAGAAACATGTCTGTTGAGATAATTTCCGCCTAAAATTTCATTTTATTATTAGTCACGAAAGATGCAAAAGTCGCATGGATTTTAATAGTGGTAACAAAAACTCGGCGTTTGATGGTCATCTTGGAATCCCATAATGCTCGGGTCAGTCAAGCGAGGCTGCGAATTTATTATCGTCCATTCGTTTTGGATGGTTCGCCAAGAACGTAGAAGGGTGTCAGTTGATTGGCCAAGATCCATCAATCACGCCCCTTCGTTTCTGCTTCTGCTTTATACTGCAACAATCTCCTCGTAGGGATATATGAAGTTGCAGGCACAACGTGGCAGTGACAGACAATAATTTTAGTAATATCCCCCTTTAACAGTTAATGAGATGTTGAGCCTATTAAGATGAGCTTTGAATATATCAACTGACTTAGATTCTCTGATGTCCGGTGTAAGAAGATTCCATTGAGTAGTTGTTCTTGGTAGGAAAGAAAACTTAAAACAGTCTTTTTTCACTGCGAGGCATGTGATTGGACAGGACCACGACCGGAACCGTCCATATTCCGTAACGCGTACACGAAAGAACGCCGTTCGTAATTTGTCAGTTTGTCTTTACCCTATAGGCCTACTGTATCAAAAAATAAACACCTGAGTAGCGCCTTTTCTAATACATCTGAACAAATGATGAGTGAAATAATACTCTTCGTATAGAATTGGGTTACAGCTAGCCGAGTTCAGACGAGTTGAATTTCGTAATAGATCGGCCGCGCCCTTGAACCGTGTGAGGGATCGGGAATGCATGAGTTGATTCAGTAATTCCTGTCTATGGTTTCTGTTTACCTTTTTGGATATTGTATGCCGTTAATTTGCTGCTACTTCTTCACGGTATAAAAAATAGCTTCCCACTCGCTATAAGATCATTGTACTGGTTCTGCGTTAAGTGTAGCCCCGGGGAGGCGTTAACATAAGTTTTCCCAGCTAGTGTCAACCACGAATAAAAACGATAAGCGGCCAAAGGTCAGGACTTCAGATTCCACTCTGTCTGTCTTTAATGCGCGGTGAACTGTTAACAAAATAAGAAATACAAAACTACTATAAGTACTAAGAAACTTGCCAAATTCCTAAACATGGATGAGCTGGAAGAAAAGGTGGTAAAATACAATCTTCCTGTAGTAGCAGATAAACTGGGCCAGTCAGTTTACAAAATATAGGAGAAATAACGATCTACAATCTAGGAGAGCTGTCAGTGACTTAAACTCTAAGGCTAAATATACTAATCGGTGAACATCAAAAGGCCCCTTCAATGCAATCAAGAAGTGAGAGGAAACTCTCCGAATACAATGCACATGTAATCTCAGGTGAGAAAAATCTGATGTGTAGTTAATCAAAACAAGGCCTCTGGAAATCTATAGCATCACTGGGCGATGTATGAGTCGGCAAACATACTATATACTCGAGTACAAAGGCGAAATTACATGAACATGCCAACAAGAAGCCCAAGTCTTTCAGTTCGAAAAATGGCTAAAAATCACTTACATAACTGTGGTTCTCGGGGATCAAATTGTAATAAACTCAAAGCAACATGTCGGGGGAAGTATCTTGTGTCTAACTTCTCAAAATCACCTGTGTAAATACTCAAAGATCTATTCAAAAAGGCTGATTACTGAACCATTCATGATAACTAGTCAAAACGTGTCCGGAATGTCAGCAACATGACATTTGACCTTGGCTGCAACAGAGAGCCCTGTGAACATGAACAGCGCCCTCAGGAGATGGCACTGGGATGAAGAGCGCCATCGTGTGGTGGGATAATGCAGGGGGGCACAAAGACCATTACACTCCCCGTCTAAAAATCAATCCTCGGGAAATTTTTACTAAATAAATACAGAAAGTCATTGTTCGTGACTTGTCCATCTCTCACTCGGTTGTGGGGCACTGCGTTGAGTTGCGAGCCTTCTCAATGAGCACCAGTTCCGCGATCGGTCTAAAGTAGGTTCGACGTGTCCCATCGGTGCAGACCATGACATCGACCTTGCGGACTCGGCCGTCATCACTGGGGTAGGTCTTCGTGACACGTGCAAGTGGCCAGCTGTTACGTGGAAGCTCCTTCTGTCGGAGAAGCACGACGTCCCCTTCTGAAACGTCGGGTATGGTCCGAGTCCATTTCTGGCGAGGCTGGAGGTTCTGCAGGTACTCCTTTCGCCATCGCGTCCAGAACTGGTCGGCGAGGTACTGAACGCGTCGCCAACGTTGTCGGCTGTACAAGTCCTCTTCTACGAAGTTGCCTGGGGGCGCTTCGAGTGGCTGTGTCTTCAGGGTCAGGAGCATGGCTGGAGTGAGAGCCTGAGGGTCGTTCGCATCTGAGGAGAGGGTCGTGATTGGTCGAGAGTTCACTATGGCACATGCTTCTGCCATGAAGGTGATGAGTACGTCATGGGTAAGCTGATGTTTCCCAAGTTGAGAGAACATCGAATCCAACACTCGGCGAATGGTCCCGATCTGGCGTTCCCAGACACCTCCGAAGTGGGATGCTTTGGGAGGGTTGAAAACCCACTCGCAGTTCTTCGATGTTAGATACTTCGCGATTTGTTCTTGGTTGAGTTTTCCCTCTGCACCGATGAAGTTGGTTCCTCTGTCACATCTCAGTCTAGCAATAGGGCCGCGAAGGGACACAAACCTTCGTAGTGCCGAGATCAGGGCCGAGGTATCCATTGCTTCGATAACTTCGACATGCACCGCTCTGGTACAAAAACAGGTGAATAGCACCGCCCATCTTTTGGATTCGGCTGAGCCACCTCGAGTCTTCCTTGTGATGACAGTCCATGGGCCAAAGACGTCCATTCCAACATTCGTGAATGGCGGTGTCGCTTGCAGTCTGTCCTCAGGTAGGTCTGCCATCACCTGAGTGAGCAGTTTTCCTCGCAGTTTGCGGCATACGGTGCAATTATTTATAACACTGCGGACAAGGTTGTGCGCTCCGATGATCCACTTTCCTCCGGATCGTACTGATGCAAGGGTTATATGTCGCCCCTGGTGTTGTACCTCATGATGAAAGTGTCCTATAATCAGACTGGAGACATGGCACTTCTTGGGTAGAAGAACAGGGTGACGTCCTCCGAGATCGAGATCTGCTCGTCGAAGTCTGCCTCCAACCCGGATGATCCCATCTTCGTCTATGAACGGGCTTAATTTATGTAGAGGACTATCCTTCTTCAAAGGATTTGTTTCACCTGATTTGAGGGTGGCCATCTCGTCATGGAAGTATTCACTCTGGACAGCACGGATGATCACGTTTTCTGCCTCTTGTAGCTCTTGCAGTGCCGATAGTTGCGGCTGGTTTTTGCCGGTATCATCTTTTCGTGACTTTAACTCTTTCGCGTGGTGAATCAGGGCAGCAACTGCACGTCGAAGGGCTGTCCACGAGGAGAATCGGGAAAAGCGGCTGCAGCCAAGCTGACATCCGTTCCTCGTGCTGGCATCTAGCTTGTCCTTAATGTTGGTGTGAATGACACGGGATTCTTTCCGTACTTCGGGGTCTTTTTGGTCAAGTCGGAATTCGTCTTTTGCATAGATCTCCACAATCTTTGAAGTGGGTTCTTGGTTCCAGAGGAAATCTGGTCCTCTGAACCACATGGTTGCGTTGAGCTGGCTGGCTGGGACTGATCGTGTAGCCAGATCGGCTGGGTTCTCGTCAGTGGAGACGTGATGCCATTGGCCCGGAGTTGACCCACTGTGTATCTTGTGAACTCGGTTCGCGACATACACATGGAAGCGCTTGGACTCGTTAGAAATGTAGCCGAGGACAACTTTGCTGTCCGTATAGAAGGAGATGTTGTCAATCGACATTCGATCTTCAAGCTCGGGCTGGACAATTTTCGCCAACTCTGTCGCCAGGACCGCTCCACACAATTCCAGACGAGGTATTGATACGGCGTGTGGAGGAGTGACTTTGGCCTTTGCTAGAAGGAAGGTTACATGAGGCTGGTTGTTCTCATCGATGAGCCGAAGGTAGGCAACTGCTCCTATGGCTAGCTCGCTGGCGTCTGAGAAAATGTGAATTTCAGTTTGCTTGATGCGTCCAAAGACTGGCGGCTGGTAGCAGCGTGGAACATGGATGTTCTCCAGGTTGTGTAGAGAGTTCCGCCACCGGGTCCATCTTGGGAGACACTCCCGAGGGAGTGGTCGATCCCAAAGGTCTTGAGGTCCGTTCTGCTCTTTCTTCATGGCCGTCATAAGCTCTCTTAAGATGAACTTCCCTTCGATGCTGACTGGAGCGACGAGACCCAAAGGGTCGTAGATGGAGCTCGCTACCGAAAGGACTCCCCGCCGTGAGAAGGGCTTGTCTTGTAGGTTGACTTGGAATGTAAAAGTGTCCTTTTCAAGATACCAGTACACTCCGAGGGATCGTTGGGTAGGTAGCTCGTCTTGGCAGAGGTCTAGGCTCTTTAGGTCCTTGGATCTTTCTTCTTGGGGAAGGGCACTCATTACTTCCTTGCTGTTAGAGGCCACCTTGTGAAAGCGAAGCTTTTTCGTGGCTAGGGCATCTCTGGCACGTTTGATCAGGTCTATGGCAGTGTGCGTGTCTGGTTGGGATGTGAGCCCATCGTCTACGTAAAAATCGTGGTGAATGAATTGCCTCACATCCGTACCGTGAGAGGATTCGCATGCGTCTGCCACCATTCTTAGGCCGAATGTTGCCACTGCAGGTGAGGAGATACTGCCAAAAAGGTGGACGTTCATCCTGTACTCTACCGTAGGCTGTGTTGGGTCGTTATTGTCGAACCACAAGAAGCGTAGGAAATCCCGGTGTTCTGGGTTGACGTAGAAGTTATGAAACATGTGTTCCACATCTCCCATCACGGCGACTCTGCCTAGCCGAAATCGAAGCAGAATTCCCAATAGGCTGTTCATAAGGTCTGGTCCCTGGAGGAGTGCTTTGTTAAGCGAGATTCCTTTGAACTCTGCGCTGGCGTCGAATACCACTCGGATGTCTGCCTTCTTTGGATGATGCACAGCAAAGTGTGGAAGGTACCACACCGTTCCAGACGGGGTGGATAGCTCATTCTCAGGGACCCGGCTGGCATGTTTCCTGGTCAGAATCTTGTCGAAGAAGGCCAAGTAGTTTGTCATCATCTTTGGTTTTCGACGGAGAGTTTTCGTCAGATTGTCGAGTCTGCTTTGAGCCTGGGAACGGTTGTTGGGCAGGATTGGCCGTTTTTCCTTGAATGGTAGAGGGAACTCGAGGTTTCCATGGGAGTTGGTGTGTGCACCTTCTGTCAAGATGTTCACAAAGCGTCGGTCTTCAACTGACATGGCCTTCATGTTGTCCTGCGGAGTTTCTATGTATATGTCAGTCGTGGGCTCATAGCGATGTGGTGAGAGGAGTTCTTTCACGTAGATGTGGTTCTCGCAGATATCTGGAGCACTTGGTTGTGGTTGAAGGATCGTGCGTTTCACGGAGGCATGCACCTTCCCTTTCACACCACTCATGCAGACTTGTCTGGAGACCGTCCAGCCTAAGTCGGTGCGTTGTGCCCATGGTGTTCCCCTCGGTCCGTTACGAGACTCTCTCACCTTCAGAAGCTCAGGGCAGTTTCTTCCGACGAGGAGGATGATATTGACGTCCTCTCGCACTGCTGGCAACTTGTTTGCTATCGGCTTGAGATGTGGGAATTTCGCACAAACATCGGGGTGAGGGATTTCTCCTTTGTCTCCAGGTATGTGGGCGTTCTCGATCAGGGTCGGCAGCTGCTCGGATTTTCCATCTGTGGACTCTACGATGATGCCACTAGCTCGGCGTCCTTCGGCAGTTATACGACTTCCGCCGCATGTGGAGAGCTCGTATGGGAAGGAAGGGCCTTGGAGGTGAAGTGTGTCAAAGACTTCTGGGTCTGCTAGGCAGGCGTTCGACTGGTCGTCTAGTACCACATACCCAAGGATGGATCTGGAAGGGTGGTCCTTGTGGTACAGCTTGCACAGGACAATCTTGGAGCAAGATCGTGCAGATGGGCAAGACAAAAACTTGGTGCACTTAGCGTTCGTCTCGTCGATCTTGAAGTTGTTGGCCGGTGGGTTCCCATTCTGTTGCTCCCCGCCATTCTCTTTCGGGACCGTATGCATGAATGTGGCGTGCTCGGAACTTTCACATCTCTTGCATTGCACCTTTGCATTGCAGTCCTTGATTCTGTGGTTGTTGCCACACTTATAGCAAAGGCCCTTGGCTTTGCAAAATTCCCGCCTTTCCCTGATGGGCTGACGGCGGAACGCGATGCAATCGGAGATGTGGTGGCCCTGCTTGTCATGATAGAGACATCTGCCCTCCGTCGTGGGTAATGACGTAGACTTAATAGGCGTTGAGGTAGCCATTACATGAAGGGCGGAGCCGGGACTTCGGTGGCTTGCCGCTTTCTCTGTTTTGTGGTCTGTATGGGCGGACGGGTAGAGCTCAGGGTCATTGAGCAGTCTGGATTTCTGCTTCAGAAATTTCGCCAACATGGCGAATGGGGGGTAGCTGCCTGAAGACATCTTGTGTTCTGAAGCACGTTTCCTCCAAGCATTGTGGATAAAAATGGGAAGTTTGTCGAGGATCGGGTGTAAGTTGTGTGCGAAGTTGAGAATGTTCAGATCTGGAAGGTCTTTCATTTGTGCGGCTGCGTCTGAACATAGGTCGGCCAGTTCTCGGAGTTTGTGGCTTTCGTCAGCCTTGAACTTGGGGAACCTGGTGAGCCTTTGGATTAATTCCGAAGTGATCTTGGTTTTGTTACCAAATCTGTCCTCAAGCTCTATCCATGCCTCGGCGTAAGCAGCTTCTGGGTCCGAGACGTATCTGTGTCGGAAGCGATCTACAAGCCGTTTCACCTCCCCTCTTGTGTACTTCGATAGGAAAGCTAATTTCTGGGTCGCAGGGGTGTAGGTCTGGCTTACCATGGTCTCGAAGGACGAACGCCATGGCTGAAACATAATGGGGTCTCCCCCATATATGTCCGGTTCATGAGTCGGCTGCCTCTGACGTGCCAGAGTTTCACTAATCTCCTTTGTGAGGTCGATCAATGTGCAGTCAGGTTCTATTTTCTTTATCTCCGCCTGTGGGACAGGTTGTGTCATGACGACTGGATCAGAGAGAGGGGTTGTTTGGCTCTTCGTCAGATAAAATGCTGGGGCTGAGGCAAGTAGCTGGCTAGAACCTGGGCTCAGCTTTCCAATCTCAGTTTTGTTGCGGAAGGACTCCGCATGATCGTTGGAGGACTGTTTCGGTGAGGTGAGGGGGGCGGCCACTGTTTCCTCACGTTCGGCTTGTAGTATGGCCTCTGATCTGGCTCTCTCCATGGCAGCGGTCTGTCTAGCACGAAGTATCTGCAAATCTGCCTCGGCCATGGCTTGCTTTGCTATCTGCTCTGCGTCGGCCTTTGCTCTTGCGGCTACTTCTGCTGCTTGTTCAGCTTTCAATTCGGCCGTTCGTCTAGCTATAGCTTCCTCGTAGGCCGCTTGCTGGTCTGCGGCAGCGGCATTGGCGAGAGCCTGTGCTCGGGCACTCAAAACTGAAGAAGATGATCTTGAGCTCCTTGCTGACCGTCTTGAGCCTCTACTGATGTTCGAGCGTACTTCGAGAGCCAAGGAGTGGGTTCGGTCCATCGCATGAGTAATGACTCTGTTCGCGAAGTTGCAGTTTTCCAGAAAAATGCCGTAGATGTTTAGGGCATCTTCCTTGAATGTGTCCGTTTTATCTTGTGCGTAGACGTTCTTTAGCTCGAGCCACACTTTGCCATAAGACTCAAGTGCATGGCGGGCATCACTCAAGTCCGTGTGGAGGATTGTCTCATCGTCAGGATCCTGTTGCAGCTTGTCTAGGGCTTGTTTGGTTTTTCGCCACTCTGCATGAAGATCCTTGGCCTTTGCCTCGATTTCATTCGTGAGCACCTTCATGGTGGGGTGTCTCTCTCTGTGTGGGCGGCCAGAAGGGTCGCCAGAGGGGACGGTTTCATCAGGGACGTCTGACATGGTGGATGATTCAACAGTGGTGGTCGTCAAAAATTACCGCAAGGTAACCTTTGTCAGGTTCAGATTCAGTTATTCACAGTTATTTCACTGTACTGGTTCTGCGTTAAGTGTAGCCCCGGGGAGGCGTTAACATAAGTTTTCCCAGCTAGTGTCAACCACGAATAAAAACGATAAGCGGCCAAAGGTCAGGACTTCAGATTCCACTCTGTCTGTCTTTAATGCGCGGTGAACTGTTAACAAAATAAGAAATACAAAACTACTATAAGTACTAAGAAACTTGCCAAATTCCTAAACATGGATGAGCTGGAAGAAAAGGTGGTAAAATACAATCTTCCTGTAGTAGCAGATAAACTGGGCCAGTCAGTTTACAAAATATAGGAGAAATAACGATCTACAATCTAGGAGAGCTGTCAGTGACTTAAACTCTAAGGCTAAATATACTAATCGGTGAACATCAAAAGGCCCCTTCAATGCAATCAAGAAGTGAGAGGAAACTCTCCGAATACAATGCACATGTAATCTCAGGTGAGAAAAATCTGATGTGTAGTTAATCAAAACAAGGCCTCTGGAAATCTATAGCATCACTGGGCGATGTATGAGTCGGCAAACATACTATATACTCGAGTACAAAGGCGAAATTACATGAACATGCCAACAAGAAGCCCAAGTCTTTCAGTTCGAAAAATGGCTAAAAATCACTTACATAACTGTGGTTCTCGGGGATCAAATTGTAATAAACTCAAAGCAACATGTCGGGGGAAGTATCTTGTGTCTAACTTCTCAAAATCACCTGTGTAAATACTCAAAGATCTATTCAAAAAGGCTGATTACTGAACCATTCATGATAACTAGTCAAAACGTGTCCGGAATGTCAGCAACATGACATTTGACCTTGGCTGCAACAGAGAGCCCTGTGAACATGAACAGCGCCCTCAGGAGATGGCACTGGGATGAAGAGCGCCATCGTGTGGTGGGATAATGCAGGGGGGCACAAAGACCATTACAATCATTGTTGCCACTCTTGCTGAACTGAAAACAGCTTTGTTTCGGTTACTTGGAAGCTTGGCCCAGCAGACAAAGATATAACACGATAACCAATACGTAAGTATGTCGTTTACACACCAAACCATTTGTTCCTTTGGTTGTGAAATCATATATATATTATACATGTGAGGTATACCTGGGTCTATAGGTCTGAAAATTGATGTACTTTCTCCAGCTTTTCAGTAACGGTGAAAATCAGACTCCTATAAAAATCGGACTCCTTTTCCCTGTGGTTAAACCCTCTCACGTGACGGGTCACTCTCCTAATTATCTTCACAATGCTACCAATGAGCCTGTATTTCATAGTGACTGAAATTCACGGTACAACTGTCTTGCATGCCTATAATTAAGAACGCTTTAGAACAGTGTCCAATCCGTTTGCCATTTAACAGGAAAGTAAAGCACGAAATATTGACAACTTGCGAATACAGTGTGCGAAGTTGTAAATTAAGTCTTTTAGACCTAAATATACATTTTGAGTTTTGTTTTTTTATTTTTAAGTAGAGCTACAGGTATGGATGTTTCGTTCAGTATGCTATGTTTGTCATCAGCAGAAACGCTCATTGTATACTGATCGAAACGTCCAGTTAACACTGTCATCAATAGATCGTGTAAGAGCCACACTCCACATATATCTTCAAAACTTCTCTCTGGTTGTACTAGCCATCATGAAAAGCCTTCAGTCGTGTTTCCAATAACGATCTTCTTTTGTCTGTCCTAAATAGATCCACACTATTTTTTTCTCCGTTTGGACGTCACTCGGATTCCCACCGCGCACGATGAAGCTGTTGTTGGTCAGTTGCCTCCTGGTACTTGGCTTGCTAGCTGGTGACATCTTGGACACAGGCGCAGCCAGTCCGGAAGGTAAGGGTTTCTGGAAGACGGGAACAAACTTCGAGAGGCGAAGTAGAATTGACATAGCTTTTGGATGAATTTAGTAGCTCTATGGTAAAGGAGCTTCGAGCGTACATGCATGTAGCTCCCAATGCACTAATTATTGTTGGTAATTTATACAGGCCCCTATATACTTCCCTTTTGTCACAGATCAGCAAGTGATGAGTATTTTATGGACTATTCGAAATAAAAAATATATTAATGCATCCTTTTTCTTTTCCAGGGTTGGACAAAGCCGAAGCTGAAGAATATGCAGTTCGCCAAGCGCCCATTGGTAATGTTTCGTAATTGCCTTTTCAAACAGACAAGTTACACATGGTGGGGTACATTCTTTTTTAACCTGAACTTCTCATCTATAAAAAAAATGTTGAAGTTCGCACATCAAAAACTTGTTCACAAGATTCCTGCGAAAATATGGTGATGTGATGTGTTCACCAAGTTGTAAGTCGATTGCAGCTGATGAGCACAGGAACGACGATCCACCGCTACTTCGGACGATTTGCTATAGTGCACCACCAAGTGGTTGCAACGGACGGGCCCTTTCAGATTTAACGCTCAACAAATTGTTTGCATTACGTGGTTATCCGGAGATTTCTTCGGATATATTAGTTTTAATAGAAATCTTAAGCACTCGAAAGCCTCTCATTTTTATGTGGAAAAATACAAGCCTGAAAGCCACTAGGTAAAGGACTACAAACAGAGGTGGTGGGGTTGGCCACATTTTCAGTTGCCAACCCTACCACCCTTAGTTTTCCTGGCTCAAGATCTAAATAGATACCAAAGAAATTATCCCAAAGAATTTTCAGACCTACTAGTGGGGTAACTTCCACCGTTGGTGAGACCCTTTAAAACACGTTAAATCGATAACTGTAATATTTTTATAGCAGAAAAAAGGTTGAAGCGGAAATTGCATTGTTTTTAGAGAGAGAGACTGGAAAGTACCAATAAATTGTGTACATGGCTATAGCTTGTCGGTTTGTTGTTAGTGATAATTGCTCCAAATTATTGTTGCTTATCTTTGCAGAGCGAGCGTGTTGCCCAACGATGTATTGCTCCATGTGTCCCGAAGGCACATGTTGTGAATGAAAGTAACCCAAAGTGCCTCGCGCACTATTCCTCGTGAGGTAAATCTGTCTTTTCACCTCTGTCTTTTTAAATCTGTCTTCTCTCTTTACCTCCTCATATTTGCCTCCCTAAGTACATCATTGACATTATAGAACTTTTTCGCGTGTCGTCATCCTGTAGTGATACATAGTGTAGAGATTATAATGAAGTGCTTATTAGAATAAACCAGTCAAGCGTGTTGCATGTGTACACGTGGGGTTTGATCTAATCACGGGGGGGGGGGGGGGGGGCGGGGGCATATATTCCCCCCCCCAACTTTTTGACTGGGGGGTGGGCCATTAGATCATCTCCAGATTTGTGTGGTGAGGAAAAAATGCTGATTTCGATGTTTATCTTGTAACTTTCCAACAGTCAAAATGTCTGAAAAAAGGAGAAAACAAACAGTGCAAAAACTTTAATTTTACCGTTGTGTTGTGCATATTTGCATTAATCAGCCTACATAGGGTAACCAGACCTCCTCTCCAGTCCACGTCGGACTTGTCTGCACGTATATCGGAACATGTGATTGGTCAACACTTAAATGAGCGGGACTTAATGGATCGATCTATAGCTAAGAGTATTGCTCTAGCTTCATCCCTCAATATGTCACAAACAAACCCTATTTAATACAAAAAAACATTGAAATGCCGTATTTTGTTTTGTAAAATGTTGTATTTATTTTCATGCAGACGCACGAGGAATCCTACGTTTTTGGGAGTTGGTCAGAGCAAGCATCGCGGGGCTCTTTGCCGGACAGCACCTGAAGCTTCACGCACGCGTGCTTCTATTTTCAGGACACACCGGTAATCGGCAAAACAGGGCTGTCAAAGAATACACAGACGGGACCATTTATTTATTACATTCTTTACCCAGGGTGTGCCCAAACAGTTTAAAACTAGTTTCCATTGGGGTGCTGCATACATTTTTTATTAAAAATGAATATTTACAGACGTACACAAATATTTACACCAATAGAAGAATATTTGACATAAGTAGATCTATACATGGCTAATTAGGTTTTAAGCTTCCCGTGACCATTCACTCAGTGTACAACAGCAAAATGAGTCGGCAACAAGAAGTATTCTTTTAACATTTCCAGTTTTTGAAGTATTTCTTTTGCTTTCTTTTCCAAATTGTTTGACTCATGTGAACTTTATTTCAATATTCTGTTGCCATATGGAATTTCTGGTGAAGGGAGGTAATTAATTTGGCATTTTTGTTATTGGTCTGAAACAAGCTCTCCTGTGTAAAAAAATGCATTTTTGCGTTGCATAGGAAATGTTATGAACTTATTTTGATTTTGATTCCGATTTTGTTGCATAACATGCAGGACACGCATTGTACATGGCCAATAAATCATTATTGATTTTGGTCTTAGACATGTTAGAAAAAAAAATGACGCAATGGTTAAATACCATTTTAATTCTATATCCTCTCATTATCGGGACAAAATGAAATGATAAACGGTAAAAACTGTGGTGTTAAATTATCATCACGTGATATATTTAACGAATGGTTCCATATACATGTAGATACCGCATGGTGTTAATGAAAGTGTTTTTTGCAATGTACAACTCTAACTTGTCAGTGTTTGGTATGAAGAAGTTTACTGTATGAAGTTGAAAATATGCAATTTTAGATTCTCTCTCGGGGTCAGATCCAACTGCATTATACATTTTATCAATGACCGATCGTTCAATATGGTAGATGAAACACTTTTTGTTAGTAATTATGATATTGTTTACATTAGTGTTTTGCTTTGTTGTTGTTATTTTTTAAGCCGAAGCAATAATTGCACATTAATACCGAGATTGTTTTTGGCGAAAGCAAGAAATATTATTTGGGAATGTGGGTGAATGTCGGATCCCTGATAGTTGACGTAGCCGGATCCTCCTTTTAAAATGCTTAAAATGTACAGGAAAGGTATACCATGTTAGTAAAAATCTGGAAAATGCGGGAAAACCTAATAAACATGTTTAAATTTTACCAAAACAAAATTGTGGTAGGCGCCATGCAAACGGTGCATGTCCAACAGAGATTGTGTCATTAAGCTTGTCCAGTATATAGCCCGCCAAAAGTAATTTTTTTCCGAAAATTCTAAAGTAATTTTCTGGTTTTTGACAGCTTAAATCGATGACCAGGTTATGTTTTACGATTTCGACACGCATAGTTTTGCCTGGTGCATGTTTCCCTTCATCTAAGATCTTTCCTGCTTCAAAAGGAATCTTAATTACTATCTCTTGTATCTTTGATTCGTTTTCTTTTTGTAGCTCCGTACCTCGAGTGGCTTTTAGGCTTCTTCGGGGGAAATTGCCAAGTTTTTCATTTAAATCTGTACTTTTTAAAGGCAGGATCAAGCTGTATGTCCAGGGTTGGACTTTTACCGACTGCCATTGTTTTGTGTAATCCTAGTTGTGTACCTACACATTCACACGGCATGTAGGGCTTTATTATAAAATTTAGAGCTTACTGAGCGATATCATATCATGTAGTTTGAGCTCATCATTATAACAATCATTTTCGGTAACTTTTAGCGCTTAATTAGGTAGTGGTTTCTTTAAGTAAATTTGTATGATTTTGATTCGCAGGAAACGTTATTCAAGCAATTTCATTGTCCTTTCATTTGCTGCTGTTTTATCTGATACACCCGCTCTTTAATTTAACCATCTGTCTTTGGCGAATAAAATCTTGTCCTTTACTTAGTTCTCAGTTGTTTACTTTTTTATGTAAGTCTGCTCCAAATAATAAAAAAATTGCTTTTTCTTGGTAAAGGACTACAACAGATGTGGTGGAGTTGACCGTGCCAGCCCTACCATCCTTACGGTTTTCATGGGTCCAGGTAGAGGATCAATCTTCAATAGATACCAAAGAAATTATTCCAATCTTCAAACCTACAGACCCAGGCGGGTAACGTCCACGGTTGGTCAGACCAACTCACCTCCCCCTTTAAACTGCGGATACCGCGCGGTGGAAGCCAAGCCCCACCCCAACCCATACCCTAAGCCTATGAAACCATGAGTAAGATGTGGCGAGCAAGCAAGAAGAACACTTTTTAGGATAGTGTCGGTGCCCTATGAAAGAAATGCACCGTTCGTTTTTCCCTAGGATGGTTATGTTGAGATACCATAACCGTCCTAAAATACATCGTATTTGTTTTCTTAGAATGGTTAAAGGGACACATTGCTTTGGATTTTGCGATTTGGGCTATAAAACTGAAATGGATATGGTTGGGAAGCTTTTTTTAAAGTAGAATATGAAGATTCACATAACTATCCCTTCAAATTGCGTGGTTTTGTTTTAATTTCGTGACAAATAACGGTCCGCCATTTTGTAGAACCAAATTTTTGACTCCACAAAAATGGCGGACCGTGTTCATCAGTCGTATTTCCAGTCGCATCTGGTTGAAGTACGTTCTGTTGATCCCTTTTAATGTACTGTGTGGCACGGCGCGCAGCACTGGCGATATGTGTCGCGAGGTAGAGAATTGTACCTGGTGATCATCTGATAGGTTCACAAGGCCACTGGCTGCGGCGCCAGCCTAAAGACTCTTACAGCGTATTTTGCGCAATATTTAGACGGTGGTATTTACTACTGGAAATAAGTCTATGTTTCGCGGGTGAGATGTCAGGGGGCAGCGGCCAATTTTTTGTTTTGTAATCACTACTCACTAATTACAACACATTATACGTGTTTTTTTGCATGAACAACTCTTATAAAAGATAAGGAATATTTCCAAACAGCAAAATTTCATGACATTTGAAGGCAATGTGTCCCTTTAAGGACGGCTAAATAAGACAGACATGTTTACCGTTCCGACCCGAGACACTGATCTCTATATAAACTGGATGGCTCACCGGCCATTGCGCGCTGTACAAGCAATTGATGCCAACACCCGCCATAATACCACTCCCAATTTACCACTGATCGCTATGTAAGAAGAATGAGGATGAAAGGAGACCCTGGGAACAAGGTTGGAAAACCTGTTGTATTGGGAGTGATGAACTGGCGGACGGTGTCCTCAACTCGAACAGCCGATGCGCTATCCAGTTTACATAGAGATCAGCAGTGCCCGAGACTACCACTAGGCCAACTTGACTCCCTAAATAATTATTTCGTCTTAGCATTCGCAAACAGAAAGTCGTGACCAAGGCCAACATACAAGCAGAGTATAATGCATGGATGAGTTGACTTGGCAATTGGAAGTAGGTGACCACCTGCACTAACTGAAGAATTGTCGTCTCGTTTATCTTTCCCAAATAGTCATCGATATGTGTGTGTATCCGTATCATGGCACTGAAAGAGTCATTCGATACCATGGTAACTGTTAAATTCATTAGGTTAGTTGACTGACGTTCTCACATACAAGTTAGCGTGTCTATTGCCTCGTGGAGCGACACAGTTTCACGATAGTTCATAGCTCACAGGCAGGGCATTGTGGCGCTTGTGTCCTTGAGCAAGACATTTTACAGCACGGGCATTGTGCATAGCAGGTAGTCACTAACCTTTTAGTATACACGCTATCAGAGTTTTCACACTGTCTTTAAATCTACTGTATGGAAATCTACATTCACTTTATAATCTATGGACACTTCATGGTTTTTACAACTGCTAGTGGCAAAGTTTTTAGGTAAATTAAAACAGTGTTGGTTGTCGTTTATAGATAATTTTCATGTGACATCACCAGTCCATGTTGGACCGCCTAGCATATGGTCATGATGAAGTGCTTATTCAAATCGACCAATTAAGCGTGCCGCGTTTTTTAACCTCACCCAGGCATTCTATGTACTATATTATCACTCCAAAGCGGTCCACACGTGGTGGCATTGTTTACAAGGGCTATCTGGTCACGTGGGTGAAAATGGTGTTTACACTCCTTTGAGAAAAACCAACCGTGTTATGTAAAGTAATTGTGCTTGCGACTGAAATGTTTCTACGGGAATGTGAGAGCACGGACGAATGCACCGATGCCACCGGAGTTTAAAAAGCAGCTTTGTCGCCAAAACTGCGGTGGCAAAGGTTGAACCACAAGCTGCTTAGAAATCTCTGGAGTTATAATTTCGAAATTTCGGCCATTAATGACTAATAAAAACAAATGACACTTTGCAATGACTAAAATTTCACACTTTGCATGTTTAGGCCCTATGCGCTGTCCAAAAAAATAGATCTAGATTTCGCCGAAAAATAAACCACAGTTTGGCCTTTTCGTGACTGTGTTGTGCGTCATCACGTGGTGAGTCAACGCACTGTAGGCCTATTGGAACAATTTTTCTGTAGTACCTTCCTTTCTTATTCACACAAGTGGATTTGGGGCACTCTGTTGTTTTCATATCCACACCCTCTTTCTGTCTAGACTCTCTCCAGTCTGTTCTGAAGTTCCCTTACCAGGTGCTATACAAAATGCATGAAAAGTTTCTCGTCGTAAAGGTCAAATGGATATTTCAGACTGTAACGAAATCATGAACTTTAATTCCACGGCGGAAATGCATACACCCGCTGGATCGCGTATTCAGGAAATACTTGGCTTGGTTTCAGGGATGAACAGTCATTTCTGTCCGTTAGTTAAGAATATCCTGCGGGGTCTGTTTGCCACTTTGGATATTAGTTTGTAAAATTGCGTAAGAAGTTTCTTCTTCAGGGTATAAAATCGGCTTTCTGCTCTCCATAAAATCATTGTTGTTACGCTCGCTGATCTGAAAACACATTTTTTAATTGGAGACGTTATCCCGCAGACAAAGGACTAGCACGATTCTATTATGTAAGTATCATTTACAAATTAACAAATATAACTATTAATTCGTGTATTTTTTTAAAGATATACTATCCGTGCTCTTTAACAAATATAACTGTTTTCAACACTCCAAAAATGCATTTACTCTTGATTACTTTCGCGCATCTAATGCACACAACGATACACCCATAACGCAATTGTTAGAGAACTAAACGTGGGTGGGTTTTTTTTTTCGTTCGATGTCTCATTAAAAAGTGACTAACTATCGCTAGAAAAATAGCAATTCTTTTAAAATATTTTTTTTTTCTTGATCAATGCCGGAAAGAGCACGAACATTATATCTTTAATATTCGAATAAGATATACATGGTGTCCCCAAAAAGGTAACCAACATGAGTAAAAATATGACCAAGGGGTACCCCTTTTCACCCAAAATTGACATCTTCTAAATTTGTTCGAAATTGATTCTAGAGACATTTACGAGTTTCAGGAACCCATTTGTAGATGTTATTAAAGCATATGATAGAAATAGTGGAATATTTCAATATTGTTTGGAAAATCATAAAAGTGTAAAATATTTTTTTAATCAACTTTTGATCCCAGACACCTGAAATTAAACGAATGAAATCGCAATTTCAAGGGTTTAATCCGAAACAAATCCAAGGTGTACCCCTTGCCATTTTTGTCGATTTTGACCCAAAAAGGCATTTTCCAAACTTGCTCGAAATTGATTCTAGAGACATTTACGAGTATCAGAAACTTATTTGTAGAGTTATTATTCAAGCATATTTAGTATTGTTTGGAAAATCATAAAAGTGAAAAATATCCTTTAAAAAATCAACTTTTGATCCCAGACACCTGAAATTACACGAATGAAATCTCCATTGCATTCTCTATTTCTGCTGCAATTTAAAGGGGCAATAATTTTTCTTACTGGAAAAATGGCAAGGTGTACCTTGCAATTTTTCCGATTTTACTCCCAGAATGACATTTTCTCGATATTGTTTTTTGAAACATTTACGAGTCCCATAAACCCACTTGGAGAGGTATTAAAGCGTATCTGCTAGAAATATTGGAATATTTCTAGAATTTTTTGAAATTCATAAAGATGAAAAAAAACACATAAAAACATAATTTCGATCATAGACATCTGAAATATAACTTAAGTCTACATTACATTCACCATGCTTCAATTTAGAAGACAACTGATTTTTTTACCTGAAAATATGGCAAGGGTGCGTGTAATTTGTAATACTGCATAACGGAAATCTGTGATGGGGAGGCACGTAGGGGGGGGGGGGGGGGGGGGGGGGGGGGGTACGTTCTCAATCTTCCCGCCCATAGTAAGCTGCAGGCTACAAAATACTGTAACAGTAATCTCCGTTTTCCTTTCTCCTACAGATCCACATTTTCTACCGCCGGTTGGACCTCACTGACATTTCCCGCTCAGCGCAATGAAGTTGTTATTGGTCAGTTGTCTCCTGGTACTCGGCTTGCTGGCTGGTGACCTGATATGCGCAGACGCAGCCAGTCTAGGCCTACAAGGTAAAGGTTTCTAGCGAGACTAGAACAGTCTTCAACGGATCTGTATACAATAATTGTTTCTTGGCACCGTAATTGAAGAACAGGATCCACGGTGCCAAGCCGGTGTCATGCCAAAAAGTGTCCGGTGCCAAATACTGTCCGCTCATTAGCATACTGCTCTCTGATTGGTCAATTACTGGCCGCTGAGCACGCGCAAAAGACACGGACACTATTTGGCATGTATTACATGCCAAATAGTGTCCGCTGCTAAAAAGTGTCCGCTCATGCATGCGTTGCAACGTTGCATTATGCCATGGAGGAAGGATATCCTTCCTCCATGATTATGCACAGCACAATATGAACACCCACACACACACAAAGCACGCTACCAAATACTGTCCTTTCCTTGCCAAATACTGTCCTTTCCTTGCCAAATACTGTCCTTTCCTTGCCAAATACTGTCCTTTCCTTGCCAAATACATTTTTTTACTAGTATAACTCATTACGTATTCATGTACTAGCGACTATTTTGAATCGTTGGATGAGTTTTTATCCACTTTTTTTTTCTTGACAGCCCGTTCAACTCTATCATACTGTCTACTTGTTACTTATGTTCCCCCTTCATAAAAATAAACCCAAAAAGATGATATTAAAAGATGCGAATGAGAACTTATTGTCACGCAGCGTTGATGGCTTGACGGCAAGGACGCGATGGATGCACGCTACGTACGCCCCGCCCGGACACTATTTAGCAAGCTTCCGGTATCGCGATGACGTAATACCCACTTGACCAATCAGAGAGCAGTATGCTAATGAGCGGACAGTATTTGGCACCGGACACTTTTTGGCATGACACCGGGATTCGAACCCACTTTCTGACGACTGATCAGCCACCGGAACTTGGGTCTGGAATACGAGGCCGCTCGGCCATGACACCACATGGTTCAAAACAGTGAAAACCCACATTTTATACTTCTCAAAACGTATTTAAACATTTCATTCTGTAACATTAAGGACAAGTGGTAAACAAAAAAAGTAGAAAAGTCCCCATAGAGTACCGAAGTGATGACGTCAATCAATGCAATGTTTGGAACCAGAATGCATTCTAAACTGCATGTGTTTGGAACCATTGCCGCGGCAACTGACGTCAGACTTCGGTACTATATTCGGGCAATTCGGAATGCAGTGCGCCACCAAGAGTTGAAACGTCCGTCAAAACAGTATTTCTGATTTTGCTCGAAGCGAACAAAATTGGTTTCGCACAAACCATAGTTTGACGCATTTTAAAGACGGGTGGTTATTGCAATTATTTACCAACCTTTCAAATGTTTTTTCAATATTACCATCCCTTAAATACGCTGAAAAATGCTCTTGGATCAAGGTGATATGGGAAACTTATCAACCGTGTAGCTTGAAAGTGATGTGAATTGACTCACGTTGATGTGAATTGACCCTATTATTATAAAATTGTTGTGCTTGGCTGGTAAAGGCCTATTAAATATTCTCTTAATGACATTTGTTTTCCTTTTTAAGGGCGGGATCACGCAGAAACTGTAGACCACGTGTTTCGCCTAGCATCTCGGATAGGTAACGTAATTTTGTTTATACTTGCCTTATCAAAGACACAATTTGCTCATGATTGGTGGAACCTGTTGACGAAAATAGCGCCGATTTGCGCACTTCCGGTTTTGATTTGTAGAGGGCGTCTTGATAAAAGTGTCATAAAAAAACCTTTAAAAATATTTTCTTCGGGACTGTAACCGGATAGATTTACTGAAAAGCGCTCAAATTCAACGTAATATTTTTTTTCTACACAGTGCGAAGAAAGTTCACGTGTTGCCCGGCTATATATTGTTCGATTTGCCCAAAAGGCACGTGTTGTGAATGAAAGCAATCCAGCCCAGCCTGCTATGTGCAATAATACGCGCCTGGTAAGTCTTGGTTTGGTTCCTTACTTTGTTTCCTATAACCTATCCTTGTTAGGGCCCGTAATGTAATACGTGAACAGCTTATAATATATTTTGACCCGTAATGCAATAACCGGAAACTACAGCTCAGATAAAATGTATTACATTAGAGGTATTACAAAGTACATCACAGGCCTAATAAACCTTTTTGACATTCTCAAAGCATCATAGGAACTGCATCAGCGTAACTGGCATTAGAAGAGCAAGCACATTAGAACGGACGTGATTGGTCGCATTGATCACATGTTCGTTGTCGTGCTGGCAAAAATCCTCTTCTGATTGGCTAATAATGTGACATTATTAGCTGTTCTAATTCCAGAAATTTGCATTCATCAGTAACTGGTACCCTGAGAGGGATTCCCCAATTATTTCCTTTATTTTTGTTGCCATTTAAAATTGATTTTTCTGGTTATTATTTTTCTTATGTTCCATGCAACGATATGTGAAGGGTATCGCTCAACTCATGACAGATATTTAGTATAAAATCAATTAATATTTGGACTGGTTCACAGTGCCGTAGGTTTGTGTATAAATTACATGCTTTGTTTGGCCTCCAAACTCACAATGCATTGAGAATGTCGAAAAGGTTTATTGTATTAGGGTAGGCATCCCTATTAAACCGGCGGTGTTAATAGTGTTACCGCTGTTTGTCAGGTAGTGATATTCCCGGTTAAACCACTGACTGCGGTACCTTAGCAAATAGCGGTACCACTAACAATTCAACCCGTTTAATAAGGATGTCTATACCCTTACATTACAGGTTCATGTTACATTACGGGCCAATTATTACGTTACGGTTCGTAACAACCCTCCCTCCTCGTTTTAAGTTGCCGGCAGACAAGGGAATTTCATGATTGAGCTACGCCCCCTTTATCTTTATCGCTGGTCTGGTTTCCATCCAGACGAAGAAACAGAGACAAGAAATAACAGTCCCAAATCCTACATCAAAATAATAACCAGTTGTGAAAAAATGCTTGTAGAAGACAGTTCATACGATGTCTTTTACGTTGTTTCAACAGCTAGTTAGAAATTAAAATAAAAGCACGAACGATAACATTATTTTCTGTGAAAGGATTACAATAGGTCTCTCTCAAATGACGTCACTTCCTACAGATTGCCACGTACATCGGCATTTGGGCGTCAAATTTTCGTAACGAGCATCGGCTGCGCCGTATTTCGAAGAAATTTCGAGCAACATGCGCGCGTGTTTAGAATATTTTGCACACTGCGCACACACGCACCTGATGGCGTTAAACACGCAGTTGTAGTTTTCCTACGAAGATGGCGTCCTATGTGAGAGAGATCGATCTGTAGACCTTTATCATGCGGTCACCATATTTGTCTTGTTCCCTGTATGCATTAGCAATTATGAATAGTGATTTCAATTATTGAATGAAGGTGCCAGACTCCTTCCAGCCTCGGTTTGGTTACATTGATTTTAATAGGAGAAAAACGAGATGGCTGTACCATGATAAAGGTCTATTATAAGCAACCATGACGTGTATTTTTTGCACTGTATTGACTACACGTATTTATTTTCCTATAGACACATGATGACTCCTAACGTACGGGAGCTGATCGGTGCAAGCATCCAACATCTTTATTGGGAAGAGCCGACCGCAGCATCAAGTAATCAAAACAAAAAAGATGTCAAAAATTGCCTGTTAAAAATACACAGAGAGGTTTGTCTGCACTCAGCATGCCACGTCCAAAAGGAAGGACAACACTGGTGTACTTTTTACATTTCCAGTTTTTTCACTGTAAATCAACTCTTTAAAAAAATTGTGTTCTTTATTTTCCAACGTGTTACATGTATATCGATGTGAACCTTTTTAAAAGATTATATTGAACGTTATATCTGAACTGAACAAGCCGTCCAATATAGATGGCACCACACGGTGTTAATTTAACACCACAGTACAATTTAACACCACAGTGTCTGCAGTGTTGTGGGGGTTTCTAGGGCGAGTTGGTTGTTAATTTTGTTATATGCCTGTAGTTAATTGTGAATGTTTGTTAATTGATCTCAAACTCTTAGTAAAAATGCATTGTACAGGAAATGCAATATATTCTATAGACCTTATGCGTAGCGGCCATCTTTGAGATAATTTTTTTTTATTCAATTTCTGTAACAGTGTAAGCACAAAAGGTCTACCCAAGGGAAACAAAGACATTAGTCTCCAAGATGGCCGATATACTTAGGTCTATTCCACATTTTTTGCAAGATCACGCATTGTACATTGCTAAAAAAGATGGTCTTTAACCCCGAGCTTGTCGAAAAATGTTCTTTGGCTTATAATGTTTAATTCAGTTGTACATCCTTTCAGTCATGGCAAAAAACTGAAATGGTACGCTCTAAAGACAATTTCAATATCCTGTCGAGGTTTAGATATTCGCATTAATTAAGCTGGATTTAATTAGGAAATTTAAATTCAATTGCATACAAGTAGTCAATGATATGACCAAGTGTACTGAGTGGTTTTTCTGGGTAACGTATTTTGCAATTCAAATGTCTTATACACAACAGCAAACACACAAAAAATACATTTAAACAAATCAGCATTTAAAGAATGTTGAATCATTTTTGTTTCAAAGTAAATTTGGTCAAATTTTCCCCTAAAGTTTCTAAAGTCATTAAAAAAAAAAACGCAATTGAGAGAAAATGCTGCCGAGAAAAGAGAATTTAATAATCGTGAAATTTACAGACATTTATAGTTTTATAGATTTATAGATAACGGTTTGTTAAACTTTGTTGGCAAAGAGCAAATATTAAACAAACAAATGCAAGATCCCGTTTGACGTCTTCCAATTTATTTAGTATCAGTGCCAAAAATTCGTATCATGTATTCATTGCCAGGACTTCAACTCAAAAACAGTGGTGGTTTATTCAACAGATCACAGCTCTAAAGGTCACAGACAGCGAACACTTCTTCTCAAACTGCCAGTATAGAGTACCGAGTTGATGACGTCAATCAAAGCAATGTTTGGAACCAGAATACATTCTAAACTGCATGTGTGTAGAACCATTACCCCGGCAACTGACGTCAGACTTCGGTACTCTATAGAGCCCGAAAGTTCACCCCTGGTGGCGGGCATCCGAATACCTTGAATATGAAAGTTGCAAAAATTATTTTTGGTAGGGCCTACATTGATTTCTTAAGAAAATCACCCCCGAAAAAGGCCTTTGTAAAAGTATTACTATAGCATATCAATTTATTGAAACTAATAAATCGCCTGATGTGAAAGAGAAATATCGTGCCAAAATCTGACCTCTCACTTCAAAAAATCTAAAACACATTACGGACTAGTGGAACTAGCTGTACTCGTCTCTTACAAAGATGAACATTTATAAAATAATTTTGTGGCAATCATAAGGTAAAAACTGATAGTCAAAAAGAAAAATGAAATGTATTTTGTTACTATTTTTTTAAATAAACGTACTGGGCTAAAAAAGAAAATTATAAAACAAATCTAATGTGACCGCTGATAAGGACGGTGAGTGAGGCTGTAAGCCAGACACTCAAGCCAGCCCGGCTTAATTTAGAACCCATCGGCTGCGCGTTTCGTTTTACGCGATGTGAAAACAAACGTAAAGGAACAAGGAGACCTGGAAACAAAAATACCAGATTTGAAAGGTCGTCAATTAAATTCCTTTTTTACCTACCGTCAAGTATTTTCCCCACTTTTACTTAAATAATTCGAAGAAAAAATTCCAGCGCGAATATTTCTCAGGGTGGTTACGGTCAGAAATCATTCTACCAAAAATATAACAAGAGAAAGGGCAACCCAGTGTAAATTGCCCATTAGGGAGCCCCGCGAGGTCTCCGGAAGCCTATCGCGTGACCTTTTACAGATTCCCCACCAAACACCTGTGTTTGGCTCTGGACCAATTACGTCATTTCCGCTAGCCCATAAGGAAATCTAGACACTATTATTTTTAGAGTCTAGCATATAGGGCTACATTTAGGTACAGGATCGGGGATACAGGGCTCGGGCTACTGGGTACGGCTTGACGTCATTTAGATAGGCTACAAGGTTGGGACAGCATTTAGGGTTGTGGCTACATTTGAGGTTTGGGCTAAAGTTAGGGCTGTGGCTACGAGGTCCTGGCTACATTTATGGTTCTGGCTTCTTTTAGGCCTTGGGCGACATTTTGGGCTCGAGTGACATATAACATCGCTCTGGCTACATTTAGGGCTAGGACTACGCTTAGGGCTATTGCTGCATTTAGGGCTCGGGCTACATTTAGGGTTCGGCCTGTACTAGGTGCTGAACACACGATCAATAACCAGCGCTACTTTGTCGACTCTTGACGCATATTTTGTATCTTTTTGGCGCCAATGTAAGGCCGAGATTCCCTTGGAGATCGGCCTCCTCTGCGCCCTCTCGTGGCCAGGACACGGTAAACCTTTGCATGAGGTTGGTGAAAAAGAGGAAGCTGGTGATGTTTGAGAGATGCTTGCCAACGCAAATACGACGCCCTGCAGGACAAAGGAAGAACACGAAATAACATGCATCACATCAGTAAAGGCAAGCAGAAATCAGAAATTTCAATTAGAAAATATTTTAAACGGCTCTCAAACAATGACGAATAAACAAACAGAAAAAAATAGAACAATTGAAGAAACAATTTCCAAGTGTTTGTTCACTTGGAACCGTAACCGTTTTTTTATATTTTTTTTTTTTATTTATTTATTAATTTCTGGTACTGAAACCAAGGATTCCTCAAAAACACATATTTCACGGTAGCACGCAAAAGTCTGTGAAGAGAAGACGAGGATGACGTTCAGATTTACAGGTTGGAGGAAAACCCTGAACAATATTCTAGAGAAACCCACTTGAGGCAGGGACTGCAAACCCAATCCTTATGTAGACCCAGGCCAGATTCAATTTGGGAGTCAGGTTGTCATGGACCAGTAGTACTTTTCTCGTCTTCCACTGCTGTGACACCGGTTCGAATCTCACCAGGGCCAACACGTGAATTGGGTTTTCAGTCCCTGCCTGATTCCGTGGGTTTTCCACAGAACATAATTCTGGGCTTTCCTCCCACCTCTAACACTGCACAATTCTTCGTCGTTTCCTGTAGGTGTCTTCAGGCTTTCGAGCTACAGTGCGATATACGCTTTCGGGGAATCCTTGGTTTCATTACCAGAAAGAATTTAAACAATTAAATAAAATAAAACAAATAAAAAAAAAACAAATAATAGGAATGATAATAACCCGGGTCACAAGTCGTAATCACAACCAGGAAAGTACCACCTGTCTCCCCTAACTGTAAAAGTATAAAAGGTGATGAAAATGACTAGAAAAGTACAAACCGGCCCCAAATGGTATGAAGGCCTCAGGAACAACAACTCGCTGTCCATTATCAGTTAGAAATCTCGAAGGGTTAAAACACTCCGGGTTGGCCCAAAGTGTAGGGTCGTGCAGCACCGCCCACAGGTTCACCCAAATCTGCGTGCCGTTGGGGATCCAGACTCCGCGGATCTCCACTCCCTGGCTGGTGCGGCGTGGGGGGACGAATGGCGCAGCCACCCGGTACCTCTGAACCTCCATCACGGTGGCTGTGGTGTAGGGCATAGAGGCACTATCACACTTGGATGGGCTTCGGTTACTTCCTATCACAGAGTCGATCTCTCCGTGAACCTATTATAAATAGATTTTTAACTAAATAATCTAGCGTAATGTTGTACATGTAGGCCTATCGCTACCCTACGAGGTGCATCTTCGTTTCCCAAGATACTGGTTCGTTGACTCGTTACTCACCACTGGGCAATCAACATAAACCTGCTTGGTTCTGCCAGGCCTAAGACGTGAACTACATTTTTACAGAGAACTTGTGTGATCGAGTCCTTCGAAATGATTCTTAAGGTAATGTTTTACTTTTTTGTTTAACTTGCATTGGATAGAGCATACTTGGCTCCTCCTGTTGATGTATCACTTAGTTTGACATCCTGATGAATTATGGACATTAAGAAAACCTTGAGAGTTCCTATTGATTTGCACTTTAAAATAACTCAAAAGTAACACTGGCGACTTGTGATTCATTTTGTTGGGTTGGGTCACATTATGGACTCAAGACCAACACGAGATGACGGATGATTTCATCAAAGAGTAAATCCAATTATGAAGTATTAAACTGGTAGTATAAGTGACATAGAAAACTGACAATATTGGGACTCGAATCTTCGACCTCCGGATGAGGTACCATGCCATATCCTCTTTGTGGGTAGGGTGCTAAATACGTGGGGCTCTGCACTGCATACTCCATTCCTTTGCAGTCATTTGAACTACACTTTCAGGCACACACTGGCGTCATATGAAAAGTATATTGGCAGTCCACCGATTTGGCAATACCTTTGATGGGAGGGGGTAGTCTGACTCAATAACTTGCCTTGGCTTGAACCTCCGGGTATTGTGTGATCAGCAGTAATGCCCAGAGTAGTGTGTTAGTGTTGGTATCAGTACCAGCAGCAAACAGATCATAGATGGACCTTGCAATTAACTCATCAGCGAACACCTCTTGACTGCCTGTTCCACTTCCATCTTCCTTTAGCCCTTCCCTCAGCATTGCATCAATCACATCCCGGATGTTATCAGGATCAAATGTAGCCTTATGCTCCTTCACCATTTCACGATTGAAGTCGAAGATTTCATCAAGTGCTTTCCTGATTCCGTTGAGTCCAGGTATGCGCGAAATGACAGGCAATGTGCGCAGGATCGAGCCAACAAATGAGCAGTGAAGCACAGAATCTAGGTTGGCTAGGACACGCGTGAATACCCGGTCATCATAGCTGAAACGTCGACCGTAGGCCATGGAACAGATGATGTTGGACACGGCGGTCATGACGAGATGGGAGGGGTCGAAGGGCTGGTCTTGCTGGGCGAATGCCTGGCACAGACAGCGAGCTTCTTCGTTGATGCTTCGTTCCAAATTTCTCCGATCGCCTCCAGGATGGTGAAGGGCTTTCAAAGTAACATGGCGTCTCGCTTTCCAAGCTGGACCGTTTTCAAAGATCAGACTACCTAACAGAACAATATTGTTGTAATCAATTCGGGGTTAAGCTTAAGATCAGCTACTGCAAATTCAGACAACATATTAAACCGAGATCATTTTTATCACGTAAAAAGTAAACAATACAAGCCTGCTTTCATGGGCTGAGGTCGGGCGGAGGCGAAGACATTCCCATTTTGCTATTTAGCTAACTCTCAGTGCTTATACGTTCTTAAAGGAACCATGAAATAGGATTTACATTGCATTATTCCTGCTTAAAACAATAAAGTATTATCTTGACAATGATATTTTGTTACCAGAGTCAACTATTTCCCAGATTAAATATGAAAAAACATTTTTTGAAAATGTTTGTCCAAGCTACTCCGCCCCCTGAGTGGGACCCTCATTAACATAAGTGAGTGACGTAGATCGAGGAACATTACATATTCTGCTCGAGCCAGCACCATTCATCACGCGTAAATTGAGTGTACATTCTTCGTCCAAAATCTAAGCAAAATATAGCGTTTTTCGGCCATGCCGACAAGGTGTGTGGCTGCTGGATGCAGCAAAACAACGAAGGATGGAGTAAGCCTTCATTTATTTCCAACTGATGCGAAATATCGGAGAATTTGGACGGCGAAAGTGAAGGTGACAAGAGCGAAGTGGTCCGGTCCCAGCAGCTTCTCAGCGTTATGTAGCGACCACTTTGAGCAGTCATGGCAGTCGTGTTTCGATCCTGGTATTTTCAACTCCTTTGGGATAGCCATTAAAAATATGCTCAATTCCACTGCCATCCCAACAAAGTTCCCAGATGTGGGTAAGGTACAGGCGAAAGCAGTTAAACGGCCCATTCCCCGAGGAGCTGCCGCTAAAAGGGAGAAAATCAGGGTAAGTTCGATGTATAGTTGTTGCAACTTACAATGTACGAAATTGCACGTGTAGACCTAGTGTGTACGTACATGTACATGCGGATACATTTTGTACACGTACAGTACAAGGGTGTACAGCTTGGTGTACGTATACGTACGTGTAGGCCCTACATAGTATACACGTGCTCTGCCGTATACGTATACCGTACGGGTACGCGTACCCACGCGGACATGCTTTGATGCTCGTCTCGCACCCAGGCGTCATTAACAGGTCTAGACTATCGAGTCCATTCATGAATTTCGGTGCCTCGATCTACGTCACGAACAGCGCCCTCAATTTGAGTCTCAACAAATTCCAAAAAGGGGGGGGCAATTTTTGGGCGGCAAATAATCACACTAAAACTTCACTTGAACCAGTTTGGCTTTTAATTCACATTTAATACATATGAATGAATGTATTTATGAAATAAAATGCTATCCGGCAAATCTGAGAAGCATGGTTCCTTTAAAGGAACCATGCTTCTCAAAGGTCTACACGTCTACAAAGGTCTACTACTAGGTCTACACGTGCAATTTCGTACATTGTAAGTTGCAACAACTATACATCGAACTTACCCTGATTTTCTCCCTTTTAGCGACAGCTCCTCGGGGAATGGGCCGTTTAACTGCTTTCGCCTGTACCTTACCCACATCTGGGAACTTTGTTGGGATGGCAGTGGACTTGAGCATATTTTTAATGGCCATCCCAAAGGAGTTGAAAATACCAGTATCAAAACACGACGGCTCAAAGTGGTCGCTACATAACGCTGAGAAGCTGCTGGGACCGGACCACTTCGCTCTTGTCACCTTCACTTTCGCCGTCCAAATTCTCCGATATTTCGCATCAGTTGGAAATAAATGAAGGCTTACTCCATCCTTCGTTGTTTTGCTGCATCCAGCAGCCACACACCTTGTCGGCATGGCCGAAAAACGCTATATTTTGCTTAGATTTTGGACGAAGAATGTACACTCAATTTACGCGTGATGAATGGTGCTGGCTCGAGCAGAATATGTAATGTTCCTCGATCTACGTCACTCACTTATGTTAATGAGGGTCCCACTCAGGGGGCGGAGTAGCTTGGACAAAATTTTCAAAAAATGTTTTTTCATATTTAATCTGGGAAATAATTGACTCTGGTAACAAAATATCATTGTCAAGATAATACTTTATGGTTTTAAGCAGGAATAATGCAATGTAAATCCTATATCATGGTTCCTTTAATGGCAACAGCATGCGCCCCGACCAGCTATAATTCTTAAAAAGGAGCGCGGTATCTGCGCTTTTTTTTGTTCAAACCTGGCTAGATTTGTGATTACACACACTGTGAGGGGGTTTCCTCATAGACTGCAAAGCACTGGATGCGGTACCTCAGCAAAAACAGCGGTATAATACCACTAACAGTACCGCCTGTAAAATACGGATGTCCTTCCTTATACAGTTTGCTCTTAAAATATTAAGAAAATAAGATTTGTACACCGCAAAAAATTAGCGTCGGGATACTACAATCTTTCTATCAATTAATGTGTAAATAAATCTATTTCAGTAAAAGTGCATCAGAAGTCATCAATTATAATTACCCACCTTTGAGTTTAATTGTTCTCTCCATTGTCTTAAACGTAAATCTGTCCGAGAATGCATCGCCATGGTGAACAATTGCCTCCTTGATGACGTCATAGTCATTAAGTACAATAAGCGGATCGGATCCGATGTGCAGCGTGAATATTTCCCCGTACATCTTGCCCAATTTGGTGACCTCGATGTGCGAGGAGGTGGTGAATAACTGCGGGCTGCCCACCAGGGGAATGTGCCAGGGCCCCGGGGGCAACGCGGCGTGCCTCCCGCGGGCACGATGCACCAGCCACGCTACTGTCGCAAACGTGGTGATGAACACCACAATGGTCTGTGCATCGTATGCAGCACTCACTGCCAATAATAGATATGAATTGATGAACATATTTTCAACACAGTCTTTGCAGCATCCAAGACCTTTGCACTTATTTTGTGTACGAGTTGAATGCGTTCTTTCATGCACAGTTCGTTGGCAGTCGTCGAGGGTAAAACCGCGTCATGTAAATTTGGATACTATGCACTATATCTATCCCTAACCGTAATTTCTTCACAATCTGCGGTCCAATGCGTCCAATGAATTGCTTCAAATGTGAGGCAGGGGTTTGTATGGTGTGCCTCTGCTACAAAACATTTCACCCGCGTCAACCTCCAAAAGCTAACATAAACAGCTAGGGCAGAAACTTCGTTCCATGAGTGTTATGGCACAGATAATGTAATGTGTCTTGAATAATCATTACAAGATCACGCATTGTAAATCTTTAGACTTGTGAGAACAAATATATGCCCCATGGCGTTTAGTTTTTAATTCAACTGTACAACCATTTAATTATATATATTACCCAAAAGAAATCACATTGTACACTTGAGTATTTTGTCTAGTTACATTTTTAACACCTACACAGTTTTGACTAAAACATTTATAAGGTGAATTTAAGAATGAAATTCAAATTATACACTTCTCGTGTCAAATTCGATATGACGAAGTGTACTGAGTGGTTTTCTGGGTAGAGTATTTTGCAATTAAAATTTCTTGAAGACAACTGCAAAGCAAAGAGAGAGTATATCATCATTGTGTTCATTTATTTATTTTATTTATTCATTTATTTTTGTCAAAATACTTTCCGCTTGGCACACAAAAGGAAGTCTACAGATTATATTTTTAGAATCTAACATATAGGCCTCGGGGCGATACATAAAGTTACAAAATTGGGGCTGCTATTGGGCCCAACCTCGTCACTATGGCGATCGAGCCGTACTTGTTCCTCTCTCGCCCAAGAACTGGATCACTTGCATGATTACTACATGTAATTAGGTGCATTTCATACATGTATTGAGAATGAGGATGAAAGTAGACCCTGGGAACAAAGTTGGAGTTGGACTACATTTAGGACCCGTACTACATTTAGGGCTTGGCCTAATGTCAGGCCGATCGCGATTCCCTTAGAGAGCGGCCTCCTGTACGCCCTCTTGTGGCCAGGACACGGCAGACCTTTACATGAGGTTGGTGAAAAGGACTCAGGAAGTTGTTGATTGAGAGATGCTTGCCAACGCAGATAAGAAAAATGAATAAATATGAATTCAGGAATCACCTTGCAATGGGTAGCTAGTTTCACCATCCGTAAACAGGCAATATTTGTGTAATTTCTAGTAAAATTTCGATAATTCATCGAGGAGAATAAGTACGAGGGGGCTAATCACAATAGTGCGCCAACAAGAGTTTACCGAATCACAGTATGATGCGTATGTCTTTTGCTTTGTTTTGGAGCTGTCTGCGAGAAAAGGTAAACAGTTTCAGTAATTCCCCATTGATTTTGTGAACTGCGTTTATGCAAAAGTTACCTATATTGCACATGCGCTACATAATATACAGTCCTTATTTTATACCGATTTGGCCCAGGCCCGTCGCTGGGGGGAGGGGGGGGGGGGGGGGGGGGGGGGGCAGGCCCCCGGCAACCAATTGACCCCCATTGGCAACAATCAAAAGCATCAAAATTATATATAGTCAAGTTGTGTTTTGTCTTGTGATGTGAACCCCCCACCCCCCAGCTGGCACTGCCACCCCCTCCCCCTACCCGGACTCGGGAGCTGGCGACGGGCCCGGATGTGGCCTATTATTACCCGCTTCCGGTCCCAAAATTTTTGGAGGAGGTAAGAACGACAATAACAAAAGTCATGTAGGGACCGGGAACCAATCTAGAACGCAGTTTCAACTGACTACGTGCAAAAAAATTTGTTTTTGAAACATGCATGTAGCAGGCCTACGTTCAAGGTTCAGCGCAAGGTTCAGCAGGTCAAGGTTCAGCGCATAATGGCGAGGACTGCTATATTATGGGAAATCCCCGATGAGAAAACAATGCGAAATCCAAAAGTAGAGTAGAAAATAACTGCTGGGAAAACCCAGGCCTATAGTTAGACTCGCTGTTTACCATAACGTATCGAATGTCAAAAAACAAATACATACGCCCATGTACTATGGAAAAGGCCGAGGCTCAATGTTCCAAACTGCTTTTTCGGTGCCCTGTTTTCAAAGAAGTCTCGTTATTTTGCGCGTAACCGGGATAGAGAACGACGTTTCCAAACCCGAGTTTACTTCCTGCATTGCTGAAGTTATCACACACCATCCCTTACGTTAAGGTAAGTTTAAAGAATGTTGGTGTGCTTGTTATATCTGATTTATTTATTTACTTATTTATTTATGTTGTGATGTGACAGGAGACATTAATTCACCAAACAAACAAATAAGCTTACAAGTAGCAAACAAACCGACATCACCATCCATTATGCATAATGGATCGTGATGAGCCACTAATTGACGTCTCTGATGACAATACGCTTCTTGATAAAATGTTTAAAATGACGTCATGAGAAGCGCCCTCCTGTGATTACAGAAATCACAAAAATTAACGAGTTGCAGATTTCTGTGCATCTTTTGTTTCAAGTATGTGTGATGTAATATACATTATATGACTCCTCGTTGCCTCATCCAGCTCGGATAATTCAAACCAAGGTGTAAATCTATGCAAATGAATGAGTCAAAGGCAGAATATCTTTCACGAAGTATTGTCATTACACCGGAAAAATACCTTCGTCCTCACCGGTTTCGCAATCGATGTTGACAGGAAGATGTGAAAATAGACATTCAGGTGCGACATGTTCACTGGCTTTCGTTATCGCGGGAAAAACCCTGGTGATTCCCCTTAAATGACATAGTATTCTTTATAGTTGGACTTTTTTCCAGTTTGAAGTAAATGATAAGTCCATGACCATTTTTTTACGTCGTTTGAATTCCCAAAGATTCCGGCCCTCTGATCCGTCCTGATCATATTTTTCTCACTTTCTCGGAAATTTTAATTGAATTAGTTTTGTATGCCTTTTGAAGCTTTAAGAGCACAATGAGGATATTTTCCAGTAAAAATATAAAGTTTGGTTGAAAATCGATTGCTTGCAATAAAGCCCCAAATTTGGCCCCAAATTTAGGACACGCATGCGAAACCACGAGTACTTTCCCTTCCATGTAGAACGTAATTGAAGAAAAGCGACCCTTCAGAATGAATGTTATTGACATCAAATTTTCACATACTTTGCACATTATCTAAGACAAAAATAATCCGCTTTTAAACACATTTAAGTATATGGTGCTGCGTTAACCTATGATCCTAGGGGAAAACCCATATTTTTATATTTAAAATAGATTGCCAGTAATATGTTTAGGGATTTAAAAGTGATAGCAGTTAGAAACAGATCGAGCTCGATGATTTCCTTGTCACGATGATTGACGGATGCTTGTTTAGCTTTGTCCCGCTGTTCGGTAATTATTATGCGTAGGCCTATATACTCACAACTATAACAGAAAAAGTGAAAGAAACGAAACAAATTTCTGGATAACGAGTGAGAAACATCACAGATGTTGTGTGTTTTACTTTCAAAGTCAAAATTGTCATCACTTTCAGTGGTTAACCCTGTGCTCCGTTGGTGAACTTTAAACCAGCCAGCATTAAATGTCAGACGCCGATGACGTTCCGCTCCGCAATCGGCATCCGCCATCTTGTTTTGTCCGCGAATACCCACACCGGACTTGCTGAAGTGGATCACAGTAACTTTTCTTCTCCGAAAAACTGACTCCGAATTTTCTTTCTTCTTTCTGCACACAGTACTACCCATCAGCGCATTGTTAGAAAGCTTTTTGGTGGACAAGTCTTAGAAAGCGGTCTTAGACTGGTTCAAAACTGGTTCTTGATATTTTCAGACCAAGACAACATGGAAGGACATTGCGTGTTGTCTTTGGTTTTAATGTGGCTTCAAGTCCGTTTCGCATGCCAAGACCATATAGGCCTACAGACAGTCGTGGAGATAACAACCCTTGAACCACAAAATTCATACGCAGGTTGTATCCAGAAGTGTCAGAAGATGAATCCCGCTCGGGATGTTGCTTGCACAAACTTCGGTCTCGAAACCATTCCAGATACTACTGAATGCAAGACAGCTTACGTACTCGACCTGAAACAAAACCTCATCCGAGAACTTCAACCAGGAGTCTTTGCTGGGTTTACAGGACTTGTAACCCTCTTGCTCAACGACAACGGGATTCGTGACATCCCACTGGGTGTCTTTAAGGACCTGCCGGATTTAGAAGCGCTCCATTTGGTCAAGAACAATCTCACCTACCTCCGTCGAGGGGTGTTCGAGGGCCTGCCCAGTCTCAACAATCGTCTGATTCTCACGAGGAACCAGATCACGCGGATAACGAATGGAGTGTTTGGAACTCTGACTCTCATCGCTACACTTGCCGTGGATGACAACCTGATCGAGTCCATCGAGGCTGGTGCCTTTGAAGGAATGGCCAAGCTCGCCAATTTGTTCCTCATGAAAAACAGGATCTCGAAGATCGTGGCTGGGACTTTTGCTGGTCTGGCAGAAATCCAAATTCTTGACCTGAGTGATAATTGCATCCAGACTCTTGAGGTCGATGCGTTTGAGGGGCTGGGTAATTTGAGAGAGCTCAGACTGAACTCCAATCGCATAACTACTGTTGCGCCCATTGTACGTTTGCCGAAACTCATCATACTTAAACTTGCAGACAATGAAATAGAGTCACTTGGAGATAATCGATTTTTCCTGAACAATTTGAAACAGCCGAGCTTCACCATCACTACAGAAGGGAATCCACTGTATTGCAATTGCTCCATTGAACCATTGAGACAGTGGTACATGAACCACGCTAACGCCGCCGATGGGGCGACATGCAGGGCACCAGAGAAGTTTGCAAACATGCGGCTGGTGGATATCCAGGTCCCTTTTCGTTGTCAAAACGGCAGGATGATCGCCAGCACAAGCAGTCCTTTGAATGAAGCCAGGAATCCAGACGACACAGAAGACACGAGTTCCATCATTATGTTCATAATTATTGCAGGCCTGATAACCCTTCTTGTCAGTGTTGTTGCCCTGAACAGAAAAAGAATTAATTACACACCACAAGCTGTTAGAGAGAATGAAGTCTACCAGACACCATCGCGGAATCACACGCCGCCATCATACTACGTCAGCGAGTACAGCACGTATCTTGGCCAAACTGACGTTGAGACAACTCGCACCATGCTGGACATCAGCCCACCCAACCCGGCCCCCAATGCCAACGGCCACGTCTTCCGGGACGTCGAGGCAACAGACGAGACATCCCGCTTTCTTCCTCCTAGAACTCAGTACCTATCTGTCGATGAGATCAATCAGTTGCAATCATCTGAGACTTCAGATTTGCAGACAGACAGAAGACACCAAACGCGGGGATCGTCCACGAAACCTTCATCAAGGCTGGCGAGCGCACTGAACCCTGATCCCGTCTGCGAGATCGAGATGAGTATAGAGGGCCAAGTGGTCAACATATCACCCGGCCAGATGTTCGATCGCCAAGATACTGAAACTGTGGAAGTTCAGTATGCAAAGCTGGATCACTCAACGGCGTCCAATCAAACTATGGGTTACATTGCACACCGCGATTTACCTCAGTCATGGACTCAAGTTGGGGCAAAGTAAACTGCTCAAACCAATGAGAAGCTAAATTTGGGGGGAAGGTACCGTACCTTCACATGGCTGTGAAATATTATCCGAGTTATTATAACGAAGTATTCATTTATTTCAATTGTAAATACATTTATTGGTTTTCTTTTACCGGTACCGAGATTTCATATTTTATTTTATTTTATTTTAAGCTATTTATCGGTGATAAAGCTTTCGTACATTTTAACAGATTTCAATGTTCAGATAGTACTGTACAACAATTTGAGTGCTGTGGAAGTTTGCCTTACTGCCACAATGCGTGTAGTAGGCCTATTATAGTTATAATCGCTGATCGCTACCGGTTTGTAAACTGGATAGCTCATTTGCCGTTGCGCGCTCTACCAGTAACTAGGTCAGTATAGCCGCCATACTCCCATTTTTCCACTGATCTCCAGGTTGGAAACCTATTGTTTTGGGAGTAGTAATATGGCGCACGGCTGCTTCAATTCGAACAGCCGATGCGCTATCCAGTTTACATTAAGATCAGTGGTTATAACTCCACGGTTTTAAAGCGATGGCTTTGACAGTATAGATGAAACGCATGCGCATGGTGATCTATCGTACCACCCAGCAGAATAGCAGTCCCGAATTTATTCAACAATGTTTTGCTTACTTTACGTGGACAATTTTTATCGCTCAATGTCTCGTTTAAAATTGAATACCTTTGGTAATCACAATTAAAAATCACAAAAGCATTAACATTTTTTGGGTGAAATGAAAAAAAAACACTGACAGTACAACTTTATACTGATCGACGTAAAGTTAGAAATGTTATGCCATCTTCACAGCGTTTTCGCTCATCACTGATGTCGAAAAGTTTCGACTCTTGAAGGTAACTTGAGTCATTTTTGTAATGCTGTAAAGGTGTTGAAAAGGTCTACAATAAAATAAAATGTGAGTTAACTGTATATTTTTTACATTTGCTTGTAACATTATGCCCCAAACCATTGCATCATCTGATTATGTAGTCATGGTCATTAAAATTATTTAGAAGTAACGTGCTTTTGTTTCATTTTCATGTATGTTCCCACGCCCTTGATTCCTTATATTCCAGAATATAAGTTTTACCTTTACATTCGAGCAGGAAACTGGTAAAAAATCAACAGTTTGAAGTACACTCGGTGCATAAACAGAACCATGAATTTGTAATCAGAGCCGAAAGAAGAATACTAATTCTTCAATTATTCCCCCTTCACGTACTAAATTATTTTGCGGACGAGAAAAAGTTGAGATTTCCCCCCTCTTTTGATTTTTTCTTTATTTTTCTTTGAAAAAACCTGGTGACGTAAGAATATCTGCAAATGTCCATCTCGGTAAACGTTTTGGATAATGGATAAAACAAAGAGTTGTATAATTAATATTCTGACAAGATCATACAAACAAGCTTATAGCCCGCCTACCCCTTGTCTTTGTAACACGCTGACGTACAAGGAAAGTGTGTACATGTATACTAAGATCAGCGGCATGTGAGTGATAGTTTGGCGAGGAAAAAAACGTGGTGTGTACTTGCAAACCTTGAAAACTGACATCTTTATAACTTCTAAAAATAAAATGGCCATCTGAAGCGGGTAACTTCCATAAAGATTTGATTATGCAGTAGTATTACAGAGTTTTAGCCAATTATTATGTGCAAGTTGTGTTTCCTATTCATATCATGGTTGTTTTACAAATCTGTATATTTAGAAATTCAATTTAATTCAATTCAATTCAATTCAAATCAAATCAATTCAATTCAATTCAATTCAATTCAGTTCAATTCAATTCAATTGACCTATCGCGGTCGAATCGCGTCAACGCAGCTTGTGAATTATTGTCCAATCACATCAATTATAATTCCACGTGGAACAAAAATTACCACACAAAATTCCCATAGGGTTGTCTAAAGGGCGTGGTTAACTCGTAAACGGTGATGGTCAGTTCAGTTCAGTTCAGTTCAGTTCAGTTCAGTTCAGTTCAGTTCAGTTCAGTTCAGTTCAGTTCAGTTCAGTTCAGTTCAGTTCAGTTCAGTTCAGTTCAGTTCAGTTCAGTTCAGTTCAGTTCAGTTCAGTTCAGTTCAGTTCAGTTCAGTTCAGTTCAGTTCAGTTCAGTTCAGTTCAGTTCAGTTCAGTTCGATTCTTTCCTTTTACCAACACACATATGTACACATAAATTTCCTAACATTTGGAATTTTGTATGGATAGAGGTCTCCGAGCTTGTCGAGTGGTGACCCCACTGTGAACAATTAACAACGAACAATTACAGTTACAAAGACAACGATAGAAGTTAAATAACAACATAGAAGTTTTGAAACGCGAATCACATCGCACAAAAATATATACAGAATGCTTCAAACTGAGAAAACGGTAGCAATATCACTCTGACTCTGTAACTATAAATACACACTGAAAGTGTAACCCTGAAATACTTAAACACGACCACGTAAGTTTCACTTCTCAAACGATCCATTTTCACACAGCGATGTAAAGGCTATTAATGATACATTTCGTGATTTTTTTTTCAGAGCATAGTCTTGCAGAATGAGTTGTTTAACACGGTGAGTGTCCCACCAGTCATCCATGTGCGAGAGTTGTGATTTTGGGAGATGAACCTTCCGCGTTATCGGCCGCGATGTTGGAAATTCACCTCCGGATTTGGATAGTGTTGCTAGTTCACACCAATCTGTCGCTTGTGGTTGCACTAGAATGCCATGATAGTGCCAGCTGTACAAGTCAATGTGTAAACGATAACGTGCCTTTAAGAATACCTCTGCATTGCACAGAATGCAATATCAACAGAGTTCCTTCCTCCGACCGCTGCAAGTTTGTATTCTCCTTGATTTTAGATAACAACCGGATAACTTATGTCCAGGAAGGGAATTTCGAACACTTCCCTGGTTTGGTCGACACTCTTTCTCTCAGGGGAAACAAGATCACCAATATACCCCCTTATACTTTCCGGGGACTTGACAACTTACGCAACAAGCTAGTGCTTGATAACAATAATCTCACCACACTCGCTGTCGACGCCTTTGGGGGACTTCCTAAATTGGAAACGCTGAGTTTGCGCCGCAACAATTTAACATTGATTGAGCGCGGGAACTTTGATGGCCTCACCAACGCCCAAGTACTCGACCTGGACGACAATTTGATAGAAAGTATACAACCCGGATCATTTACAAGCATGGGGAATCTGAAAAAACTTCATCTGAGAGGTAATCGTATTGGGATACTTGCAAACGGTACTTTCAGCGGTCTGACCAGACTTGAAGAACTAGACTTGAGCAGTAATAGTATTCAGCTAATAAAGGCATATGCATTTGGGGATTTTAAAGACCTTATAAGACTGAACTTATCGCATAACAGCATCGTGTCTGTGTTGACCATTAACGATCTGCGACTTTCGGTCTTGGATGTGTCCTTCAACAAAATCACAGGGTTGAATGCAGATCTGAACAAGCGACTCCAGTCCAAATTCATCTTGACAATCAATGTCTCGTCCAATCCACTACACTGTGACTGTTCGATCTGGGCATTGTGGTCGTGGTACAAACAACATGCGGCAGGTGTAGCGGGTGCTGCGGCCCGATGTGGCTCGCCGGAGTTCCTCTCTGGCACATCTGTACTGGACCTCAATAGCGAGGCGATATGTCCAGGAATGATGTTAATAACGACTACCCAGACACTATCAATCGGAGCTAGCGGGACGCCCTCCGGTGCGGTTTGGCGGGGTATGGACGACGAACGCACGCCTGTTGAGTGGGCATCAGGGCCAGTCATTGGCGTCACGTTAGCACTACTTTGTTTAGGAATGCTGCTTACGACAGCGGGTTTGATTTATCGGAAACGCAGAAACTCTGCTCGAGGAACTGTCCGTCAGATGGTTCCTGCGAGGCTGCCGGATGTAGCACCCCCGCTGCTACTAATCGGAGCACCGCGACAATCACCTCAACGATCACCTGTAAGCGCACCTTCATTAGCGCCTTCGGGATCACCTTTGATATTGCCTTCCACACTGCCTCCCATACCACCACCGAGAAGAGTGCATGGATTGCCTGATTTATCAGGTCGGAGACTGCCAGAACGGCCACCTTCAATCACCTCAAGTACCAGTGCGGCCTCAAGGCGAAACGCCTTTAGGCGCCGCCTGCCATCCTACCTCCTTGCCAGAGGTTACTTCACACGCGTTAATCAAATCAATCATCCGTTGCCGCCGCCTCCATGTGAAATAGTCGTCAGGCCGAGCTCGCCTCCGGCAGCTCAACATCGTAATCCCAGACTACATCGAGTTCCGAGCTTCTCAAACCACGCCGCCCGCCATCATTATTCAAACAACAGGAGCGCCTTCAACGGTCACCTGAACGGGTGCCAACTTCGACCAGCTAACCAGTATTCATCCAACGCGTCGTGTACCTGCACGTACATCAGTATACACGGAACGAACTCGATCACGCGACCACAGAGGCCCATGCGACCACCACATCAACGGCTGGTCCTACCCACAGATCCCTTGCCACAGGGATCCCACCAAACGGACCCTTTGATGCCAGACTTGGCCCCCGACACACCGGAGTGTGGCATAAAGTTGGACAGGAATGGAATTATCAGGATTTTACCTATAAAGGAATTCTTTCGAGATGGGCAGCCCGAAGAAGAGCCCAATCGTTCCACGGCAATCTGGTCCTGGCCCCACTCGGGTCATTATTCCTTAGTGTAGCTGACCTCAAACCCAGACTGTATTCGCCATTTTTGTCACGTTCCCTGAATACGTACATACTTTATTAGTAAGTGGGTGCAACTTACAGGCTCCAGTCTAAAAGTTCGTCAAAATTGCAAGTGGATACTTAGCACAATATGGGGCATAGGGGTACCCCCCCCCCCCCCCTTTGTCCCCCAACTCCCCATACCCTAAACGCACTCCAGACTATTGTTACCTAACACCCCCCCCCCCCTATATTTCTGAAAAGAATTCCTGAGATTCCGGAATGACCAACACAAAAGAGGGGGGGGGGGGTTCCCTTTGCCCCATATCAGTGATATTTCTGTCATTTACGCTGATCTGCGGAGTTATAAACTTGGTTACCAAAATACTTTGGAGCCGGATGGGAATTTCCCCTTGTTTTTCACCCTAAAAGGTTTTTTCGCGGGTTTTTCGCCCATCCCGTAAATCAGCAATAGGCTTCTGGAGAGTTGAAAAGTTAACCGAAAATAGATTTTTTTGTGTAAACATTATTGTATTTGTTTAAATATTTTGTATGAATGTGTAAATATTCAGTTTTAACTAATAATATGCAGGGCCCCAATGGAAACCAGTTTTAAACTGTTTGGGCACACCCTGGGTAAAGAAATGTAATAAATAAATAAATAAATAAATATCGTGCTTCATAAAGTATGGAGCAAGTTCGAGCAAGAGCTAAAGTTTTATTGTTGACTTGTTTCTTCCTCCATTAACGAACCTTTCCCAAAACTAAACCTGGATAGCTAATTGGACAACATTGTCCCCAGGGTCTATACTTATATCATCGTTCTGAATTAATAGTACACGTTAATCACTTTATTGATATACTTTGTTTGTTATAGTCCGTGGAACCTTGGGGCCTGTTTGTTTCATACAGATACAGATCTCGATCCGTGATCCATGCATTGGTTCACACACTGTATCGCGCATTCCGCCTAATGGATGGAGCAAACCAGCGCGGCGGCTGGATCACTGATGGAGATCCGGACCTGTGTGAAACAAAAGGCCCTTAGTTGAGTCAACCATCCAGAACCGACCAACCAAGCCATGGCCCCTCTGGCTCTCGGTGGAAAATTTGTCGTACTAATATGTGACAAGTGAAGAAGGGGACCAGTGATCCACTTGGGCGTCACTGCACAAAAATGGCGGAACGGCAAAGTTTACTTACGACATATTTCGGGGATTTTTGCTGAATTCGGGGATTTTTGCTGCATTATACAGAAACGTATTTAGAATAGGAATAAAATATGTGCTGGACGTTTAAATCCGGCCCAGCATTTTGTTCTATGAATTATTGTTTACATGCCATTTTTATATACATTGTAACTTGTTTTTAACTAGATATAATGACGAAAATAATAGGTTATAATCTGTCAGAAGTGTATTTATAATTAAAATATTGTTACCAGTTGTGAAGGCGGCTGTAGGCCCCCTATTTTGGTTAAGTGTTGGAATTTAGAGAGAATTATAAAACTAACGAGTTATCCCAAAAATTTCAACCGAAAACAATCTGAAACAGGTTGACTCGTTTGCAGTGACTTAAAATGATCGTCTTCGTTTGCTAAAATCCCATCCTTCAAAATTTTAATTTTACCCGTATGACGTACTTGTGTCCCCTTCAACTCTTTGGCGTGATAGCGGTGAATCGAATGTCCTTAAAGTTGGGGAAACATATTCGTATGATGGCATCGTTTGGCTGACTCGTAAAAAACGGCTTAAGAACTGCGGCTATGATCCTCCCTTTGGGGACTTCGGTTTACATGGCTGAGAAGAAAAGATTCGGTTGACTTTCCTAAGCCAGAATCTCGTGAAGGAATTAATCCGATAAATCCGACTCCGGAAAACTTGGTCAGCGCGTTACTTTTTGTCATGAGTAACCCCCCCCCCCCCCCCCCCCCCCCCCCCCCTAGAAGATTAGGGTTGGAGGAGTGGGCAACGAAAATTTGAATCATTCTTCTTGCATATTTAGTAAATTTTGAGATTCTTTCCTTGGCAAAAACATTTGGGGGCTTTTTGGGGGGGGGGGGACACTATATCAAAGGGCTATTTGCTACAACTGCAGTATTAAACAAATAATGGGAACCAGATTGAACACAGTGTGGTCACATTTGCAAAAGCGGGAAGTTTATTCGAGTAAATAAGTCAAACCTAGCATGGATGGGATTTTTCTCTCTTTCTGTTAAAACACTGAAGCGGTACTAGAAGTACATTGTTTAGCGCGCGTAGCTAGGCAATTACAATTGTATCAGCTTTTTTAAAATACAACTTTTCTAAACTCTTACAGACCTCTGTTCACCGGACGCGTTGCACAGCATACGCATATATGTCCTTGATACACTACGTTTTCACTATAAACATCTCGCGAGAATTCGCGAGTCTTACAACATGTAACCATTCACCATCCTTTCCTATTCTTGTTTTGGCATCACGCCAACAAAAATTGCATTTGAATACAATATTGAAAATCACTGCTGACCTGTTTAGACACTGGTTCCATAAATGGAAACCGATTGATGGACTCTCTGCAATGTGAAAGTAAAAATAAAATGGTAAACGGTACAAGCAAAAACCAAAACCTTGCCGCGTGGCGAAAGAAAATATTACATTAATTACACAAATCTACAATGGCCACATTTTATTGATTTTTCCCCAAAACGAAAACAAAAGTTCAAGAAAAAGTAATTTTATCAAACAGGAAATAAATTATCGCATTTACGGCACATGTATACACAGAAAAAAATGGTTATTTAACAAATTTGGCACGTTGGCCTATTTATATTTCACCATGGGAAGGAGTACGCATTTACAATTTATTTACCCTTTTTTCTTATAACTATGTTCAAACTTTCATTACAAACGTCTATTTCATGTATTTACTTGGCAGAAAGCGATTATACACCAATGTACACCAATGTCGTCTTTTGATACGAAAGTGGTCGATTTGTTTTTCGAATATGTGCAGGTCCTAAGAACAATGACAGATTACATACTTTTACGAAAGTAAACATTTTCATGTTGTCAAGGACCATTTATAACGGTGCATAATGTACTTGGCGCAGTTGGGTAAGTCTATTTTGCAGAGGACAGAACCAAGATATGCCCTTAATGGTGCGACGTTCCACACCATTCTGGTCTAAAATTGACTCAAATGTAAATGACCAGCCAGCTCTGGCCAGCAGCCAATTTTGCAAATCTCTCGAAAATGTACGGACAATCACCAATGGATACAAAACCAGATATTGCCAGGTTTTTGTGAACATGTATACACCAAGCATACTCGACCATCAGTCAAAAGGTACAATATTACAAACTCTACATTTAACCAAAAAAAAGAAACCTCCCTTCTTGGGATCAACCACTGTGCAATTTCCAAGCGTTCTATTTCAATGCAGGACAGTAATATTCACTCCGACTTACAGGGACTGACTCCACAACCACGACTAACTACAAACTTGTTATACCGTTAGAAAAAGTGATAATCAAACAGAAAAAAAATTAATGTCTTTACCAAAAAATTCCGCCAAAAATGCGCAATGATTTTATTTTAATTTCTTACACCATGTACAATGCTAAGGATTCAAAATGCAAACCGCCTATATTATTACAAAGAATAATTCATTTATAGCTCAAGGCACTATTTTCACGTGTTTTGTGAGATGCAAAACAAACTTTCTTTTCTTCTTATTCTTTCAGGGAAAGGCCATAAACAAAGAATTCCATACAAATGTGGGTCAACAAACACTTCCTCAAACAGCCGTTTCGGATTTTTTCTGGTACAGAAAAAAAACAATAAATGAACAACCAACGACTGTTTGAGTCGGCTTTAATTTGAATACATCAAAACAGGGGGTTTGTTCTTATTATACAGTGTCGCCGTCTTGTAGAAAAATGGGAAGGGGTTGTGACGCTATTAACACGTTATAACTTTCTGCAACAAATTTCACGGTAACAAATAATAAACTACAAATTTACAACGTCTCTTTGATACAGAGGGGTTTGGAGGTCACTCCGTCACTAAATGCTAAGAATTTTAATACTATTGGTGCTTTGTGGAAAGATCAAGTAATTATTCAACTTTTTTGCGATTTTTGATTTTGTTTTTTGTGCTACACTAAAAGACGTTTTCTACAAATGAAATTGACTAGATCATGTGTCGACGCCTACACTAGAGGTCAAACAATACACCACGTGACTTTCAAACACGGATGTCACATGACCAATACTGCAATTCACAAGAAATCCTACCAAATGGCCTAAATGAGCAGGGGACAGTATTTTGGTGTCTGCGCAAGAAGAATAATGGTTGAGAAAAATTTAGAACGGGATTATCAGTTTAGAGTTTATAAAAATAGCAACAAATTTTGCGCATTTTGATAACAAAATCAAGGAAACTCAACTACACAGAGTCTCAACAGATTATATTTCTACGAATGGCAAACTTATTAATTGGTGAAAAAGGTTTAAAGTCTTGCATAGTTAAAAGCCACTTCTCTTACCACCCAGGGATTAGACAGATTAGCACCAGTCCCACCCCAAGGATTAGAAAGAAACTAGCACCAACAGTATTACGTCATTGATGACGGAAATGACCTCATTCTTTCACTATTAACATATCAATAAACTATTTCCTGTAGGAAGTTTTTATACATTATTCTTCCATAGCTTACTTGGGAATTTACATTTTTTGTACATTATTATATTTGTCTGTTTTTTTTATACAGGTCGGTAGCAGAAAATGTTCAAGGATGGTTTCACTATTTGCAATTACATTATCACGAAATCTACAGTGTATACATGCTTACTGGAGGAAACATATTACAAACCAGTGGATTTATGAGGGTACGACCTTAGTATGCACAAATAAAATTAATCCTCTTTTTTTTATAAGATATTTATAACAAAATCTCCTGGTAACCAAAAAAATTACAAGCAACCAACGACAAAAAAACAGAGAAATATATAGATAAGCAGTAAGACTGACAAAATATCAACAATTTTTTGGGATTAAAAAAATTCCCCGTAGTAAATGTCTGCATGAAAATATTCAATATACACCAAGCCCTTTGAAATGTAACCGACTTGTCAATGTAGAATTATGATACAATACATCTACAGCACTAATCAAAACACCTTGATAAAAAACGGCAAAAATTGGTATTCACAATTTCCTTTTATGGGCAGCACATTAGAAGGAAAAAAATAATACATTTTGTTGTGTTGTATCAAAAACGATTGCAGTGCCAAAAAATGGGTGGCATCTCATCTACTTCAATTGGCAAAAAAATTAGACTCACTGTACATATATTCGTTTGGTATTGTCATTATTCAAAAAAATTGTTCAAAATATATGGAACATTTTGTACAATTGCTGGTGTATATTAGGCAACACCGCATAGGTTTGTACTGTACACATTTCACTTGGAAAGTTACAAGTTATTTAGTGTTAGACACGTGAATCACTGAAAATGCGAGAAATTTCTTGCCGTTTTACTTTTATGAATTTTCACGCAACCTACGTGATTTTGCAAGCTTTTCGGTTTGACCAAGTGGCCCGTTCAACATCAATATGACAATGACGCATCACACAAAGGTTTGCTATTGATATTTCTGAGAGAAACAAATTCAAAAATTACACAGATTGAGTTTTCCCAAAAGTTTATAACTGCTCGATTAGCATCCACTAGAAATCTAAACAGTTTTTTGCAAGTCGCGCCAACTTAACTGAAATTAATTTGGGATTAGCCTCAGTGAATTATTTTGTTATTTTTTAGTTGTGGATTAGGCAATGGAATCCATTCTACTGTTGAGGTTTGAGGATTAAGATAAAATTGAAAGAAAGTCAAATTTTGGTCTTGTTGCCAACTCCTCTGAGAAAAATAAAAACTGCACAGGACTGACACAAATCTTGTAATTCATTCTACTTTACACTAGTACCTTGGAAATTCGTATAATACATCCGCTACAAATTATGAGCTGGGCCCAACGGAATCACGACATAGGATAAAATCTCGGCTTACAGCTAAAGCCTCATTTCATCGAAGGGTTTAACTTGTACATATTGTTGTCCTTAGGTCAGTTTGCATCTACGTTTGTTAATTTGGTACAGTAATTTACAGGGTCGAACCAGTGCAAAAATGGCCGACATAATATACACAGGTATCCACGGAAACCGTGGACTGCCATATCACTTGGAAAACTATTTTTTTCACTTTTTTTTATAAACAAATGTTTAGCACCAATGGAATTGAACCAGCTATGCCTCGCTGCTTAACGGACAGTGCAGTACAACACAACTTTTTTCCTGAACTTAAATCGAAAATCTGATTTCCTATTTGACAAAGGCAATAACAAAATCCATTCACGGCAATCATTCTGGAAATTGGATGACAATCTAGATGGAAAGATGCAACATGTGCTTGTAAAGGTACCAACGAATGCATAGTCTCCAACTCAAGCCGTTTAGGCACATACATGCGTACACAGGCCTTGAGTGGATATTTTTACTTCATAGCATGTAGGCCATCAGAGGAGTAAAGGGCCGGTCACACTGGCCACGATAACGATAACGAAAACGAAAACGATGTGAATAAACGCTCTCTATTGGTGGGTGGAACGCGCACGTATTACCGCACGTTCCATCCACCAATAGAGAGCGTTTATTCACATCGTTTTCGTTTTCGTTTATCGTTGCAGTGTGACCGGCCCTTAATGCTCTTAGCGATTTTTTGCAAGGTATGCACACCTAGAGTTGGAAAATGTGTGATAGCATTGCAGCGTGAGCGGTGTTAGCTTTTTAGGTGTTATCACTTTTTTCTTTTTCTTTTTTAAATGGCCGCCAATATGCTTGTACCAGATTAATTATATGTGGTAAAAAGCATTTTGGCGGCCATTTAAAAAAAGAAAAGGTGATAACACCCAAAAAGCTGTCACCGCTGCAATGCTATCACATATTTTCCAACTACAGGGGTGCATACCTTGCCAAAAATCACCATAAGCGTTATTCCCCTCATTTGATACCGACCAACCCCCCAGGCCGATGGCCTAATGTACATGTACAGGGAAATCTGGTTCCTATTTGTATCAGAAGTGGAACTGTTGTAGGACTGTCAAAGTGAAATTAACAGTTTGAGTTTGTTAAGTTCACATTTGAGTTCTGGTAATAAGTTTATCATATTTATTCCCATATTTTCAAGTTGTCTTGTCAGATATAAATTCTCCTTCCTGGGTTCTTTCACGACCATTTTGGTTCACTACAATTTTTGTAACATGAAATTCTGGCCATTTCATTTTGTTCGTAAATTGTACCAATTCCTAACACAAGTGAGTGGTGTCATTTCTACTGTGATTTTTCAAGGTACATGTATGTAATACATACAAAGTGCAACATTCGTTCATTATCGCTCCAAAAGCCTTCTTAAAAAAATCTGATACAAAACAAACATGTAAAGATGAACATGCCATGTTCGGAAAAGGGGGACCGAAAATTCTTTACAAAAAAAAAAAAATTGAAATCATACAAATGTACAATTAAAATACAGTTGTTTAAACCTAAAAATCTATATAAACTAAAAACAACAAAGAAGGTGTAGAATAAGTTCTGGGCATGGTGAGAGGAATTGGTTGGGTTTGCCCTTGATTTTGATTTTGATTTTGAAAGCTGATACCATTTTCTGTGTGCTCACGACCTTTGACACCCAACCCCTGATCTCAGGCTTGGATGTCACTGGTTAGCGCAAAGAGCACTTTTCTATCACAACAATCCTGTCCAGTAATGAGCATTTCGACCACAAAAATTACAGCTCATAACATCCATTTTTTGGTCCCTGACAACTCAACCTCAAAAAAACAGACAAGACATTTGTTCTTCTCAAGAGAAGACAAATTCGTTTGTTCTTCGTGGCTTTTGCATCGTGAGACTTTTGGACCTGGGCTGTTTCCTTTTAAATTCGATTTTTCCATAAAAGCTCTTCAAAAAGAGCGACCAATGACATTCAACTTCCATTTTTAACAACCAATTTCCTATCTTGTTCAGGATCGCTTTCTAATTTTCTAATCTTTCCAACAATATCGTCGGGCTACATTCAACCAATGAAATAACCTGAAACTGCCAGACCCCCAAAACAAAACGACACGGTGAAAATTTTCAAAAACGACAAAATGGAAAGACTTAAAAGTTCAACTTGTGGAGGTTTTTGGGGTCCGAAGTCCTTTGGGGAAGAATTACTCAATGGCAAAAACGAAGGGGAATTTAGGTAAAATAACCAAAAGAAATTAAAATGTTGTCCCTACCAAGGCACATACTGGAAGACTGAGTTCACCTACAGACAACTTGCTTTACAACTATTTATAAGGAACAAACAGCATAGCTAGTTTGACTGATGCTCAGAACAAGATGCATGGGGAAACAAAATCAAAGGAAATTTTTTTCCATATACACCTAGATAGACGAAAAATCCCTTCTTTGTTTTTCTGTAAAAACAAGAAGACTGTTAGCTGATTCCAACCAAAATAAGTTTCTCTTTACATTTGTAGGTTTGTGAAATTGAATATTTTCTTGTTTTTTCTTTATTATTTTAGTTCATTTCAAGGAAAAAGGAAAAAAAAATTGGAATATAAAAAATGGGTTCAAAAGACAGCGAGAAATACAAACAAACTGAGCTAGATTCTTAATATTTCTATTCTGCTATATACTACTATATTCAATTATTTGCAACCTGACACCAATACATATACAACCATTTATCCCTAGTTTTATCTTTTACCGTTAGTGAGGTGGGAATGAGGTTTCTTAGAGCCATATTCGAGACAGGAGCACCTTCAGTCTGCAGCGTCCAAAATGTCTGTCAATTTCACATTTTAAGACTCGCTCCAACATCTTCACCAAGACTTGACTAGTCGTTTTTGTAAAAAGAAAAAAAAATGACCGAAAAATGTACCAATGTTACGTTGTCCTTTTGACATCCATCTGAGAAATTTGCTCCTTCCAATCCAAACACCAAATATGGCTCAAAATGATCATTCCCATCCCCATAAAACACTGCATATACTATACACATTCTATAAGTCTACATTTTCTACAAAGGGTGCCCTTTACAAAGCAAGCAATATCATTTGAGCTTTTTTATATATTCAAACAATCCACAAAAACTACAGTAAATCCGGAAAAAACAAGGCCGGTAATTCCTCCTGTTTAGTATCACTTACACTTACAGGTTAATGAGCAAAACTGACAAAACTTGTAATAATTAAAAAATGAAATAAAAAAGTTTGAAAACTCAACCTTCACACTACCGTATAAATCATCCACCTAACATACTTGACATTGTATGCATCCAAAAACGTTTTTCAAATTAAATTGAAAATGTGTACGCCCTCTCCTTTGCACAAACGTAAAATGATTTTTTTACAGTAATATAACTAAAATAAAAGATTAAAAAACATTTCTTACAAATGACTTGAATTTAAATTGTGTCACCCAGCACAGATTATTCATTACACAATCAAAATCTGCTTTTCAATTCTTTCATCTTTTGTCAAATTTTTCACCTTGTATCAAATATATTTCCACATGGTAATTTTTTTCCCTTTTTTCAGCATTATTTAAATCCATTTTTCTCTTCAACCAAAACTGCACAACTTCATCAGTGAATTCAGATCAAAGTCATAAAACAGTTGTGTAATTCTATCACCCCAAAAAACATGTTAGAGTTCAGTCAAACAAAAATGACTTTCAAGAAATAATGAAGAAAATTGTCGCATGCATTCGTATTAGAACTAAAAAGAACCCATCATATTCCACCTCAAAAATCACCTCAAACCGAACTCAGGATCAGCCTGGCCCATTCTGCACAAACCTTCTGAACCCCACATTAACTTACTGCAGATCAGAAAGGCCATGATTGGTGGTAGAGCTCTTGAAGGCTATCAACAAACTCTGGAATGCCATCAACCAACTCTGGAAGGCCATCAACTGAGTTTGGAAGGCCATGCACTCATACGGACAGGCTTCCGTTTGGAGGTCCGCCGATGGGTCCCAGGTCATTGCTGCTCTTCATGAAGAACTTCTCCAGCTTGGCCAGGATGTGCTTGCCGTAGGTGAACTTGCGCAGCGTGCCGACATGCGGACGGATCTTGTGCATCAGGATCTTGCGTTGGTTAGGCTCCGCCACGTCAATCATCTTCTGCACAACGTAGTTGGCGTACTGGTCCTTCATCATGGTGTACAAGGCACTGTTGTTTCTGAGTTGGGGAATTTTAGGGAAGTTATGACTGTCACAATTCTCTTAATCACCACGAGACTCAAAACTTTGATTCCCCGTTTAGCAAGGAATTAAAGCAAATATGAAATCTCCTTACGTAACTCTAGTAACACAACTTCCTTGTTGTTTTGGCTACCAAAAAACTGACCATTTTGAAACTTATTTTAATTCTTTCTGGTCATGAAAACAAGGAAGTGGAAGGAAAACCCGGGAACAATATTCACAGGAACCTAGAGAACAAAAAACAAAAAATTATACGAACCCGGGACACAGAGGATTCCTTCACTTTCTACAACTCCCCAAGCCAACAAATTGTTTGACAACTTCCAAAGACTACAAACAAAACACCCAACAAGATTTTCAAAACAGTGTCATGTGACTTACCCATCGTTGTAGGAGCAGACCTCATCAATGAGTATTGCTCTCTCTGGACGGGACGAATGCGTCACGCACTTCTCAACCACGTTGCTGCAACAAACGAAACAACCGTTAGTCCCAACTAATGAATTGCCGGTGCTGAACGAGTGCAGAAGAGCCAGTCATATTTGTTTAACCCCTCGAGGCAGGCTGTTATCGATGAGATGTTGGTATGACGGAACTATCAGTGAAAGGGCTGTGCAGCTGAGTGTAAATGTGAACAATAGGCACCACACTGAACAGAAGTGGCCCTATTCATCGCACATAGAGCCAGCCCCCGCCCCCTTTAGTGCAAATGAAAGCTTCGTTTGAAAAAGCTCCATCTATTCATTATACTCCCATTCAAGAAGAATATAGTTAATAACCATTTGGTCATTGTGTTCCTGAAATCTCAGGAATTCCTTTCAGATATTTGGGATTCCATGTGATTGTCATGTTAAGTAAACTTTTGTTTCTTAAAATTGGCCTCTGGCCACATAGGCGCAAAGGGTGCGTGGCTCTTTTCGTATTCGCCCCAATTATATAATTCCCAGACACACCGACAGCATTAAACGTTCTTCCTTTCCACTACTTCCCTATCACAATCTTGTGTTGCTAACTTTTATTCTGTGATGTAAAACAGACAACTTTATTGATGTTTTCCTGACTCCACCTACCTGGCAAATTTGTGTTGGCTAAGAAGAAGAACCTTGCCTCTCAGCTCGGCAACTATCTTGCTCTTATCCTCGGGACGGCCGTGCTCCAACACATGCTGATGGCAAAAATAATTTGTCAAAGTTTAAAGAACGAAGTACTCCGCGTTTTGATACCAATTTTTGTACATCTGAAGTAAGAACCAGATTTCATGGGGTTGCTGTGCTAATTGCAATTGCAAAATACGGAAAATCCATACTGGTTGGCAGCTCTGGTACTTCTCATTGACTACCCACCTGTATGACGTAGTTGCCGTACTGATCCTGTACAAGAGGCTCCGTGTGCTCGTGAAGCTCATCCAGTAACGGCTTGGTCTGATCCACTGTGCAGTGTTCCAGAATACGCTGGATGACCCGGCAGCCATAGGGATGCGTGGAGAGCGAGTAGACCTGTGAGCGGAAGGCCTCAACGATGAATTGCAGCCCCACTGGGTCCACGCACTCAATGCACTTCTGCACCACGTGGTTGCCGTTCTGGTCCTTGACGCATTTCAGGACGTGGCCGTCCAACTCCTGGACCACTTCCAGCTGTGGGGTCAGGGAGTTAAGGTCAAAGATCAGAAATAAGGGTAAAATAGAGCAGACATCGACACACTTTAGGATGATGCCACCCAGCTCCAAGACCACCTCCAGCTATTTGGGGGGGGGGGGGGGGGGGGGGGGGGGGGGGGGGGGTCATAAGGGAAAGGTCAGAGGTCACAAGGAATTCTTTTTCAGGGGATCAGATAAACATTTGAATTTCAAGATTTTACACAATGGAATGTTAGTCGAGCTTTGGCCATACGGCCACATTAAAGGCATATTTTGCATCACTGAAATTCAGCTTAAACAATATAAGCAGAAGATTTTTCCAATATGTTTAAAACTCGTCAACTTTAATGGCAAATGTCACAAGAACCAGGACAACTTGTGACCAGTATCGTAAAGGAGTTTGCATCCAAGCGCAAAGCCAAAATAAGTTGTTAAGTTGAATTAAGTCCATTAAGTCCAAACACAAAAACAGGTTGAAGACCAGGCTTGAGTCGAGACCTGGCTCAGTCTTGACTCTAGATTACCCAGTACTTTTTAATGGCATAGTGGACTTGCACTCTAAAGCCTGGAGCCTGGATGAGATCTCTCCTACCTGTAGCTCAGGCGGAATGGACTCCAGCGCTTTCTGGATGACGCGACACCCGTACATCTGCAGGGCCAGCGGCAGGACATGGCCCCGGATCCGCTGGGCCAACGCCTGCTTCTGCTCCGTCGTGCCAAACTCAAAGAACTTCTGGATGACGTAGTTGCCAAAGACATCCGTCATGAGGCTGTAGGCTGCTCCAAGGATCTCACTGAACACCTGTGGGTGAAGAGAATAGCCGCTCGTCATTTTCCTCGTTCCTGATAATACTTTTCATTCCATTGCCTCAGATTTCGACATCTTAAATTGATGGGAGCATGCAATATGGTTTTTACGACATGAAAACATGAATTCCTGTCTTTTTAGCAAGCTAGAACATAATTGCAAAATTCTGGTATATGTAAAAGCAAATTTTTATAATTCATGAAGCAAGGTATATCAGAGTCACGGCAATGCTGTGTCCACATATAACAAAAATAGCACCCTCATGCACAAGTAAAACGGAAAGATTTTAAAAGTACTGAAAACAACCATCTTTTGACTTTAACTGAGAAAAATTTGTTATTAAACATGGTGAAAATGTTAGAAAACAAGTCAACTGGATATTTGCTACATGTTATCGACTACACACGGAGAGGGTTTGAATGAGAAATATTCGAACCATCTGTCTCTCGGAAGACGTGGCCCGCTCAAGTTTCTGCTGGATGAATCGGGAGCCGTGCTGGTCCTGGGAAAACTCCACGATGTGGCCCGACAGGTCCCGCAGCTGCAGGTTGGGGAAGCGGTTGTTGCGAAAGTCCTCCAGCAAGCGACTGCGGCCGGGGGCACTCTTCTCCATGTAGGCCGAGCTGCGAAGGCTGCGCGGGGGGAAGAGCGTGTTGGACCAGCCGCTGGAAGTTGTGGCGGCTCCGCTGCGAAACTTCACCTCTGAGCCTGTGTAAGGAAAAAAGAACCAATGTTTTAATGTCAGCAGGAATATAATGAACTCACAAGAAGTCTTAGTTAACCCACTTCTGAACAGCCGTTATTGATGGAGTGCGAGTATGCAAATAAGTGCTTGTGCAGCCAAGCGTAAATACAAACAATAGGCATACAATGGATGGAGTATGTGCAGGAATGTGTATATAGACAACAACCAGCCATGTGGTCTTTTTCAAACTGCATCCATATTCAAGAGGTTAATGTATACACTTACATAGAGGTTACACGCTAGCACATTTCTAAAAAGCATGATGCATGGGCCAAAACACTATTTTTTTTGGGAAATACGCAGCACTTCAACTATATCCCAAGCAAAGTTCACATCAAATGTGATGGGACCTAGTGCTCCACTAGATTTTCAAGATGATTATCTGACGCAAGTGACATGAAGACGGAATTTAAGCATCATAACATATGACTATTTGGGATCAATGAAATCAGCGTCTAAAACATACAAACTCTTGGGAAACATTTATAGGCCTAAAAGGTTTGAGATTTGCAATGAAATGAGTCCAGTGGAGCGAGTGGAGTCCAGTGGAGCGTGTCCAGTAATTTAGCCATTGGTCTTGCAGACTCCAAGACCAAACTGACCAATGAGTTGGAGATTTTTCTTTCAAATAATCCTACGAAATATAAATCTCAGACTTCACAATTTGACTGAATGAAGTCTGCCTTGTTTATTTGTATTCACTTGGGTCTCCAATTGTAAAATACAACAGCACACCTGCACAAATTGTCTGCGGTCATTTTTGATAGGAACCCATCTTTAAAAAATGACTGCTCTAGTGGGTCACTCGTACTACTAGCCAGACGGTCTAGTAGATGTTATTTCAAGCCCTGGCTTACCAAAAGGTGCGGCTGGGTTGACAGCCCTACCAGCCCCCCAATCTCTCTTCGGCAGTGTCCGATCCCACGATGAGCTGGGTGCAGTCAGGAGGTTGTCTAAGAAGCAACAAACGGTATGCGATACATTACTAAAACAGTTGGGGTTGGGGTTGGGGTTGAGTGATTTATTCCCATCAGCTTATTTACTTTTATACAATTCATTTTTTTATGTTAAAGGATCTATAAAAATATTTGGTAGGGTAAAGTTCAGAAAAGCAAACTCAGGGGTGTACTGAAAAGTTGGGAGTCAAAGGGAATGTTTAGAATATTGCTTAAGTTCGAAACGTTACGCCATTTAATTTTTGTATTTGTATATTTCAGGTCCATGCAGTCAGTAAGCAGTCAGCAGCAGTTCAACTCATTTTCATGTTTTTACAGTGCACGTTTGACTGCCATTTTTTCCAGTTTACTAGAAGGTTCAAAGATCTAAATGTAACTTTAGTGTAGACATGAAAACTGATAAACTGGGTCATGAAACCCTTCCTACCAAGTCCGAGCCCGCCCAGTCCGCTCTGCGATGGGGGTGGAGTCAGCGAGCCTCCGGCTGAAGGCATGCCGATGGGTCCGAGCTGGGGCGAGCTGCCATAGAACTGGCTCATGGACAGTCCCTGCCGTTTGTAGTCACTGCCGGTGAGTGAATCACGACGAGCAGTAGGAGAATCAGGACCTGACGAACCCAAGCCTGAAAAAGACACAAAACTAGATTTAGGCTTAGCAAAATATTTTTCTGCCAAGCAAATATCAGACAAGACCAGGGGCCAATTTCATAGTTTTGTGCTTAAGCATTTTTTTTTCTTAAGCAGCTCTATGAAATTGGCCCCTGGTCACTAGAACCATCACCAGCAACTCTGTGCAAAGCAGTACAAACTTGTACAATTTTCCTAGAGTCACTAGGTCACATTTCTGCCAAATTAGAAACTTGTGGTGTCTAAAAATAACTCGTGAGATCACGTTTAGTGTCACAGCAAAATCACTTCAAATCACCACCACCAGACAACTCAATACAAGGGAGCACATCCTTATTCATTAACAGGTGGGTCATTCCATAAATTAGGGGTCCAAAAGTGTGACATTTTTAGTGTCCCTGTTACACCTGACCTGTGTAATTTCCCATTAAGTATCACACTATTTTTTACTTGTTTGGCAGGTACTTTGCTTTACATAACCACTCTTTGATATAGAAGCCTTAGAAGGCATTAAAGAATGTGTCCTAAATTGCAAAATCAAACATGTCTGATGTAACAGGGACACCAAAATTGGACCTCAAATCGATAGAATGACCCAGTTGCTATTGTTAGCAGTGACGCTGTTTTTGCTCGAGTATCCCATTCAGTACTTCGCATCAAGCTTATGAAAGGAAATCCAAACTTTCCTAACTGTAGAATAAACAAGGTCAACAAATTAACCAAAGAACTCATTAAAGTCTTCATCAGTAATGAAGTATTCCATGAGGAAATCGTCTGTGTGGTCACAAATCAAGACTCCCGTCATAATCCGAGCCACCTGCCAGGATATACCAGTACCGCTAATAATACCAGCCGTTTAATAACAATGCCCTCCCTACCTTGAATACCAAGAGGTGTTAAGAATTGAATAACAATTTGATCTAAATCTATCAAACTCCAGCACAAGATGCAGCCACAACAACAATTCCAATTTGATATGAATATTTAGAACAGTTTGGCAGCATTTTGTTTTCATTTTTGGGCTGAATGATGTCATAAACTGTTCGTGCCTTGCATCTGTGACTTGACTTATTGCATGCTGTCGGCACTCACTGTGGCTTTATTTCAGTGTTTATTTTAACACATCAAGTGACTTTGAAAAAATGGAGTACCCCTATAAGATTCTCAAGACTGCGTGGGCTTTCAGACTCGAACACAAAATAACAAAGGCAACAAAAATGAATTTAAGTCATGCACTGAAGGACTTACTAGTTCCGATCGGCCCGACAGACGAGCCCACCGCCCCTATGCTGCCGTTACTAAAGACGGAGCTGGTCTGGGTGTAGTTACCCAGACTGCCGCCACTGTTCTGCGGGGCGTTGGACGCCATGGCGTTACTGCCGTACAGGGACAGCGCGGCCGGGCCTTGCTGCTGCCCCTGCTGCTGGTTACCCATCAGACGGAAGCCGTTGGTTGGTAGGCCGTTCATTACCGATGCTGGTGAGAGATCGATGAACAATGTTTTTTGCAAACTAGACATTCCTTGCTTGATGCATCTTTGATGTTGTCAACTTAGTAAACATGGTTACACATGTGATGCATCCAACTTTGCTCGTAGCCACTGTCTACATTATTCCAAATGGAGGTCACAGGTTCAAATCTCCCTCTGGCCAGTTTTCTTTTTGTTAACTTTGAAAATTCGTCCAAAATTACCTAGTCAGTTTTCCTTGTGGTTTGTTTGACAATATTAAAGTTAAAAAGTCATAACCTCATTGAGTGATCCTCATAATGTCATCCCGGGTTCTATCGTAAGTTGGGGCATGATATCTAGCTACATAGCATTATGGGTGTTTATGACTTCTGACTAGTGCCCCTGAACATAGACACTGACAATTTGGGTGACCGACATCATAGGGCAAGATAGCTCAGTTGGTAGAGCACCGGTACGGTACTGTGGTGGTCGCAGGTTCAAATCTCACTCCTGCCAATTTTCTTTGTTCACTTTTGAAAAAATATTTATTATTTAGCATTCAGCATAGATAGCCTATGGAAGTTTTCCCGACTTTTTTTTTCGGGGACGGCAACAATTTCCAAGAGGAAGACAAATAATGTTTAGTTTGGAAGAATGGAAGAACATCAAACATGAATTTAAATAAACGTGAAAGTTCAATACACAATTTGAATTGAAATCAAGCCAAGGTGTCACATGTCGAGAATTTCAAAGAAAAAAACATATACATCAACATATTGCACTACAATACGCAGCAAACCACTTTTTAAAAAGAATTTCGTGAAAAATAATTAAATAAAACAAGGCAGTACAAGGTAACACAGAGAGATCTGAAGTAATAGAAACAGGAAGAGCTATACTTAGTGGGAAAACTCTCCCATTTCTTCCCAAATCTTGAACTTCCATGCTGCCACAACAGACAAATTCATTGTGCTCTGCCCCGTAACGTATTGTACAATGACAGCCGCAGAAGCCATTTGTCGGACCACCGTAGCGGCTGATTGGTCAATACGTTAACCCTTTGCGTACGGAGGACGCCATATGCTGCACAAAAAAAACAGTGCCACCAGGCCGGATGACGTCTATAGACGCCATTTTCTGCATTTTCAATCCATTGTTGGATTATTGTGTTCGTTTCGCTTGGCTGCAAAGCCGACACAGCACTCCAGCTCCTCACTGTAATTACCATACTCAAGGGGTTAACCCCTTGGCACGGTATTTTATGGGAGACGTCGGGGTGTTGCAGCGGTTCTGGCAGCCAAATCAAACCGCTACAATGCGTTTGTGCAGTCAAGCATGACATAAACAATAAACCAACAATGGATTGAAACTGCACAAACGACGGCCAATGGCGTCATCCGGCCTGGTGGCACGTTTTATTTTGACGCCATATGGCGTCATCCGTACGCAAGGGGTTAAGGCGTAGGGATTAACGTAACCAGCATCGCACAACCCTTCCTGCTTGCCTATCTAACAGATGTCAACCAGTTTCTACAAATTTTAGCCCCCCAAAAAGCACTGCTTCATGCAAGTATGGCATTTTTGAACCCGTATATCCTTCATGCATTCAATTTTGCTTGGTTATAGCCACCACTGACTTAACACCACTTCAAGCACAAAAATGTTATTTTGCAAGCTTTCCACAAGTCTGCGCACAAACACGCTTTGGCAAAGCTATTTGATTGCTCACATTGAGTTAAAGCTCCAGCAGCTACGAACAGAATGGCACAAATTGACGCAAGTTAGAAAAAGTTGGAACAACGCAGCACACCGTAATTCTCATGGGAAATATCACACACAGCATCACTGGGAAAAATAAGGAAATGCCATTTAAGCCCAGCGACGTACCTTGTTGTGGAGCACTGACAATCACAGGTGCAGGAGAGACCAGCCGCATCGGAGCACCAACAGTGCCTGGTCTGGGATTGATGATCAGGGCACCAGTTTGGTCATAGTAGGCTGGTGTAAGCACCTGGTAACCAGCTGCAATGAATATTCATATCATGTTATTTACATTTCATTTCTTCAGATTCTCAAATACCTTTGACCTAAGAAAATTGAATGAAGTTTAATCAGCTTTTAACCCTAACGTCACCGAATACTACAAAATACTACTTGAGTAAACTGGAGTAAACTGTAGTATGCAGTACTATTACTACACTGGCCTATGAGAATTGTGTAGTATTTTGTAGTACAGTGTACTGGACCCCAAGTGAATGCCTAGGACGTTAGGGTTTATGAAAGTGTTAACAAAAGCGCTGACAGTATGAGAAAGTTAATAACTGGACATGACTAGTACCTTGCAAGGCCTGCGCTTGCGCCTGTGCCATTGCAGCAGCCTGGTTGCCAGTAGCTTGGTTACCAGCTTGGTCCCCTTGTTGTTGCTGCTGTTGTTGCTGCTGTTGTTGCGGAGTCATGGGGCGGCCATTTTGTCCTCGAACCTTAAAAAGAATGACTTAGAATGAAACTGCAATAGAACATCACTACAATCAAAATCATGGGATCCTCAAAACATGTTGACTATAGTGGTCGCTCGTTATAGTGAATAATGCTATGTATTGAATACATCAATTTTGGAGCCAAAAAGATGTTTGTTACAGCCAAATGTTTAGTATATCGGTGTTCATTATAGAAAAGTTGTACTGTATCGGCACGCATCGCTTGTGTGTACATACCAGCACGACACCAAGTGCCACCAAGCCTTTTCAAGAAGCATTTAATTTTCTATGCGACGCAGACCGGCTTACCTGCTGCTGCTGCTGTTGCTGCTGTCCTTGCTGCTGCTGACCCTGCTGCTGCGGTATAACAGGATACACACTCCATGGAGCCACACCGTAGACATACTGCGGCTGTACGACGGTCGCACCACCTGATCAAAGAATGGAAGGAGTTTAGATACTCAATAGCAGTGGGCATAAAATTCAGTAAAATTCAATGGTCAACTCGTCATGGTCCAAATTGTCAAGACTACACGATTAATCGCGACAGTTTTATATATTTCTAAGGCCTGAATTCCATTTAGGGCCGGTCTGCATACCGGCTCCCGGTATCAGACCGGTTTAAACTGCGGACGGTATTATACCCCTCCCCGGATGGTACAAGTCCACTTGCTCGTCGGCATTTCAAAGCCATCTTAATGAATAGACTTGCGGTTGAGCTTGGCTAGCCTGCTGCCTGATGGCCCTGCAGAGTGTTGACAATGGGGAGTTTATTGACTGATGACCGAGTATACCTGTATGTGTAGTGATTACCGAAGTGTGAATACTGGGTAGTCAGATCTGTCCAGCGGCAAACTCTTTAAAACTGAGCAAACGTTTAGGGCCCGTGGAAGATTATTATCGGATTAAAGTCACCCCATTGTCTGCATTTAAAAGGAGTTCACCAACCCAGGAATTGGACACAATGGACTCTTAAACAGGGCCAGCCTTCCAGTAGAGGCTTGGACGGTATCCAACCCGGTTTGTGAGGATTAAAATGAACCGGTTTGCGTACCGGGAGACGGTATACATACCGGCCCTATTTGGACTTGGGGCCTAAAGCAATGTCTTTGTGAACAGAGGCCACATCAGCAGCACGGCCACTCAAGATCGTCGAAGTAAAATTCCCAAGATTTCCCATGGCAATAGAACATTCACGAAGAGCGGTAACAGGCATATTGCGCGCACAATCTATACTCCTTCCCAACACTAGTCGCGGCACCACTACTAGTTGACTACTAAACAATTGGTGGTCTTGACTACGACTAATGGTCATCAATGACGACTAGTCTACTAGCCACACAGTACTAATCCTTAATACACCCTTCAATCACAGCTAACATGTGGAGCACTTTGATTCCACGGTACAAGTGTTTAGAAATACCTATATCATTATTCCAGTTTTTTTTATTAATGAACATGTGTCCTTAGTGCAACATTCTGAGACGGGGAAAGATTGTACAAACCTGGGATGGCAATGGAGTACGGATCCTGGCCGTTCGGTCCCCCTGCTATGACGTAAGGATTGGGAGCAAAGGCAGTCTGGGCTAAACCTGCAAGGAAGCAACAAAGCAAACGGTCATCAGTCTCACATATAATCCTTGCAGTTACAAGACTTTTACACAAGCAACATACAAATTAATTAACAAAATACTGAAAAATGGTACGATTTTCAGTTAAAGTGACACTTGTGCACAAAAACATAAGGCCACCTTTGTGAAAAGCTGGTAAAACCAGTGTCAGAAAGCAGAATGTACGTTGGATGGGTAAAACTGCTACCATGTTTCTCAATTAAGTGCAGGCAGTTTATTACAGGGAAATGACTTCAGGTTAAGTTGGTAGTACTAATTAATCTAATTAGGCAATTGAGGAAAGTCAACGTTTGTAAATTAATACAGATGTAAGCATATACACACAACGGAGTTCAGAAAAAAGGAGTTCAGAAAATAAGCCAATAAAATATAAGGAGTCTGTGACAAATTTAGGCTTAGTGGGCTTTATACCAAGTTGCTGCTGCTGTGCCGCTGCAGCAATTGCATACTGCTGCTGCTGTTGTGGTGTCAACTGCTGCACTGTGATTGCCTGTGGTGTTGCCTGTCGCTGCTGGAACATCTGCACAGAGCCAGGCTGGGGAGGAAAAAATTACTATGTCAATATTGGGGAGGGGCTTAAGTTGGGAAGGGGCTATACCTGCCCCTGTGCATAGTCCACATAGCTGGAGCTAGCCATGCTGGATACTAGAGTGTGTGTGGGGGGGGGGGGGGGGGGTAGAGGGACGCATTGGGTACCTAATCTTACCTGCCCCTGTGAGTACTCTACATAGCTAGGACTGTCCATACTGGGCACCATTTGCTGAGCGGTATAGTCAAACTGTAGCTGATCTCCCATGTTACTGCCAGAGTCCATCTGCCCGGTGTCTATCTGAAGCTGGCCCGGTACCTGAATCAAACGAGGGTAGAACATCAAAAGAGCTCAGCAAACATTTCTTGGGTCCTTTTCCAAAAATATTATGTTCGTGTGTCGTTTGTTAATTTGTTTTTGTATGTTTCAGGATGATATTACAAATTGTGGGTTAGAGTCCAGCAGGGTCATGGCGCTTGTGTCCTCGAGCAAGACACTTTGCACAAATTGATTAGCTGAGGGCTCTTAACAGGGCTTTATATTTCCCAGGGGGACCGAGGTTTCAGGAACGATAAATAGGCCTGAAGAGCAGGGGTAATAGTGTAGTACCTTGAGCACCATTGATCATGCTTTATAAAATATACATACCTGCTGCTGCTGCTGCTGCTGCTGCTGTTGTTGCTGTTGTTGCTGTTGCTCAATATATGCCACCTCCTGCTGGGTCAGCCCATGGTGTGCTGCCGCCTGGTGACCACGGCCGTGCTGCTGGTATATGGACCGGTGCGGCGCCTGCTGTTGCTGCTGCTGCGGTTGCTGGTGGTGGGAGGGGTCAGGTTGCATGTTGGGGTTCTGATGGGCCTGCTGCAGGCGCGGATCCTCGTTCTCGGTCGGGGAGGCGTTGCGGCTACCTGGGTTGCGCCTATGGGGTCAAAAATTCAATCAAATTTAATACAAAATCAATAGACTATATAAATCTGTAAGAAGGAGTCAACATCATCTAAGTTACTGGTGACATCGGTGAGCCAATGAGATTATGTTGCTGCAAAGGTCTTAAGATCTTAGAGCCTGACCCTTTTCCTGTGACGTCACCCGTTCACACTGAACCGTATGCACCAAGATCAATTCAAGACAGTCTACAAGGCAACGGTAGAAGTGTTTATATCTAGAGTTGTCAAACCATGTTGGTGAAAAAAATGTATTATTTTAGTTGCAGCGGTATTAATAAATGTTTATGTGATATAATTTGGAATAAAAAACATTGCCAACCACGGCTTTTCATGCCCATTCAGCTTTAGTTTTGTACACTGTTCCGGATATCAGTGAAGCAGCAAGCAACGTCCAGTAAGACCGGGTATTTATTATACGATTTTTCAGGTCCTGAGTCTTGACAAATGACTAACACACAAAACAGCATGAAAATCTTAATGTCATACTTACATATACGATCCATCTTCCTCTTTGTGGGATAGGCCATTGTTCTCTACTCCTTTTTTGTCTTCTCCGTCTCCTTCAAACGGTGACGGCGTCTTACTCTTTTTGGTGCCGTTCTTGCCAGTTGGGTCTGCGTCGCCGGCTGGCCCTGGTCCCGGCTGTCAAAAACAAACAAAATGTTGTTTACAAAAGTCCGTTTTCTTGCTTAATTTCAACATTAAACAATCCAACCAACCCTCGCCAGCACAAATTTATTTGCAAATTGGCATATTAAAAGCGGCCAAATTTATTAAGACAAATTCTTTTGTGTACATCAACTTTGATTAGCCATTTATTCATTCTGATTAGCCTTTATCTATGCTATACAGACGACCTTTCCTGCTAACCCATTGTATTTAGCCAGGGTGCCCTGTTGTGTTTTGGATAGCCAGTTTCAAATTTCAACAACCTGTTTTATTTATCAAGTGTAAAAGAATCAGAGGAGAACAATTTCAACACCATGTTTTTGATGGCAAATTCAACCCCCCTTGCTTCCAAATTCTAGCTGTATAACACCTTGCTCTAACTCCTAACCTTTCCTCCTATTGACGTTAATCAAGAATATTCAATTTTTACAAAACACATAAGGCAAGCAAAATGACAAGCCGTGCAATTTTTAAGTGGCTGAAACAGAAAGGGTGGCTCAACTGTGAAGTCCCACAGGAGCAAATGTAAGATTGGCAGAGTAAAAGTGTCAATATAACAAAACGGGACAAACACTACGACACTAAAATTAGGCCGATTTCTGGAATAACAGAGGCCTTATGCTGACTTGTTTTGCCTGCTTTTTTCCCCTGGAACAAAATGTCATGAGGTCATGTCAGTCTCTCAGATGTATTTTCAACATTTCCTGTGTAATTATGCATTTCAATAGTGTTTTTTTTCCCCGACAGACAACTGATGAATAAACACTTTTTTGAAAATTTTTGAAAATGCGTAACGAAATTGTGTGAATTATTTTTAAATTATTTTATTTATTTTAAAAGTTTACAGTAGATAGCTGAAGTTGAAGCAAATCAAGACGTGAAGGTCAATAAACTGACCCATCATGCCACGCCTCCTTGACCAATCACAGACATGGCTGCATTTAAAAAATCTGGCACAAGTCCCACATGCACGTATGCATACTTGTCGCCATTATGATTGGCCAACAAGGCAGGGAAGGGAACTGGACTTAAATAGATCAGTCTACCGACCTTTGAGACATTATATAACATGAATTATGCATTTATAACATGAATTATGCATTTATAACATGAATTATGCATTTATAACTAAAATAAACCTGGAACTTTTCTAACAAGAAAATACTTACAAATCCTGTTTTCATGCGGTGGTTGAGTTTAGCTTCCATGTCGGCCTTGCCTTGTGGTGATGTTGCCAAGACGTACTCTGCCATGCTTAGGCCAAGCCCACCAGTGTCCGAGCGTGGGGACAAGACTGCATTTTCCTGGCCCTGGTAGGTGGCCGGGGACAGACGACGCTGTACCATGATGGGCTGCGACACAGCGTGGTCTGGAAGAAAACATCAGAAAGACTATTATTTCAAACTCCCTTCCGCATTTTTGGCACATTCTGTTTATTACTCAAACCCTCCCAAAACCTGCCAGATTCCAGAAACATTACGCAAGCTCTACAACAAAAATTTGCTTAGCATGAAAAGTCTTCCTTGGTAAAAACTAAATTTTCATCTGATGCTTACCGCTTGCAACTGGTATTCAGCCGTTTCCTCAGCATGAAAATCACAGTTTTGGCTGGTAACCGGTTTTTACTAGTGATGAGGCATAAATCCGGATTTTTAAAGATTTTGTTTCAATTAGGAAGCCGCATATTTGAAAGCACCTTTAAATTAAGCCTTTGTGACAAGCTAAAGTAAACAACTGGAACATCCTCCAATTTGCTCCATGGTCTCTGATTGTAACTACATGTACATTCACTGGCAAGTGGTCATTACAGCCTTAGAGTGTTTTTGTAAAGGCCCAGTGGTCACTGAATCCTGCAAACTATATCCAGTCATTTGGAGGGCTTTTCATGCGGCACCTCACTAGATGGGAACTTCGGGTGAAATCGATATTCGGTTTGAATTGAATTAGGATAACCGGATTTTAAAATCTGATTTCTCCCACCGCTAGTAGAAGGATCCCCATACCACCCACCTGATGTAGGCACGCCCCACGTTGGCCCACCAGGGCCCGGCCACTGGTTCAGGAACACATCCCCCTTGTTTTCATCATTCTCCCAGAACTTCTTGGTGGAAACATCAAACTGAAAGAAACAAGACAAAGACAGCAGGACATCAACATCGGAAGCAATGGCTCTAAAAAGCTGACCCTGGAAATGGACTGGCTGTTAAAACAATTTGAAAATTAATCTTAGAAGATGCAATTTGTATTGGGGTTGGTGCAAATTAATCAACATAATTTTAGACCCATTTACATTCGTCACACCACCTATGCGCAATGACTGATATACACACTGACATCGTACGAACAAGGATCGTCTGGTCCCTTATTCAACATGTGAAACTCATTCAATCTGTTCATTATTGTCAGTCGATTGTTTTGTTGAATAACTCATTACAAAAGTCATAACTTATCCAAAGCTCATAGACTTCTTCGCAAATACAAATACCGCCTGGTTCAGATGTACGTCACAATGGTTAAAAGGGATTGTGGGAAGGAATGAGACTGCCATTTCCTTCCCACAATGCCTTTTTACAATTGTGACGTCTCAACCAGGCGGTATTTGCGAAGTTGTCTATAGTGATCCAACAAATTAGCCATTCTATTTGAACATTTATATTTCAGGGTTAAACATCTCAAAACATTACCATAGCAGCATTTAAAATGTTGACAAAAATCCTTGAAGCATGTTAACAGTTTATTATTCAAAGTTTTGAGCAAATTACACTGTATGCTGTTAATAATTTCAATAGTGTGTTTCAAGATAATCACATGTACCTAGAGTGTACACGTACATGTACCTTAAAAAAAAATGACAATGGATAATATAGTTAATTATTCCTAAACCTTATATCCTGCTTATTAAATGATAAACAGGTGGGTCCGACCAAAATAATTTAGCCAATGACATGAGAAGCAAGAACCTTCACCTTCACGCAGCTACAAAAAAAGCTGAAACTTGACAGAAATGTATAGTCAATACAATGTATTTGCAATTCAAATATATATGATTTGAATTTCAAAATCCAAGATGAAATGCAAAAACATTTGCATTTCACCTTGGATTTCTAACTTCATTAAAAATTATCATTATGCTTTATATTTCTATTTTGTCTGAAGTTGTATTTGTGCACTTATGCTGGTAGCAATTAAGTGTCAACAGTGTTTATTTGTAGATGTGCATAATGCACAGGAAATACAAACAAACTCAGTTGCGTTTAACCCCTTGCGTACGGTCGACACAAATACGTGCAGATTGAAAATTGTCACCAGGCCGGTTGACTTCTATTTGTGTCAATCTTTGCACTTTCAATCCATTATTGGGGTATTGTGTACGTTATGCTTGGCTGCACAAGCCTCCTGTTTCCATTTTGCTTGGCTGCACAACCCGACCTGGTGCCCCGGCGCCTCCCATCTAAAACCCGGGGTCAAGGGGTTAACTTTATAACTGCCAAACATTTGCTGTCCTAACCCTGACCCTGCTAAAAGGAACAGAATGCACCAGTAATAAAAAGTTGTTGCAAGTTGTTGCATTTAGCAGTCAACACAAGTCTCCTAATCTGATGCATTCTGTTGCATTTAGCAGGGTAGGCTTTTGGTATACCACTACATGTACTACACAGTGCAACAGAATCCACCCTGCATTCTGTTGCATTTAGCAGGGTACATGTACATGTACATGTACATGTAGGTACTTGGTACCAAGACTAGTGCATTTGAGTTCCCTGCACAATGCAACAGAATGCACTGCTGCATACTGTTGCATTTAGCAGGGTTCATATTTCCAGTGTGTGCATTCTGTTGCACTTGGCAGGGTGCCTAGAGAATACCCCTTGGGGGTTAGGGTTAAAAGAATTCTTTAGAAAAGAGAATTTTAGCCTTATACATGTACATGTACCTTGATTTTTATTTGTTGTTAATATCATGGAGCTACCTCCATGTTTATATATCAACACAACACATACAAATGATGTCAAAACTTTGATTTACACAATGGGAAATAAAAGATAAGTTTAAACAATTGTTTCTCAAAAATACTTTGACCATATCACGATATGCAAAAACATATCCCATGTTTCAATGCACAATGTAAAAGAAAAACACCTGCTAAATATCTTCAATCTGCAGTGAAATTTACATGCCTGACAGAGGCATTTTTTATACTGTAGATCTTTGACAGAAACCAAATGTTTCAATGCAGCACATATTCCTGACTTTTTACCACCATAGCATCTGTCAAGTTGGAAAGATAATGTACATTTGTCAGCTAAATCAAGCAAGCATTAGTCATCAACAAAAATTTAACTCCGACTGATATAATAGGCAACATGCACTGTATTTTGTACAGCGTAGGCATGTACATTGTACATAACAGCGGTCGAGGTCCAAATTTTGAGATATATTCTGAAAAGAAACTAGATAGCACAAATTAATGAGTGCTTATAATAAGGTTTTCTGTTTTGGTTTTTACCAAATTTTTAGTGTAATAATAGCATACTGCTTTAAGAATGTTTTTAAAATAATAAATATTTAATTGCAGCAAACCAAGAAATAAAACTGAAACTTCTAAGAGTCTTCATAGTAGATTTGTTTTATTGTCAAAACCTGGTGAATATGTACAGAGACTGATACCGAGACCAATAAAAATGTGACCAAAAAACAGGAGCTTGGAATTGACTTGGAATTATCCGGAGGCTAAACATAACCTAACCCTTAACCTCTGACCTGACCCTTTACCTCTGACCTGACCCTTAACCTCTGACCTGACCCTTAACCTCTGACCTGACCCTTAACCTCTGACCTGACCCTTAACCTCTGACCTGAAGGTAGAACCAATGCAAGTATGTGTGGCATGACTTGGTTGGGGCAGATGACAAAACCACAAGTGTTTCATAAGCAAGGCCACACCATCACTCGACTCAACGCATTGTATTCAATGCATTTTTCTGCATAATTTTATGTCAAAATGAATTCAAACTGCTAACTGACTGGATTGTCCTGAAATATACAAAACAAAATTAGCAGGCCAAATGTTTCCAACTTAACCCCAACAGTCACAACCCTGCAATTTTAATATGATTTTGCACGCACCTGAGGGGTTAGGGTTAGGGTTAAACAAGTTCTTTCTCAATCGCAAATGACAGTGATACAAGAAACAAACACGTACATGTTGAGCCCGTTTTACACTATGCTCTTACCCGGGTAATTGCCGGGTTAACAAAACAATTTACCCGGCAATTACCCGGCTAATGTGGAACGTTCCCACCACAATTCTCCGGGTTAGAAAGTATACTACGCTGAAGACAAAAATACTAGTAGAAATTAAATAGTCCCTTTATCGATTCATATGTGACATGTATTTGCCAATCATCCCTTTGTTTCTTTTGGGAAAATGCTATGCAATATTAATTTGTGGAAGTTTTATTGGCCATTTTCAGTTGACATGTACAATCGCCGAATAATATTATGAAGGGGAAATGGATTTGAAAACAATGTTCTAGTGGGTCAAATGAAATACAGAATTTTCCCGAATGGCAAAGTGAATATTCTGAAATGGAAAATCAGTGGCTTTAAATTTTTTGTAAATCAATCTGGCATAGGTAAAACTTGTGGAACACCGATGTCTAGGAAATTCCTTTCCACTTATCATAGCTCAAATTCTTTGTCATTACATGTACCTTGTTCCCAGAAACCCGGTACATGTACATGTGCCTTGTAACCGACATCTGCCCAACAGGAAATAACAGGTTCTGCCGAACAAGAACAGTGAACTCCGCAGTTTGACATTCAACAATAAACCACACGGTTTTATACACAAAATTTTCAGAAAAAAACTAGCGTCCCTAACAACAAAAAGTCATCCAAACTAATGTTGATAACTAAATCCTACTGACCCAAGAACAAAAAAATGAAACTTCTACAATATACAATGTACATAGAAACCCTGGACTTAGATAGTCATTCCACAACAATCCCTGAGAATGTATATCTTTCTATACAATTTTACAAGCAACCACAACAGGAAATTTTCATCTAAAACTGCTGAAGCTCTAAATATTACTGATCCAAGTAAAAAAAAGAAAAAAAAGACTCCACTCCCGTAGAAATCAAGTCATTCCACAATAATCAAAAATGTTCCATTTCTTTCCAGAAAATCGTCACAATTCCAAATACACATGGTACACACATATCCATTAAGGCCCCCCCCCCCCCAAAAAAAAAAATGAAATGATCTATACACGTTGATACTCTAAATCCAACTGATCCAGGGGAAAAAAATAAAATGCACCTGTGCCCTATAGAGAAATAGTGAACTTAGAAGTCATTCTATACAATAATCCACGACATTCAATACCTCTCCATAAAATTGCCACAACTACATTGTATCTAGCCAAAACCACAACAAATTCAACAAATTGTTGATGCACTAAATTCTACAGATCCAAGAGGGAAAAAAATGACTCCCACCTTAAAAAAAAAACAAAAAAGAGAACTTACAAATCATTCCACAATAATCCATGCCGGTGACATACATGTATTTCTATAAAACTGACAAATACATCTAGCCAACATGACCCCCCCCCCCCCCCCCATCAAGAAAAAAAAGAAAAAAGAACAATCTAGGCAAATTTGTGATACCTAAAAAACACAGATCTAAGCTCCACACAAGGATGAATCATTTCGGATCCATGCTTAAAAATTGACTCGACAAGAAAAATGCAACACGAGATAAAAGGTTTGCTGGGCCCCAAAAACTGATAACCGTCAAAACAACGGAGAAAGAGAATCCAAAAACACCCTACCTTCATCGTATTCATGTAGACAGACAACTCCAGCTATCTCAATCCTTTTTTCTCTAAATGCACTGGACTGCTAACAAAAGGATCCCCGGTTATTAATAAACAACGTGACTAACGCCCGTCCATGCTGAATCATCACAGGCTCTACGACATCGTCAACCATGTGTGCCGAGAAAAGAGATGGGAGAGGGAGTGTGTCTAACAAAGCCGTAGCGTTGTACGAGTGCCACAGGCACGACGTGAAGCGTCGAGAACTGATTAGCCAGAAGAGACAGGGGAAAGGGGGGGGGGGGGGGGGAACCTGGATGCTAAGCTGACGAGCGTCGGCAGTGTGGGCCGGCAGCTAATGAAAGATGAAAACATGAATCCACTGACGCATGGTGAATCACACACACCACACACACACACACTAAGAAGACAATGACAATCTTCATCTTACTATCAGGTGATCCAGTTACCATTTCTGGCGTTCACACTTCATGGCCACAAACATCTTTAGCATGCAGTCACATTAAAAATCACTTTCACACAAGATTTGCCCAAAACATACATACGACTTCTTCCTAGCAACACTGTTTAGAAGTCACCATCCCCAATCCTCACTGATTGTCTGAAAACAATCTAAATAATGAAAAATAAATTTGCACGGAATATGAATCATTCATAAATGTTAACTACGTATATTTCAGTGACACACGTATATTTCAGTGACACACGTTGAGTCATTCCCACACGTATTAGCTTCCTCAACCTGACTGACTGATGATCACTGAACAGATTTTCCCCCGCTTTTTTTCCCGACAAGACCTCTGTACAGTTTGAATGTTTTTCTTTTGACTAGCATGAATGTGATGACTGTACTTTTGGGCTTGAGACATTTGTTAAGAGGAGGGGAAGCAGAGGCCAATTTCATGCAGCTGCTTAGCACAAAAATTTGCGTAGCACCAAAAAGTCTTGCTTAGTTAAAACAGGTTACCAGCCAAAAGGCCATGGGATTTTCATGCCAAGCAAACAACAGCTGAATGCCAGCCACAAGCGATACACTTACATGAAACATCAAGGAAGACTTTTCATGCCAAGCAGATTTTTGTGCTTAGCATCGCCGTGAAATTGGCCCCAGATTAAGGCTGTTCGATATCCATTTATTTTGATACCGAAATATCGGCAAACAAATCTCGCGATATTCGATATTATCGTGATGACGTCACTTTTTCATTACCGGAAGAACGGAGGAATACAAAAAAATACATGACGGAAGTCACCACGGCATCATGAGATCAGGGCCACCGGGATCGGGCCCGCCGGGATTGAGCGGCAGGAACGGCGGGGTCGGTTTGACAAAGCTTCCCTTCGCTCGTTGAGTATTTTGAGTTTTATGACATTTACCTTCAGTTGGCTACTTTATGGCACTCCAGAAAGACTAGCGTTTGTTTCTATTTCAGCATTGTTGATTTATAATAGTAACACAGATGATAATACCATGGACGATCACATGCGAGCTGTCAACAAACGATCGTGTCGTATATTTTGTGAAGACGACATGACATTGCACAACGTACAATGGATGCGCGGCACGTGTTTTAATCTTTTCTCAAGACGCAGTTCGCTACACGTAACTACACTGGGGAAAGACGGTGGCATTCAGTGCAGTTGCTTGCACTTGACCAAGGCTAGCAACAAAGCAACGCGCACACGCAGATGCGCTACAGGGGTTGACCTTATTGCAAACAATTGCCATACCCCTCGATCTCAAGACAAGTTCGCAAGCGTGTAGGTACGTACATTGTACACTGGGAATAAGATGTTGTTTGCACTTGACAACGTACGGCGCGGAGGGTAAATAGCGCGGAGCGGAGATGTCATGTCGGGGTTTAGAAAACGGTCAAAGAAACGACACATTTTATAGTGCATGTATGTATTTTTGTATTCCTCCATGGTACATCATGATACATTATATACTATTCTACCATCCAATAATTGGAAATAACTGGAATTTCGAGCAAAGTAAACTGGACAATCCACATGTAATGCAGCCAAAAGGAACATATATCGCGATATTCTTCGGTATATCGAATTCCCCGATATTCAAGTTTTTTTTTAAAGGGAACATAGGCAGTGTGTAGGGGTTATCAGGGCCTACTTTCATGGCACTGGTCAACGTTTAGCAGGAAAAGCTGCACTAACTACAGTGTACAGCAGATTTATTTCTGTTGTTAAATTAACCCCAATTAGGAGGATTGAGGGTCTTCGGAAGTTGAAGCATCGGAAGATTTTGCAAGATTGGGGCCTGAAGAGGATTTTGCAAGAAATAGGGCATTAGAGGATTTTGCCTCTGAAGGAAAATGGAGGATCCTGGTCATCAGGCCCAATCTGGTGCTGGGTGATTTTGGAGGATTGAGGTTACTGGGGTGTACAAGAATGAAAAACAGTGCGATTGTTTCGAAGGTTACACGTTCACACTCCACTCTTGCAATTTTTCTCTGTTCACTCTACAAGTTATTTTTTTAGATACTGAAAATTATTTCTCCAAAAAATGCTAATTAAAAATGCTAACTAAGTGCTTAATCAAGTAAACCAGCCAAGGGTGCTTCATGTACACATCTGGTTAACCTCTTGAATATGGACGAAGGACTTAGCCGTGGTTTGAAAAAGACCACCTGGTTGGTTGACGTCTATATGCGCATTCCTACACATATTCAGTCCATTCATGTTTCAACCATGTTGTTGAATAGATAAAAAAAATTCAAACTAAGCTTTCATTTACACGAAAGGGGGCTCGAAGTGCAATGAATAGGACTACTCTATTCAGTGTGGTTCCTATTGTGTTTACGCTTGGCTGCACAGCCCATACCAGCACAATAACAGCCGTACACAAGGGGGTTGAACCTGCTCCATGGGTGAAAAACGTCTATTTAAAGAGGCCTGTAATATCATCTGCTTACCTCTCTTCCATCGTTCCCTATTTGAAGTGCCTGGAACATGTTGTTGACCTTCCCGACATCACCTGATCGCACCTAATGTACAACAGGCAAGGAGAACACAAATTTATTAAAACAGTTCAAAAATCCCCAAGATCTTTGTCATTCTCACGGGGAAGAGTGATTTTTTTTTTCTGGCTGAAACAGGTAAATACCTAAAAATGTCAAATGCACAAAACAATTATTAAAAAATTTCCCAAAAAAATTTCCCAAATAAATTCCCCTTTGACATGAATGAATTTTTGCTATAGGTAGAGGAATAAATTTAGAAAAAATCATGTCAGAAGATTAGGTATGCATTAAGGATGGTGTAAATTTCAAAGATATTTTTGCCATTTCCGGCATGGAAGGACAAAAATCTCACATCGTAAAAATGAACAAGTTTCACATTCATTCTTTATCATGTCAAAATTCATGGCTATTCCAGCACTGATATTTTGTCAATTTTTTTGCCTCATCAAAATTCTTGTGCAATGTTTGTTTTGAACAAAGCTATACAGCCACTTCCCATGGGGTATACATGTAGAGGGACTCTAAGACAACCTTTGGAGTCAGGCTAATCTTTCTACAAGTCACAGCAAATCCATCATGACAGCAACAACAGCACTGCAGCTACAACTGCTCCTAGTCTTAACTCAAGGCGCGGGGTCAATGATTCCATCTCAGGTCACATCTACATGAATGTGCTTTTTATAAGGAAAATACTTGAATCAAGACTAGAGTATGCACACCAACCTTTACAGTTAAGGATCAATTCAGATGATTAACTCTAACCCCGCTAAATCCAACAAAATCCAACAAAATCCAACAATGGTAAAAAGCTGTTGAAATTTGTTGGATTTAGCAGTCAACACAAACTACATGTACATGGTGATTTGAATATTGTCCTATTCATTAGGGTAGCAAATATACCTACATATATTGGATTGTTATATTTAGCGGGGTGGAATCTGTTGGATTGTCTTATTTAGGAGGGCGGAAGCTAAATATACAGGAATTCGCCGACGCCATTTTTACAGTGGTGCCGCGCTCGCGTGCAGGCTGCCCGCGTTCTTTAATTTGAGTCGCATGCGCATTTTGGCAAGTTGTAAACACCCTGTTGGTCAAAGCTGCGTCGAGCGCGTGCGTCCGACACGCACGCGAGCGCCTCGCCACCGCAGTAAATGCTTCTAATTTGTCGCCGGATTTTGGTCTATACCTCTTTGATTTTGTCAAACATGTATTTACATGTAGCAGGGTGGAAGCTACAAAAATGTACATTTTGTCGTACATGTATTAAGGAGGGTGGAAACAGACTTCTGATAAATGTTTTTGGTTGGATTGTTGGATTTTGTTGGATTTTGTTGGATTCAGCAGGGTACATTGTAGCTGCAAAACGCCAAGGTTGGTGTGTAGGTGGTACACGTACACTGCAGAATCCAACAAGATTTTCAAACGCATGAATACCGACATATCTGATGTCAACATTTTCCCAGGACATACTGTAAAAAAAATGACTTCGCTTGAGGAAAACTCTTGTAAGCACACTACATATATTTGATCGCACAAAATTAGAGCCCATGTACACGTAGGTCATTATATTTTATTCTTTGTTTATAAGTATAACAGCTTTTTGAGGCCATTACATTTTAGTGTAGTGTACTACAAAGACAGAAAATACATTGTTGTAGTCATAGATGTGCAGGTACTGCTATACAGGAATTCGCCGACGCCATTTTTACAGTGGTGCTGCGCTCGCGTGCTGATTGCGCGCGTTCTTTAATTTCAGTCGCGCGCGCATTTTGGCAAGTTGTAAACACCCTGTTGGTCGAAGCTGCGTGGAGCGCGTGCGTCTAACACGCACGCGAGCGCCTCGCCACCGCAGTAAATGCTTCTAATTTTGGTCGCCGGATTCGCCTATAGTATGTTTTGTATGTTACATGTACCACTTCACCATAAAAATTAAAATAAAACATGTTTAGCATAAGCTTGTGCGGTTTACCGGTAAACCGCTTTTTTCCGGTTTTATAATTAAACCAATCACGTCAGAAAATCAGAGTGAAACAAATGTCAAACAATACTTCCAAAACCACAAAGAAAAGATTACCGTACTTGTCTAAAGAACACTGAACAGTCTTTGTCTTAGGTGCAAATGACATTTCCCGAATCGCGGGGCTTATTCATTTTACGCATCGCAAGCACGAGCCCATACTGGACACAGCGCTTACCTGCACATGCACACCACACACTACACATGCCACATACGCGCTGCATGCTAGGCGGGTTGGCCGGCCGGCGGAAACGAACACCACTGGATTTACTATACTCACGAGCTTGTGCGCGTTTACGGTCTACGTCACAAATCTCATTAGACTTCGACCTAGTACTCTATTGGAAACACTCATATCGCTCACGTATTAAACACGTCACGAAAATTGACAAACAGCCAATTGAACCAAATAAGCTGCTTCGACTTGGCGAGTCTGATTCTCGCATTGCACATGCAGGGGGAATTCCCTCACAATGTGTAATATAACATTCAATTTTGCACGTGTTTGCTGGTCGCAGGGATCGCCCGCTTCGTTGGTTCCGCTCCGCATGTACCACTATTAGCGTGACAAAAGCTTGTGATTACGGAAGCCAGCGCTGCGTTTCCAGTTACGCAAACGATGGCTAGCTTCGAAGAAATAATTTTCAAGATCGACAAGAGAGTGTTAGGCGTTCGCGTCGTTTGCGGGAGGGGAACGCATCCGGTGTTTTCAAGGTCGGTAAACCGGTTAAACCGACTCAAACTTGGGCGTTTTTTTTCAGTTTTGGTTTAATCTAAAACCGCACAAGCTTGGTTTAGCATCCCCACCCGGTTCCTTTTCGAGGCGCCTCCTATTTTTATTTTTTTCGCTTGTCTTAAAAAATGCAAATTAAGAAAATACCTTCTAGTCCACCCATTGCATGTTTTAATAATCAATTTGGGCCAAAACCATCTTGAACCAAATAGGGGTAGCCATCTTGGTAAATATTGATGGCAGGATCTTACAATAGAACCAATGTACTTCTCCCATTTCGGGGAGACAACATGTTACTAAACATGTTTTTATTTTGCCTAATAATACATTCCCAGCAAACAGACTCGGTCCAAACTCTGCTAACCAGCTTAGGTACAAACTACATGTACATGTATAAAATAAAATGTACTCATTATGTATGTACATGTATGATGATTTTTCTAAAATGCTCTGTGCATACCTCTATGGGAGTGCCAGCAATAAGTGCACTGCATACAACCAACAGGGACATGCACAATGCAATCTAACACCCAGACTACACAATGGGATTTTCCCAGCCAGGCAGTGTGCCACACACAGGGTCCTGTTCAGTGCAAAGCCAGCCACGCATGCACCATATGCCCTTTTACACACAAAGGATTCCATGGAAGACCCAGCACATGTTATCAGCATACAGACCACAGCACACTGATGAAGCTCTCTTACAAAGGGCTAGACAATTTTCTCTCTTTGTGTAAGATTTGTTTTTGTCCAAAATGTACCCTTACATGTACATGTACATCAGAGGTCATACTACTGTTGAAAGTACTATTTGGTACATGTTATACATGCTGGAAAAAGGAAGTCACATTGATTTTGGCATTCAATTTGGGTTTGTTTGCTTCAGTTCAGTCCTTTTCAATTTTTTTTGTTTCATTTTCGGACAGTTTTGTAACAATGTACTATATATTATTTTTTGGGGCAATCTTAACCAGAGTTTAATTTCAGTTTTCAAAACGTACAACATTTTCATTTAAACTTGTTACATGAGTACATGCACAGAGTCAATTTATAATGTACATGTACTTAAACATGTAAAGTCGACGATTTAATTTGCCGATTTAATTTGCAACTTGATTGGCAAGAACGTATTTTGACTATGTTTGAGGTGAACCGAGTGAAATAGGATTATTCAGAAATTAATAAATCATGTCTTGAGCAGTTGGGGTGTTACTGGAAATACAGCCAGCAAAACTCAATTCCCAACCCAACACCTGACCGACTAGTACATGTACATGTAGGTGTAATTCAATAAAGACAGGCAAATATTGAAAATAAGAAATCTTACCATACAATCTACTTTTGTGTAAATTTGTAAATTTTAAATTATTTAACGTTCAGACATTTCTTTGGGTTTTTATAGTTAGATGTCTGTATAAGCACAGAACACTAAACAAAGACATTGCAAGTGTACACAATACACAGAAGCAAAATCAATTCATTTACGCATCAGTTTAATTGCATTTAAAAGAAACTGTACAATCTGATTTCAAATTGATTAAAAAAATACATATTTTTTTATGAGCAAAAAATTAACAATCTTGCCTATGCTTTGCACAGGCTCCTCTGTCATGAAAAAACAAATGAACATTGGCTATGCCAACTTTTTCATTCATGTATCCAATGACAAATCATAACACAAATTCATTTCAAATTAAAATGACAAATTTATGAGCTAAGAAAGGAACCTCTTGTCTGCCTGTACATTGTGCACCATGGTCATGAAAATACGAGTTAATATCGGGTAAGCCACAATTTTCATTCGTTCAACTACAATAAGAAAAATTGCAAAATTTGTTTTAAAATTGATTAGAAAATTACATAAAATGGAAAAAAATGGAAATCTTGCCTGCATTGTGCACCTCGGGTCCTGTCGTCATAAATATGAGAGAATATCACTAATCCAAAATAGATACAAAGCTGTGAAGTGTATGTACATCCATTGCATACAATGCTAGTCGGCGACAGCAGGCCCAACCACCCAGATTAACAGTGGCATGGTCGCGGAGTGAAGAGACTGCAACACTAGGATCAACACTGACTGACATTATATATGCACGCAACCCACTCGGCGGCTTGGCTGGGCCCTGCTTGGCTTTCTGCTAGTCTGCTGCTCCTGGACCCATCGCTAATGACTCACTGGATTGTGACAAAGATGTATCGGATCACACCTGGGATGGCCGGTCAAAACAGTGGTAGAGGTAATGGCAGAATGCAGGCAAGATTTGTATCACCACCAGACAAATACTCCCAGCACAATACAAACCCGGTTTGCCTGGGGGGGGGGGGGGGGGGAGGGGGGGGCTATGGCACGGCCACGTCCAACCACTACAGATAAATCAGCAGGAAAATCATAATCTTATCAAGATCATTAAATCTACGGTGAGCTATAGGTGGAGACGGAAGGGAACTACTGAAACATCACCAATGAACAAAGCCTCAGAGATGAGCTGGCATTAAACCCACACAGCCTTAATTGACATGTATAGAAAGGGCCTTTGACACAAGAACGTTGATCAGGCAGAATGCTATCAACTCTTATCTAAGGTACAGAGGACAATCAGCCAGACATCCTCACAGTCCCCAGGAAAGACACCCCGATACACCCACTGATACTGAGGCAATCCTAATACCCTCCAGGCTTTATCACCACAGGACTAGAGGAAATTAAATTGATGTACTTTTACCAACAGGCACACCATTGGCCCTAAAAAAAAATATAAAAAAATATAAAAAATCAGAAATTCTTTTTACAGTGCAACAAAAAAAAGCAAGTGAAATATAAACCGAGCGGGTTCACATAAATCAAAAGAGAACTGGAGATTTGTGTAAGAATTTTGTAACATTGAACTCGAGGACAATAGTCAATACAGCTCTACAAGGGACCTAACATCCCTCGATTCTTCATCGTTGGATTTTGGAAGATTCAGAAAGTTTCTCAGCATGAATACCTACATGTAGGTTGAAACATAAAATGAAAGAATAACATTTTCTAGCAAAACACTCTGTCCAAAATTATTCTGAGCAGCTACATGCAGATGAGATACTGTCAGGGACATTGGAAAATGTTGGCGCACCACAGGCTCAGGGGAAAAAACAAATGTTGGAATGATCCTATTTAAATTTACAAAGTCAAAAAAGAACCTGGAATGTTTCTTGAATTACTGATGTATAAACCTAAAGAACATCCCGACATTTCCACTTATGTGAGATTTATACAAATGCTGATTGCACTTTGTGAGATGGGACGACAATCATGGATGCTTCCCCCACAGGCTTAATTGAGGGGGGAAAAAGATCACATGCTAAAGACCACATTGCAATTTGCGGACGGACGGGCTGGCAAGCTGACAGTGAACCCGGAACAAATTTCTGCTATCGATTGACTGAACGTCGTCGTCGCAGGCCGCCACTCAGGCAAGAGGATTTTGGCCCGACCATACAGCCTGGCATTCCCTCCGGCATCGTTGGGGGCCACAGCCCAGACAAATTAACACAGACAATCAGCCAGGGAATCAGATGTTGGACGTTTGGAGCCGAATGTTAGCTCTTCCAGTGGTCAATGACTGCAAACAACTGCATGAAAAGTAGCCAACTACATGTACATTTGTACAGTACCTTTCATTTGAAAGTTAACCCGAGAATGGGAATTTCTTTTCACACGTTTTCTCTTATCCCAGGGAATTCACTTTCAGTTCACAAAAAATGTCACCTTTTCACACAAATGGGAAAATATTTTCATGCCTTTTCTCAATTTAGGTAAAAAACAATTCCCAGCTGTGAGGGAAATGTTAATGAAAATGAGAATGAGAATTCTTTTCACAAAATTTCCCATTCTCATTCAGCGTTAACTTTCAATTGCAATGTACTGGTACTTGTTTTCAAATATTAAATATTTGAAGAAAGAAATGAAAACCCGTTAACTTTTTTAAAACATATATTCGCAATAAAGAAACATCACCACTGGTGAATCATGTCAGGAGTATTATCTTGGGCAACCTCGCCTTGGGCAACAGCTGCAAAGCATAAAAATTTGCTTAGCAAAAAAAAGTCTTGTAGTAAAACAAGCTTCAATACCAGACAAAACTCCATGTGATTTTCATGCTTGGCAAACAACAGCTGAAAGCCAGTCACAAGCGATACACATCCAATGTAAATATGGTTGGTAATCCTGTTTCTACCGAGGAAGACTTAACCCTATACTCCCTACATATCCTGAATCCTCCGACTTCAAAAGGTGTTTCACCAATTCTGAATGTCCTCCATTCATATTTATCCCATAATTGTATCCAACCCATTTGCAAATGAGGTGAAAATATATGGAGAACAGTGTCTATCAGACACACACTGATTAGTCACAGTATGAAGGTTAAAAAGGCAGTTGTCTTGCATAATTAATAACGGAATCCACACAAATTCATAAACGTTCTCGGCAAGAACATCTATTATATAGACTAAAGTGTATTATGTGAAAAAATCGAGCAAGAAAAATCTTGCACGCAGAACAAGGTACATGTATGTTGATACAATTAATGCACATATGCAGTATACTAAATCAAAAGACTGAAATGATCGACAATGTTAACAAAAATGTTTCAGTATTTGACTACATATTTCCATAAATAAAAGCAAATGAAAAATCAACCAGTCAGTTCCTTCTCCCCTCAACTCGTGTCCATCTGACTGATTCTGACACTATACCCATATTTGGCATTCCAATCCACAATGAATGGTGGTCCAGTGACCTCGCCAAGTGACCTCGCGGCTAAAAATAACACACAGCATGCAGTGAATATGAAGCAGTCTATTCAGCAATAAATATGCTAACATGCTATACTGTTTATCAGTCATCCCAGCAAATGTTCTTTTTTTCTAAAAAATTTGTCCTTCCCAAAATGCAGGCATGTGGTCATGAAAAATCTGAAGGACTTGATGCACTGCACAAGTGTGCATGAACATGCCATCAAAGTAAACAACTTCTGGTTCATCAAATGTTTACTTTTTAGCCGTGTTTCAATTTTATACAAATACACGTTTCCACTAGTCTAGCAGGCACAACTTACAAGTGAGCCACCAGAGATGAGTAAAATGTTGAACCTGGTTCCTTTCGAAAATTGCTGAAGGCATTTTTGTAGATATTTACTATTAACAGTAAATGAAGAAAATAAGGCAGACTTTACTCATTTAAAAATGTGAAATCTGAGGTTATCCGAGTGTGAGATTATCTGAAAGAAAGATCACGGCCCTAAATCACAGCCCACTGTTCTAGTACATGGTCTGGGAGTCTGCTAGATAGATGTCTAAATTACTGAACTTTTTCCACCCGTCCGGTTTCAATTTAGAGCCCTGAAACAAATCCACCCTTTCAAAAGATGTTCACGTACAGGTATGAGAGTGTGGAAGTCAAAATGTCTTTGGTTGTAGAACAGCCTTTTTGGGGGGGGGGGGGGGGCACAATGACTGTTTAACATGCATCTTAAACTTGGTGTTAAATTGAATAAGAAACCTTGAGCCCTACGACCTTATAACAGAATTTCACTGGCAGTTTTACAAAAATAACAATATCATGACCAGGTTTTAATCTACGATAATCTAGGCCAATTGGCCTTCAGCCCAATTTATCACGCGTGCATCTGTGCTTGGAATAATTGTTACAAATTTGCAACCCCAAGTGGACCATCGACTGATGAGACTACTGTAAGACAAAGGTCAACGGCGAAGTATCCTTTCTTAAAGCACTCGCGCTATTGGCAAATCGATTACGGTGGCTGCGTAACACAAACACTATCCCTTACAAAACTGTTCGCAGGGTGTTGTTTTTCCGACACGGGCCGACCCATTAGGTTGAACCAATCACTGTAAGTCATTAGATGGCCCGATTGATAAACAGAATGCTGCCTACTTGCCTAGCGATTTTTCCATCCGAGATCGGCGCTTGCCGACACAGACAGGGAATTTGTTTTCTTCTCTGCTGTACCAGAAGAGTCCATCAGTGGGAAAAATAGATTAGCCTCCACTTGTCAAACCAGTTACCCACCAGGAAAAAGCTCATTGGGAAGGCACAAGGAAGGAACTGTTGTCTTCCCCACCCATGTGACAAAGAACAGCTCATCAACAGGTTCAAGCTGCTCATTGCAAAGCAAAGGATAGCAGCCATCTTTCTATAATCAGGCAACAACGTACTTAAACCAATCACAAGCAAACTATTATGGAAATTGCAAGTATTTTGCACTCCACCAAAAGCAAAAACAATGTTGAGTCTTTAGTGCCATGACTTTTTTAGAAAAGGAAGGAGGCGCTTCTTTGTTTAATTTTATTTTTAGATTGTTGTCTGCTGAAACTGCAGTTCACTGAATTGATTCAAAAATTGCAGCTGATCAAATCAGAGGTATTTCCTATCTTCAATTTAAATTTTTGTTAAAGATTATTTTGGAGAAAAAGGGGAAAAAAAAGTGGTGGCCTTATAAAAAAGAAGCGGGCGGGGATGCTAAACTTTTTTTTAAAATTCTGCCAAACAAAGCACACATTTACAATAAGTTCAGAGGAAAACATTTCTTTCAATAAAATCTAATGTGAATTGTTGCCTCAACAAACTGTACTTTGCAAAGCAGTGATAAAAACCACATCATTTGGAAATAGTTCACAGCCACAAAAAGGAAAGTCCATCAGTTCTGGGCATGTGCATAATGCACAAGCAGACTAATCCTTCTATCTCATGTTGCCAGCATACTCTGCATTAAGATGAGCTATCAAATTTCAGGTGCCAAAAGCCCTGAGTGACAGCTTGATAAACGAGCGATGACAACTGGTGACTCAGGCCTCCCTCACTACCCAGAGACAACAGCAAGACAATAGCCAAGCCGGGATGCATTTTTTTCTTTTCATTTTTCATGGAGTGCGGAGCTCCTTCGCTGTCCTTTGTCCTTCCCAGAACCGGACACGGGCTGTCGCAGTCTGTCCAGCTCGGCCGTGCAATCTAATTACAATGCTCCTTGGTAATTTCGGCGTTTGTCTGCTTAATCGTGGGGCTGGGTAATAGAGGGAACGTCGGACCAGGAATGAAGAGGGAAATTGGTAGTTTGTGGAAGACTTACAAGATGTATTACCCAGGTCAGAAATTTTGTTAATGGAAACCTTGTGGAAAAACCAGTTACCGGAAACATGTCAAGTAATTTTGTTATAAGGCCAAGCTAGGAGATTTCATTTAAAATGTCTAAACTGATTGATCCGCAAGCAACACAATACTCGTTCAAACATTTCGTAAAACAAGTAAATGTACCTGTACACAATGAATGAAAAATTAAAACTGAATTTCCTTTGTCCTAAGAATGCTGTGTATTATAACTAATATCAATCACTGCATTAATCTGCATTGTGCAAATTGCATAATTTATTCAGCATTTGGAAAGTCACAAAATAACCATTTGACACTATCAAATTTAATAGCCCACCAATCTTTTAAGAGTACATGTAACTATTTTGTCTGTTGCTTTATGTTTACCATGGAGGTCAAGTTTGTTGACTGGCGAATGGAACAAAGCTATGAATGAACATGTACAGGTGCATGTGTACATGTACATGGTCTGGTGGTCAGGTCATCGACAAAGGGCGAAGTACAAGTCACACCATGTGCAGAGTGTATTTAGGGTCAAATGTTAGTAACATAATCCAAAGCGGGGAATATTCTTTGTCAGACACGCTTTCCACATACTCTAATACATTTGTTTTTCACATGAAATGAGAAACACAAAATTGTACAAAAATATTTGTCTGTGATCATTCACTTTGCACATACATGTACATGTATACATGTGCACATAAGTGTGTAAACACCGGCAATCGCGGACCTCCCATTGTTCCTCTTTTGTTTATACTCTAAAAACTTTTTCGGAAGGCCTCCCATATGTTTTGTACACGATTTTCAATCGTGGACCTTGACTCAATCGTGGACCCTATTGTCCTCTTTGTTAAAGGTCCACGGTTTGAATAGCTATACAAACTCACATGTACAATGTGCAGGTACATGTACAATAGAGGTGCACAAGTGAATACCGACATTTTGCAAAATTACAATATCCAAAACAATTGCAAGTTTTTAGACGCGTCGCATCGCAGACGGGGTTCTATAAGCGCTTAGCATTGTTATTCTTCTTGTGCCAATTTTGTTTTAGTCACGAAACTCTCACACACGCAAAGTCTATGAGACCATGTGTGTACTGTGCATGTGTCTATGACGAAACTGTCACACACGTAAGTCACCAACGACGCGGCTCCTGCACGAATTCGTGCTTGTTTCTCTCAGAAAGCATACATGTAGGGCATACAGTGCTTAAATACTAGTACACGTAATTCAGGAAGGGCAAACAATTGTTCAATGAAAGTCACAGAAGGAACCATTTCTTTTTTACTGAAGTTGATTTTGGGACCAACATTATTACATCCAAAGAACTTTTACATGTATCATATCCCACAGTTTTAGAACCGAATTCAATCTGAAAATTTGGTTCTGTGGTGATTTTTATTTTTGTCCCGAGACTAATTCACACTGTTCACAATCTTCTTTGAGCTTCACTTTCTCAAAACAAGCGTTCATGACCCTAATGACTTCAAAAGGTTATAGCGTGGGCAATGAGTGTGGGCTACAATGTAGGAATGAGCAGCAGCAACACACATGTACATCAAATTAATGCTTATAACCTGCACTTTACGGAAATCCCATAATCCCAATTTTCAAAGTTTTCTACTTTTCACCTGTTTGGGCATGCTAGGTTACAAATTGACACCAACCTGCAAACAATAATTCCCTGATAAACACATACTTGTAAATTTTTGAAAATGGAAAACTTAATTCCTTTAACCCTAACGTCCTAGGCATTCACTTGGGGTCCAGTACACTGTACTACAAAATACTACACAATTCTCACAGGCCAGTGTAGTAATAGTACTGCATACTACAGTTTACTCAAGTAGTATTTTGTAGTATTCGGTGACGTTAGGGTTAAAGCATCTACTGCCAGACCGTAACCTCTGAATCGGTTATTTTCTGTTGCAACTACCTCCAACCATTACACAGTATCATTTGTGCCGTTACCTGTGTTGACGGCCCATGCAGTAGGCCTACCAACACTCACAGCCAAAGGGCAGCTTTGTATTTCTTTGTTGGATAGCCCGGCTTTCCAGCCAACAAAAGCCTCACTTTGCTCGGGAACAATGGTGCAACTCTGTCTCAATGAACAAGTACCTGTAAAGCCTCGTTTGTTTTTTTCAAAGATACAAAACTACAAAATCACAGACTGCTACACCATCCATCTGCTGGTTTTGTACATGTACATGAATCCTATTAGAAAGCTACACGTATGTTTAAAACTTTCGTCAAAATCTGCTTATTGCTGATAATGTTATGTTCACTGTATATGAAAGATCTGTGCAATATAAGTGACAGCTTGTAATAAGTGCAGTCATGTTCAGATTTGTAACAGTTTTTCATCAGGTATCAGCCTGACATGCAAATGTTTCAACATCACTACAAGACCAACACTTGTGATTAAATTAAATGTTAACTCATTCATGTGTTTATTTATTGATTTCATTTAGATTTATCTTTCCCTTTTCTTAGTTACGTTGTATTTTACTACTTTTATATTTTTGGGGTTAGGGTTAGGACTGCAGTAGATGGATCAAAACAAACATTTTATGTTTGAATCCTGTGTGTAACTGAAGGCACGTCACAACTTATATTTTTGTCAGATGCACATAATTATGACATCCGACTAAACTGAGGGCCTGTTATTTTCCCCGAAATCCAGAAAATGGATTCCCATCAACAATTTTTTCAAGGAACCTTCCCGAATACTCAAAAATTCACCACGATTGAGCAACACAATGGCACGTTCTTTTTATTTGAACTTATAAGGGACGCTACTCTCCTCAATCGTCAACAAAAAAACTTGAAACTTTTCAAACTCCAAAACCTCCTGGCAGATTTGGAAGGATCTGAGAGCAAAAAAGTCTTAAGACCAGACCGACAACGTTCCTATTCAGCATTATCTGTACATGTACGTGTACGTACATTTGACGAAACAGTACTCCTGAAAGTTTTCTGCAATTTTTTTTCCTAAATTAGACCCAACGAAAAGTAAAAAGGTGACAAATATTTTGTTGTATCGGTCTCACTTTTGGTAAGTGCTCCAAAGTTTGCCGTATCTACATGTGGTGTGATATCCCTACCGATACTGAACACTGAAACTACAAGTTAACTAATCTCAGATCATATGTATATTAATTAACAGGAGAAATGTCTCTACAACAGGTTTTCTATTTTTCAGGTAATTCATCAAGTTCTTAAACACTGCAGCTCAAATTGAGTTCTTTCAAAGAATTTTTAGATGGTTATTCTGTTATACAATTCTGTTATCCAGTTATTCTACATTTTGTAGAACCATGAAAATTACAACACAATCCATGGTACTAAAAAATGGTTGACCACCCTTTTTTTAAATAAAGTACTGTAATCTTGTTTGACAAAATTGAGTTACATGTACATGACCTGCAAGTTACATTGTACGCTGGACTTTGGTTGACATGATTGTCGCGTTTCAAGAACTATTATGTTGTCATGGTAGAGTGGTGTTTGGGAAACTTCCAGATAGCTTAAAACCCTAACCCTCCAGGGTATTTTGGCTAGAAACCCTGCCAGACGCATCAGATTGCATACTTTGTCACATTGACTTGTGTGCAGAGTGCAGCAAAGTGGAGCTGTCAGCACAGATACACTGTGCTGCGTCTGGCAGGGTTAGGGTTTTAATCCTAACCGGAACCCCCTTGGGTGCATGCAAAATGATACTAAAAATGTTAGATTTTGCAGGGTTAGGGTTCATTAATCAATTAATCAATTGCTATGGCGACAGGTGGTTAGATAATTATGTGATAATGTTATTGCCAGTGCCACAGCATTAAGGCCGTGACTATGGGAAGCTTTTAAGCAGACACGAATCACATGACACGCTTGATATATGTACATGAGCTCTGACATGAATTTGACTCTCCATAACAATGTCTATCTGTGTTGCAAATTGGCAGTTTGTATACTTAAAACAAACGGGTCAGCAGCTATACAGCGAAATATAACTTGATTTGTTTTGAGAATCTTTAAAAACTTACTGGCTTTGGAGGATCCTTGAAACCCTACATGCAAAAAAAAAGGGACAATAAGCGATTGCTTCATGCTCGACTGTAAAACCAGTTTCATTGAGTGCCCTGGGTGACATCACAGCAACAGCGCCCTCATGCATCAAGAAATAGCCCAAACATTCAAAAGTGATAAAATAACTCATGATTTTACAACCAAAAGGTAGTCCATAGTGTTTACACAATTTAGAGGTATTTACATAAAAGATGTTTTGAGGTTCGTGCGCTAAATTACATTTTCATGTATGCAGACACACTTCTTTGCCCTTGTCAAACCGAAGCTTCTCACATGTCAAAAACACAAAGAGTACATGTAGGACACGCGCACAGACACAAAACAATGTACAATGTAAGCTTATGAATGTCACACTGCAAGAAAAAATGAAGAAACTAGGAAACGAGAGCAGCCACGCACAAGCTGCACCAAGAACATGAAACAATGCACTGGACTAACAGGAACACCAAACTGAAAAAATCCCGATGACAAACGTGTATGAAAAAAATTTTTAAATAGTAGCTAGGGCCTCAATGTCACACAAATTATCCACCGATCCATCAGGCTAGTGGTACATGTACACGTGTTCCACTAGACCACAGTAATATTTTCAAGATGAGTGCACACTGTGCAGGTTAGCATTCTGTACATTTTACAATTGGAGTCACAAAATATAATTGAAACTATCAAGCGAATGAAAGTAAACGAGGCAGACTTCATTTATTCCAAGCAAAGGGTGTTCCTTGTCCCCTGTGTACACACGCACTGGACGTCCGATGCTGGTGAACGACTGTGGCCAGTTTCCCATATCTCGGTTCAAACTTGTGCCATGCTGCCGATATTTTTGAATATTTTTCCAGATCGCGACTTGGAAGGGGCTTTGTCTAAATGCATTGCGTATTTGCATCAGACGTCCAGTGCGTGTGTACTCAGTCACAAGGAACACCCTTTTCTGTTGTTTCATCTGCACCATCTTCACATCTGAAGTGCCTGAACTGACACACAAATTTGTGGAAGGAATGAAAAGAGATTACATAATATCAGGCATAGTGACATGGTCAATTTCAGCCCTTTCTTCACAATGCTGCCATAATCAATGGCACAAAACTGAAAGTGTCCAAAATAGCATTTGCACATGTCTTAGTAAAGTGCTCATTATGTCATAATGCCTGATTGGCTTACATCACACAAGGTGTCAAATGTAAGCTGACATTTTAACCTTTCTGGTACATTAGTTTTATGATCAATCCAAACAAATCAGGAATACTGATTTATTTCTCGGAAAGATTTTACTTTAATACCACTACCAAATTGGATCAGGAACAGCAAAATCTGTAACAAAATGAGGCAGAAATCAACATGTATGTGAACACTGAGTGACACTTAACTCAAATTACATTTACCCAACATGCACTACAATGTGGAGTACTGCATGTCAGTTGGCATCTGCACCGACTGACAAGCCATTGCACTCAGGACTGTGCTGGAAGTTGCATGCAAACGCTGACCAGCTAAACTTCCAAATGGAGTGAACTGGAGTGTGCATCAGCTGATAGCAGGGGACACTTATTTGCTTATTGGAGAACTGCTATCATTCTCTATGAGGTAATATGGAGATGCCTATTTCGAACCTTAGGGTTACGAGCAATTCTATTCAAAATTTGCTAATAATATTTATTTCAAATAGAATTGTTCAAACCTAGAGCCCTTGAAGACTCACTCTTCAAGTCACTGAACTTGATGTTATACAGCCAAGTATAAAATCAATTTGAAAATCACAACGTACAAGTATCTGGACGACGTTTTCAGTAGAATTGTTTGTAACCCTAAGGACTCCATGTCTGAACCTTGGAATCAATCTTACCTGATCAATCACGCTATCATCACCCACTGCCCAGCGCTGCTTGTTGCCCGGTTGGCCCCCACTATCGGCTACCATGTCGCTGCCTGGACGCTGGTAGAAGTACCCTACAGCAGCATCGTCCCGCGCCCGCTGGGGTGGCACCGGGCCGCCTTGGTGCTGGGGCCTGTGGCCACCTGAAGTTTGCTGCTGGGCAATGCGTGAGTCATCCCATGCGTTGTCGTTCATCTCTGTGCTGGAGCTCATGGGGTCAACTCCGTTCGTTTCTTGACGGGGATCACGCATTCCATGAACTGTAAATAGGAAATGACCTCATAAGTGTAAATAAAACATGTTTTACCTTACGTACATGTAGGGACACTCTATAAACTCCATGCATTTCTACTTCTTAGTTGAGGTGCTTAGGCAACTAATAAGTAGGTCAAATTTGTAGAGTGGCCGTACATCTGGGCTTGCTCAGTGCTCACCATTATCAAAAAGCTTTATGTACAGTGCATTCGTTGTGGCGTATTATACAACACCTGAATAAATCCCAGCCATCCGATTGGTGGATCGTCGATCACGTGCATTGAATTATTCGACCCATCACACGACGCGAACCCACACCGCCCAAAATGTTCTATCACATGGTTCTATCAAACGGTGCGCGCGCATTGATAGAACCAAAAGAACTTCCCTAATTTCACGGTCACTATTAGTGGCGCTACATGCAACAGGGCTGTCATTCACACAACATGGCGGCCGAGTTTCCCGAACTGCCGCGGTTTGTTCTCCTAACAGACGACGAAATATTGGAACTCGTAGACGATGCTGACGCTCCAAATACAAAGAGACAAATCAAATATGCTGTAAAACGATTAGATGAATTTGCAAGACACGCAGGAACAACAATTGAAGCTTTAACTGATTCGGAACTCGACAATTTTTTGTCGCGGTTTTATGCGGGACTGAGAAGGTAAACGGCACGTTGTAACGTTACACAAAGAAATCCATGCATGCAATCTGTCGGATTTATTTAGGCGTTGTATAAAACAAATAATGAATGTTTCACATTCGTGCAATGGTAAGAATAATTTCATTCGGTGACAGATGGAATGGAACATTCAATCTGTCACCTCATGAAATTATTCTTACCATCGCACTCATAAACATTCATTATTTGTATACTAACGCTAACAACTGCCAAAGTAAGACAAAAGTAACAACCATCATTTTTATTTCTAAGTATAGAATGCAGAATACGTGAAAAAAAGTGAATCGCACAGGAATACAAAATACATGCGGTCTGGCTGGGACTGCACACTAACGTTAGACTAAAATCAACACAAATGCCATTTGCCATTTTTCCTGTGTTCTGCATCCCAACTATGCCGAGTATTTAAGCGAGTTTGATAATTGACTTTTGCAATGCAATATGGGTAAAAGGTCACAGGTCAGCTGTACCAAAACAGCGTGCAGGGCCGATACGACGAGGCGGAATTTGGTACAGTTGACCTTTGACCTGAGAATTATCAAATTCACTTATTGTCCGGAAATATGCCAAATTGGAAATATGCCTATGCAGCGAAGGCAGTATGGTGTTGCACTGCATTGTGGGACAGTTTGCACTACGCAAAATCTCCATAGGCCCTACATGCAAACTCTCCCACAATGCAGTGCAGCATTTACTTTAGGCTACCTGTAACCTTTCCAATTTAACATTATCTGTCAAAGAGTCTATGCACCAATCAAGTTTTTAAAACGTGTTACAAAAAAAACGTCCCTAATTATTTTCTGTGATTCAATTTCCAAAGAAATCCACAGGCAAAATGCATTTTCAACAGAATATCACGATTTTTAATGCACAAACATCAGGCCATATGTTCAAGATTACACCTCACTTAGTGCAAGCCGGAAAATACATGTTTAGCGTAACATGATGCATGCTTTCCCAGACCATTTTCAACAATAGAGATACTTTGTACAAATGCAGCAAAACAATGGACTAAAATGCACGACGCGTGCAGACTGTACTCTAGAACACGGCGCGAATGACCCACCAGTTGCAACCCCAAATAAATCTCTAAGAATCCCACTGATTTCGCTCAGCATACTTGTTTGGGAGCATCAACTATTCAAGCTCGATATTTGTCCGATTGGAGGCATATTATGGAAATCTTACCGGGATGACGACTGATTAACAGGACCCCATTAGTGACTCATCCCGCTCGTCGCGTACGACATCTTGAATCGCGCTGCATTATGGGATTTTATAATACATGTGCGCGTGCCGCTAGCTCGTATGACGTCACGATAGTGGAATGCATGCCCGGTTTAACCTTGATGCCGCGTCGTTTTATTGTTGTTAAAAACATCCAAATTAATAAGAATAATTAACTCGTCCACGAAGAGGGAGAGCAATATTAACTTAAATAACTACTGAACTAACAATTTTTTTCCAAATTTTACGTATTTTCGCAACAAAAAAAACAGCAATGAAAAATGGTTGGCCGGTTTATAGCGCCGCCTCAACGCAGTTGATGTATTATAATACTTCAATCCTAACTAACTTTTTTTCCGCCAAATAATATTTTTCCGTCGGTAAGATTGATATGTAATTATTGACTTTTTATTTATAATTTATTGCCTTCAATCTGGTTATTAAAGTATGGACTTTGAGATTTTTAAAATGAGATTTAAATAAGAGTTGTCTTTTTGTGCAATTCCTTTGTGCTTGAATAATCTCGCCGCTTCCCCTATCCCAGCTTGGATAAAGGTGGGCGGAACCAAAAACAAACCCAGCCAAATTCTACCCCCAAAAATACCATTCAAAGTTTAAGTCTGGAAAAATCTAAACGAGGTGTTGCTTGCTGCGCTGAGCGCCTGAAAGTTAAAAAGATTCTGCCATTGTCGCTTGTTACCAATGTTTGATTTGAGGAAATTTACTTGAGATTTTTTTGGACAAGTTTAGACAAGAAAACCTTTGAGAAATTGCAATCATTTTCGAAAAAAATACCCAAAATTTTCGAGGATTTTGATTTATGGAAATTTATTGAAAATTTTGAGACAAGTTTCCCAACCTTTCAACCTAAGTGGTAACCATGGGTCATACGTAGCCTCCTATACCCGACACGATATGGGCCAAAGGGGTACCCCCACCACGCACACCTCCCCCCCCCCCCCCCCCCCCCCCATCTTGTCCCTATACCTATAATACATTCCCACCGGATATCTGAAAGGAATTCCTTAGATTCCAGGAACACAATGACCAACACAAAAGAGGTTGGGAGGGGCCGGGGAGGGCTCCCTCCGTCCCATATCTTTCTTCAAATGTAGCATTTTTACAAGTAAACGCAGACATAGTATAACGGAGCATCTCCATGCACTGGGATTACCCCTATGTTACACAAAAGCCACCCCCCCCCCCCTCCCCCCCCCCCCCCCCCCCCCCCCAGCGTTCAATGGCACTGGATCTTTGTCTAAAACAATTCACTTTGAAAAACTATTTTACAGGTTAATACACCCTAAAAGCACGGACACGGGAATTCTGACAAAATCAGCACATTTTCCGAAACCTCCATAATTTTACACAAACAATTTTACTTCCGCCTCACTGATTGCTTATGCGCGCGCGTGCATAAATCTGAACATATTAGTGACAATTAAAAATAATCCAAACATGTCGTTTTTTGGACAAATTATACCCACGACCGACTAGATCGAGTCTACTGAGGCATAATAGTCTGATGCCATTTACATGTTTTTGTCAGTACGTGTTTTTGAATTGGAACAGTCTTGGTGACTGCGGATATCGAATGTTTCATCATGAGAGCTAAGACGATCTGACATGATGATCTAGCTGACAATAATCAGATAAATTTGGTACTGAGTGGTACTAGTACGTTGGCCTTCGTGTCGTTTGCACTGAATTTCAGGGAGCAAGATGTCTCTACCCATGGCCATCTTGGAGCAACTATGGAGCCTGTTCCTTATCATGTGGTACTGCTTAGAGGCAACAATCATAGCTTGCATTCCTCGCTCTATGCAAAAGCGCAAGAATGTGGCTGGAGAAATTATGCTGGTCACCGGCGCAGGTACATTTTGTGACTGCTCGTTGTATTTGTAGTAAAATTGTACAGTAGCTTTTGTTGCCATGCCATCTCAGTCTTGTGATTGGATAGCGAGATTCTGTTTACTTTTCAAGAGCTAAAGTTACAATACTGGTTCATGGACTTTTTTCCTTTAGAAATCCTCCAAACCACGAACACTGAAGAATTAGAAGAAGAGCAATCTTTTAAGTTTAATGAAACATTAAACTGTTTTTAACAGAAAATATGCCAAAAAAAGGAAAGAAATAAGGGTAAAGTAAAAAAAACATGTTTAGCGTCTGGCTGGTTTTTTTTAAGGAAGTTTGTATTTTCCAAGATTTTGCTGTTCTTGACCGATTTTGGTGGGAGGTATTAAAGTAAAATCTTTCCGCTTTCTTCCCCTATATTGCACGGAAATTTCCTGACTAAGCTTTCTAAAGTCTCAAAATTAATCATTGTGCCAAGTGTCTGTACATTTCTGAACACAAATGGATGGTTATTTTCCAAGATTTTGCTGTTCCTGACTGATATTAGTGGGGTATTAAAGTAAAATCTTTCCGAAACGTACCCACTTCCATCCCAACAGGAAGTGGCATTGGTAGGCTGATGGCTCAAAGGTTTTCCCAGCTCGGAGCGACCATCATTTTGTGGGACATCAACCAGGCAGGCAACGAGGAAACGGCTGAACAGATCCGCGAAAATGGAGGAAAGGCATATGAATACACCGTGGATATCAGTGACAGTGAAAAAGTATACCAGGCAGCTCTGAAAGTCAAACAAGACGTTGGTGATGTGAGTTTATTTTACAGATTTGTGAACCTTTTTTTGTTATTTCTTTAACCCTAACCCTGCCAGACGCAGCACAGTGCATCTGTGGTGACAGCTTCACTTTGCTGCACTCTGCACACAAGTCAATGTGACAAAGTATGCAATCTGATGCATCTGGCAGGGTTTCTAGCCAAAATACCCTGGAGGGTTAGGGTTAAGCAATGAGTCTATCAATATTAACCCGAACCCTGCTAAATCCAACGAAATCCAACAAAGGTAAAAAGCTGTTGTAATTTGTTGGCTTTTGCAGTTAACACAAACTACATGGTGTGTTGGATATTGTTGTGTTCAGCAGGGTTGGAGCTAAGTGTACCTGTTTGACTTTGTCGGATTTAGCAGGGTGGAAGCTAGATATATGTGTTGGATGTGGTCATATTTAGGATGGTGGAAACATACTTCTAGTAAATGTCAATTAGATTTTGTTGGATTCAGCAGGGTAACTGCAAAATGCCAAGGCTGGTGTGTAGGTGGCACACTGCAGAATCCAACAAAATTTGCTGTTAGATTTTGTTGTATTTAGCAGGCTTCTCATTTTAGTTTTGTTGGAAATTGTTTGATTTATGAAAAAAAACATTGAAGGGGGCTAAGGTTAAAACTTTAAAATAAGTGGGCGTGTTAATATTATCCATAGAGTTGTCAAAGGGGCGTGGCTTCACGTCAATGAGCGATAGATCAATTACATCTACACATCTGAAAGACATGTTTTGATTTTGTTTTGCTTTCTTAATACTAACTGTAGGTGACAATCCTCGTCAACAATGCTGGTATCGTCACAGGAAAGTCGTTTCTGGAGTGTCCGGATCACTTGATCAAGAAAACAATGGACGTCAATGTCAATGCACACTTCTGGGTACATAAACGGCCCACTCAGCATTGACTTTCGTCAGTCCTTGCAAACCTGGATTTTGTCTGTCTGTCTGCCGTGCTGTCTGTCTGTCTATTTGCTTTGTTGATTGTTTTTGTGTTGTTTATCTACTTAATTGGTTCTACTGTTTGTAAGTTGGGTTGTCTATCTGTTGTTTGTCTCTTTTCTGAATGTTTAATTGTCTTTATATTTGTTGTCCTTTTTAAAACGTCACTTGTAAGTTTTTCTTACTCACTCATATGTATTTTTTATATTCCAAAAATATTTACACCTCTACATAACAGCACTTGTTCAGTGTTTTATTATATATTATATTATGGTTTATTTCTATTTGAAGTAAAAGGAGCCAACAGGCTGAAAACATTAGAATTTACAAACAATTACCGAGTTAAAAAGTATAAACCCAAAATATAAAAAATAAATACATCTAAATTGTTTATTTATGCATAAATTGCATAACATCCCAAACCAAAGCATAAGTTGTGCGCATTTGTGTGCAGTGGCTGTACTTGAAAGGGTTAATAAACTCTTTGGCATTTAGAGAAATGCACTCCTGAAGGCCAGATGTTTGTAAGAATTTATCAACAAATTATGAACAAAAATGTACAGAAAGTTCTAATCCACTAACTACGATCCCTAACATCCCACAGACTCTCAAAGCTTTCCTGCCATCCATGATCGCCAACAACAAGGGCCACATTGTCAACATTGCCAGTCTGGCCGGCCTCTTCGGAAACAACAAGCTGGTAGACTATTCCACAAGCAAGTTTGCTGCGGTCGGCCTGCATGAATCATTGCACTTTGAGCTGGTGTTCAGTGGCAAGACTGGAGTGAAGTCTACCTTGGTCTGTCCGTACTTCATTGACACAGGGATGTTCAGCGGGGTTAAAGTTAAGTAAGTATGCCTGAAACCTTACAAAAATACAGCGGTAGAGTAAGAAGGAGTGATGAGTCATAACAAACACATTTTAATGGTATTACATGTTTTCGTTATCCTGTCAAATCCTGGCACCCTAGCTAGGTGCAGAGAAGCCCCTTGGATTTGTAAACACCACACAGTCTTACAAGAGAATTGTTACAACCTCAGTGATATCTGGCTTTCATTTTTCCTGACCAATAGATCGCCCAAGTCTACGGTCATTACAGCTTCTCCTTGACTGACGTGTCACCTCATGACTATCGTGACATCATGACTATTCTACAGTTCAAAAAATTGGTATTTCCATTCAAAGCAGTGAATGTGGTACCTTAGCAAAAACAGCTGTACCGCAAACAATACCTCCTGTTTTGTCCCTGAGACTGAAGGGTCATCTATACCCTTCAGAAGTTTTTGTCCAATGCCTGCAAAAAGATGTTCTGTATTTATAGTCATCAGCATCCCCTCACTCACAGGTGGCTCATCTATAGACCATGTCCCCTTTTCTTTTTTTCTGTGCACTTTGTTGATACAGAGATTCATTGCTGACACTGCCATTGCTTAAACCGTCCTACGTTGTTAAGAACATCGTTGATTCTGTCCTCCTTGAAGAGCAGATGTGCATACTGCCCAGACACTTGGCTCTAGCAGTCATGCTGAAATAGTAAGTGGAGTTCTGTCAATAATTTCACTACCAAATGAAGCCGTGTCGTACTGAATTTTTAAGGTAAAAATTACCCCAACATGGGTCATTTGTAAAATTTAATTCCAGTGTAAACAGCCCAAGAAATTCCATCTTCACATTGATTACGCGGTACCCGCTGCTGCATTGGATTCGAATCGGCCAGTCGACCCCCGCAAGCTCGGTGGTCGAGTGGTTAAGACGTCTGCACTAATAAGCAGGAAGTTGTGGGTTTGAATCCCGCCCAAGTAAGCCTGTGAAATTTAGTTTTACTCATCTCTGATTTTGTCGTTGCAGCTGGATACCAGAGAAAGCCAAACGGCATCTTTACAGTCAGTTTGGCTTTGACGAGTGCATGGCGTCCTTTGTGGGGAGAGGCAAAAGTGACTGAAGCGACCGAGTTGAAGTCCTTGGTTCAAATTGTCCAGACTCAATTTTTGGTTTTCCAAATTAGTTTTTCAGCATTGCAATAGTACTAGTTTGCAGATATGGAATGTGCAATGTATCTTGATTTGAACAGCTCATTTTTTTGGTCAATTTGTGATAATTTTTAATTCTTGGAGAAGGATTATATTTTGATACTTGAAACCCTCCTGTTCTCGGGGCCAAAATCGACCCAGCTGCTGTACAGATCAAAACCTATCAAATTTCAGATTGAAACACACACAAACTGTCAGAGTTGGTGTTTAGAGATTTTGATAGGCTGTGATAGTTATAAGTATAGGAGGGTTAGCTAATAAGATATTGGTAAAAGGGAAATAATTATACCAAAATTGTCACTTCAGCCACTCTGAAAAGGGGATTTTTGCTTTCATAAAAAGAATTACAAACAATCGTTAATACTTGTACAAGAGTTCGAAGAAAATGAATATACACAGGCTATTGAGTTTATATACATAATTTCATGAGAGTAACTATTGATAAACGTTGCTATAAAGACCGTGCAGGGGGTGCCCTCATTGAGGGTTGATTTGTTATTCACATTTAATGACAATGAAAATACAAAATGAATGTACATGCCAATCACAGATGATCAAGGACGCAACCTCAATGTGACATTGGCTATTTGAGCATGGTTATGTTTGCTATTTGAGCATGGTTATGTTTGCTATTTGAGCATGGTTATGTTTGCTATTTGAGCATGGTTATGTTTGCTATTTGAGCATGGTTATGTTTGCTCGTTATTGTTGGGGCTATCAAGTCAGAAATTCATTCATACCAAAAGGACTTCTTGAAATGGTTTGGATTTGTTATCAAATGAATAGTATTCACTGCTTTTGACAAGTGCTATTATTAAGAGAATTTTTGTTCCATCTTTTTTTCTTTTAATTTTTGAGGCCTCTATGTATTTTGCAATATATTTATTTTTGGATGATGTCATTTATGAACAACTTAAATTTGCCTTCTTTTTTTTGAATGATTAGGAAAATGCCAGTCCAGTCGTGTATCGTGTTCTGTTGTTGGTTCTGGATCAGTATCAGTCGTTATAATGCCATCATTCAGTGCAAGTTTCTTGAGGGCGCTATATACACACAGCGGCAAATTCCATGAAATGACATTTTGATGGTTTACAGGCTGTGTTCTGTCAAGCATTACATTAAACAAAATGAAGAGTACCAGGGCCATTTCTCAAAACTGGCCTTGGCCTTGGCTTTGGCTTTAGCTTTGGTCTTGGCTTTGGCCTCAGCTGTACCCAGCTTTATTGCTAATCTAAACCCTTGAAACGTTTATACAATGAACAGGCTCACACTATGGGTAACTGTCACCACAAGGAACAGCCGGACTTATTTAACCTTTGGAGGGCCCTAACATGCACAAAGTGGCAGAGCCATAGATGGAGTCGTGACATGAGGGGTCCCAAGCATTGGACTAAACATGGTGGACTGGATTATGCATCAGTGCACATGGACAATTGGTAAACAAAGCCGCGAATCCGTACACATAGTAAGCGGCCGGCCATCTTTGGGCCAATGTCGGAAGTTGTGGCAACTTCTATCTTTTTATCTGCAAAGTGGATGAAAGGTCTGCCACAGGAAATTCATGTCAGAGATCGTCAGTTTTACACTTCTAAATTTTGCCATGATGCAGTTGAACAGCATGCAAGCGTACTAATTTATTGCATATTGCAAATTTTAAAACTGTTATCCAACTTGACCTTCCTGAAAGCGTTTCTGCCATGTCATTATGATGAATGTTAACTACAAAATTGAACTTTGGAATAACTTCCAAGCTTGAAATAAAATAAACATTAAAATTAATAATTGTGCTGTGTGTCAACTGTCTTGTCCCTCCACACCCCCCCCCCCCAAAAAAAAAGAAGTGTTTTGAGAGCAGACGTCATTTGTTTCAATTGCCTTTAGTGCGCAGTTATTATGTGGGGTAAGGTGCATTTTGCCGGAAACCTTTTTCCATAGAATTGTGGTATGTATGAACTTTGATACACCGCTACAGACTGCTTTATAACCCGCGATATATTTAGGCTGAACTTTTCAAGTATCGTTAAGGAAGAGCTGACCTTGGGCAAACACGATAGTGGATCATTCAGGGTCTCTTTGGCTTGAGCTTGGGATGTCTGGAGTACACACAACCCACACCATGGGTCAATATACATGTATACAGTGATAGGTATGTAGACGGCGCTCTAGAAATATTGCTGCTCAAAATGAGGGGCGAGGGTGTTGTCGTTTTCTTTCTCGCGCTCTGGTATTTCGCTGAATCTTTTTTCAAGGGCTGTTTTGATCTGTTTGTCCCTTCGTCCTGGCGCGAACCGAAAGATGTAAGGGGCGAGGTGGCTCTTGTGACGGGCGGCGGGGCTGGTTTGGGCCGCCTGATGGCTATCGAGTTGGCCAAACGAGGAGCGACAGTCGTGATCTGGGACGTCAACCAACACAGCAACGAAGACACGGCGAGAATTATCAGGGAGTTGGACGAGGGCTGGGTGCACGCTTACACGGTGGACGTGAGTAAGGCGGACGCTGTGTACAAGGCAGCAGAGAAGGTACGGCAGGAGGTGGGAGATGTGACCATGCTGGTGAATAATGCTGGGGTTGCGCACTACAGACCGGTCTTGGAGTGCTCGGATCGGCTGATCCAGAAAATGGTGGACGTCAACGCTGTCTCGCACTTTTGGGTGAGTGTAAAGATGGAGGGCGGGGTTGTCTCGAAGCCCCACCCCATGCCAATCCCATTTTAATTCATTAGTCTATCCTCAGCCTCCATTCCAACTCCTCGAAAGGGGTGAATTCAGAGATTGTGAAGGGGGGGCCCTATTTCAAAAACCGCTTCCTCTTTCTTTTTCAAAAAATAGACCGCCATTTTCAAAAAAGCAGCTATATTTTGTCTCGGGAGTCCATTCTGATCGTCCACGGTCAATGATTAATATCCTACAGCTTCTCAAGACCTTCCTGCCAGCTATGAAAGCCGCGAACTACGGCCATATCGTGACAATCGCCGGTACAGCCGCCTACTTCCCAATCAGGCATATGGGAGCCTATACGTCCAGTGTCTGTGCCGCAGTGGGGATCCATGACGCCATACAGGTCGACCTGACGTTCGAGAACAAGACGGGAATTAAAATGACCCTGGTTTGCCCGTCCTTGGTCGCTACCAATATGATATTGGGCCGCATCAACTATGGGTAAGATGTGGGAGAACTAACTGGGTGCATACGAGCGAGAGATTGCAGGGTTTATAACTTTCTGTACATCTGTCTGTGAACTCCCAGCAAAGAAATCCCAAAACAGTGTTGGGGAAAATTTGGGAGGAGGTATTCAACAATGGTTTCCCGTAATAACTAATTTTGAAAGAAAAATATTTTGGAACAAAAAACACTGTGCACTCTATTTGGTCTTGGTAAAATATATTGTACTACGCGCGAAGATTGATACGTATTAATACTGTATAGGAATTGGAAGCGACCGCTCCTAATTCCAAACTTGAAACTTATTAAATCTGTCACTCATTGTCTCTTGATTTGTTAGTAAAATGTCCCATTGTAAAGCTCATAACTTAAATAATGTTAACGAATTAAAAATTAAATTTCCAAATTTATTTTTCATGGTGATACAAGCATTAACATAGCAGCTTCAAAGTTTGATCTGGAGGGTCGTACATTTGTTTCCCAACAAATCCTTCTTGTCTAATTTTTGCTTTCAACTTCAATACAGAAATGCCACCATCACGTCGCCCGAAGAAGCGGCGAAGACCATTGTTGAGGGCGTGCTTCTCAACAAGCGCATGGTGTGTGTACCCAAGAGGGTTCTCATTTACACCATCCTTAAAAGGTGAGTTCGTCTTTTCAATGAGCCTTTAAATTAGAAAAAACGCAGGGCCTAATGTGGTTTGTCACAGAGAGATATATAGTTTTACATGTTGATCAGATTGACGACCGAAATAATAATGGAAACTTTGACTTCAACTTTGATTGTTGGTAAAGCATATGATGCACGATATGGGGCAGAGGGAACCCCCCCCCCCCCCCCCCCCTCTCTTTTGTGTTGGTCATTGTGTTCCCGGAATCTCAGGAATTCTTTTCAGATCTCTAGGGGGGGGTGTGTTAGGTAGCAGTAGTCTGGAGAGTGTATAGGTTATAGGGACAAAAGGGGGGTACCCCGGCTGCCCCATATCGTGCTGGGTATATGGTAAAGATAAACTAAGGAGTCCGGGGCTAGACTCGTCAGTGTTTGGTACCAAGACGCTCACATAAAAAGTGATCGTAAATTCGTGAGACTTGCACGCTCTATATAGACTGATCCATTACGCTCCACCTCTTGCCGTATTGACCAATCACAGCCGCGATCATGGCCCGACAAAGGGGGTTTTCGAAACCCTGGCTTCGTCTCCGCCTTCGGCTTCGTCTCCGATTTCTGAATAACTGATAAGCAAACCAAATGGAACTATTCAGTTATTAAGAAATCGGAGACGGAGACGAAGCCGAAGGCGGAGACGAAGCCGAAGGCGGAGACGAAGCCAGAGTTTCGAAAAAAAACAAAGTCTCAACATTCGTGATTGACGTGTGGCGCGCTTGTGGCGCGCGCAGCTCTGAGTGGTCAATGCATCATTGGGTGGGGGCTTAATAGATCGGTCTTTAAAAAGTGTATTGATAAAATTTCTACATTTTTATCATTATTGAATACAGACTGAAATAAGTTATAGAACATGGCCATTAATGTAAAGATTTACAATGTTCAAATATGTGGCATTTCTTGTTTTCCCCTGTGGCAACTTTCTCTTTCAATATTCAGCATGCTCCCGGTGAAATTTCTTGTGAGAATGCTGCGGTACCGTAAGATCGAAGATCCACTCATCGACAAAGAAGGCGCAAGATATTACGCCACGGATGACGAGGAAAGTGACGAGAGCGATCAGGAAGCTGAAGTTTTGAAGTAACCAGACGGCCGTTGCATGTCACCTTCCGCTGACAAATTGTGACTGAGCATTTTAAAGGTCACAAGCACACGAGCACAAGCCAAATTTTGTTCTATTCTAGTTTGTGATTTTTACTAGCTTTCACGCGTAGCTCGCCTCTCGAAACATTTCGAAGACTGCTTGTCGTGCTTGACATGTTTGTTTCTGTTGTGATTATGATTTAAAATCTTTTAAAGTTTTCAATTCATTAGTGGCTTGTGGAGGGAATAGGATGGGAAATTAAGCCAAGAAAATGACATTTTCTGTGATTTTCCTTCATTTATGTGCCGTGCTAAAGTTTTAGTCGTTAGTCCCACACTGACCCACCCTCGATACATTTTGGCTAAATAGTGCAAAAGTCTACATGTATTAAAAATAGAAAAAGAAAAACTAGAAGTTGGTTAGTTGAATGCTGATACAGGCATATACATTATGCGCAAGTCATTCCTATGTATTAGCATGTGAAGACCACTTAACAAGCTTGACGACACGTAGACGAGTATATGGATATAGAAATAAGATGGTACTCACGGAAATTAGAGTTGGTGTTGAATTTTCAGCCCTAATCTGCCTTCCTCAGGGCTTTTGGCTGACAGTTTGAATGCGGGAAAATCCCACCGTGATTCAGACTTTTAATGAGTATTGAGGTAGGTGAAAACTGTAAGGATTGAGAAAACCTCAGTGTTTGATTTCACATCTGCGTAGCAAAGAGACACATTATCTTCAAATCTCGGAAAATCAATGAGAAGACGGAATTTGTGTCGGGGATGATGTAAATTAGAACAGAGATTTTTCTCTTTTTGCCCTAGCCTGACGTAACATATGAAGCACTGTATAGGGCCTACTCAGTGCTTTCCGAGAGATTGTGAAAAAATTCACAGGCTTACTCGGGCGGGATTGGAACCCACGACTTCCTGCTTACTAGCAGGACAATTAAAACTTTTTGTTATTTTTATTCTAATTATTCTTATAATTACTATTATTTTTTATTATTATTATCAAGGAGTATTGATAAGTAATGTATTATTGAGTAAATACATGCGTACCATTCACGAGAAATGTTGTGACCAGTTGGTGGCAGCACATACACTTGACATCACAATTTGACATCACCTTGACTAAGCATGCGCATTGCCTCATTGCTCCCTGGTTTTTGGTTTTTGACACTAGGGAGTCTTTCAGTAAGTACCTAAGTTCACACAAACGAGACATTTCCTGCATATCTACTTTACTATGGAATTCCATTGCTGCCATTTACGCGGCGCATTTGTGGCAGTGTTACTTGTGTCCGCAGCCGTTTGCGCCGTCAACGGCGCATAGTCGCGTCGTACAATCGGATAGTCGCGCCATGCCGTCGCATAGTCGCGTCGTGCCGTCGGATAGTCGCGTCGTGCTGTCGCGTCGTACCGTCGCATAGTTTTGTACTGTTTGTATAGGGCCGTCGGATAGGGGCCGACGGCACGACGCGACTATGCGATGGCACGACGCGACAATGCGACGGCACGACGCGACTATGCGACGGCACGACGCGACTATGCGACGGCACGACGCGACTATCCGACGGTAGACGCGACTATGCGCCGTTGACGGCGCAAACAGCTGCGGACCCAAGTAAAGGCCGGTTCATACTTCACGCGAATGCGAATGCGAAGCGAATTTGACGTCATGAAACATTAGCGGCGAGTTGAAATGTGTTCAACTTCTGCGAATTCGTAGCAGCGCGAATAATTGGCTTCGACGTCATAAATTCGCTTCGCATTCGTATTCGCGTGAAGTATGAACCGGCCTTAACACTGCCATAAAATGCGACGCGTAAATGGCAGCAATGGAATTCCATAACTTTTCAGCCATAACATTTTTTTCGGGCTAACGCGAAATTTGACGAATTCGACACACCGTGTCCAATTGATCTATAAGTTGAAACAGTTATTTTGTTGCCATTCATTTTATATCAGGCCTATCAACTATAGGGCTTTTCAGTTCAAGCCATTGGGCCTAGTTGGTTTAGGATTTTACCGTTCGCTAGATTCAGGATGAAGCCTTATGTCCGAGTAGTGAAGATGTAAACATTGTGTCTGTTTGAAGACAAAACTGAAATACCTGTTCTTGTATTATGCTATCATTTTTGTTTCTGGATTATTTTGTGCAAAGTTTAGCCCGGTGTTTAATATTAACTCAGTTGATCAGTTAGTATTTCCTTAAGCTAAATTTTAAACAAAAAACACTCCCTCCCCCCCCCCCCAAAAAGAACAACTAAACAAAATCGCGTTTGAGCCATGTGGCACGAATGATAAGATCAGCGGTGTCGCTAGACCATTTTAAATGGGGGTGTGCCATCGCACTGAATTTTGCCGACGGGGGTTGAGCAAGAAAACAAATAGGGGGAGGGGGAGGGAGGGGGAGGGGGAGGGGGAGGTAGGGGGAGGGAGGGGGAAGTAATGGGGGGGTCATCACAATTTTGCCAACTGGTGTAACAAAAAAAAGTGGCCCGAAAAAGATTACCGTCCGGTTAGGGTGGGGGGGGGGGCAGAAATGTTATTTCGTTGAGTGTGCCACGGTTTGGGACTTATTTTGAATACTTACGTTCTCACGGTACTATCATACTGTGTGCATTTTGCCGGACCGAGACGCGATTTCGGCAACAGCGACACGAATTTGCCGGCAAAATCAACAAATGGGGGTGTCACCCCCCCCCCCCCCCCCCCCCCCCGACGCCCGTGGATATAACAGCCTAAAGGGGAATCAGGTTGGTGTTGTGGTCATCCGTACGCAAGGTTTTTTTAACAAGTTCTCAGTCCATGACACTCCAGATGACCACGTACTCATAAGCATGCCCTCAGGCGCGGATCCGGGGGGGGGGGGGGGGGGGGGGGGGGAATCGAACCCCCCCCCCCCCTGCTCGTTGCCAATTTTGTTTTTCTTTTCTTGTAGGGGCCTACGTCTAAAGTTGAAAACTAGAAAAGCAGAAACCCTACAGGTCTTATTTTGCCTATGGGTAAGAACAAAACAAAGAGTTTAAATGGCGCCACCAACCGTGAGAAAGTGTGTCAGCCCCCCCCCCCCCCCCCTTGTAAATTTTTTTCGCAGACGAAACATTTTGGGAGTCACCTTTCTGGGCAAATTTCAGAACCCCCCTCTGCAAAAAAACCCTAGATCCGCCCCTGGCCCTCCATCCAGTGCGTGTACAGTCACACAACTTTTTGAGGTCAGATTTTTATCTCCTGCAAATTTACATCAACCAACTGATTGCTGGTCAACAGTACGTAGTTTTAGAACTCAGACAATACAAACAAATCGAACTCATTAGTACAGCAAGACAAGCACCGAAAAAATATATATTTTAAAGAGATGAGCAAAGGTTACAAATTACACTGGTGTGTGCACAAGGGGGGTGTTGCACAGTACGTGGATTATATCTGAATTTCATGAATTCCTTTCAAACATGGCCGCTACGAAAGGCTTTCGCCTCCTTCTCTTCGCCATCTTCTACTTCACACAGTCTTTCTTCAATGCCTGCCTCGATCTCTTCGTGCCTTCATCCTTCCGCCGCCGAGGGAAGAACGTAGCGGGTGAGATCGTGCTAGTTACGGGCGGCGCGGCTGGGCTGGGCCGCTACCTCGCGCTGGGATTCGCCAAACGGGGCGCTACAGTTGTGATCTGGGACTTGAACCCACAAGGCAACGAGGAAACGGCACGCATGATTCGCGAGCGCGGGGGCGAGGCACGTGCGTACACGGTGGACGTGAGTAAGGCGGACGCTGTGTACGCGGCAGCGGAGAGAGTACGGCGGGAGGTGGGGGATGTGACCATACTGGTGAACAATGCCGCGATAGCGCACTACAAACCCGTGTTGGAGTGCTCTGATGACATCATACAGAAGACCATTAATGTCAATGCTGTCGCACATTTTTGGGTAAGAAATTCCACGTGCAAAACCTACAGACATGACGGACTCAAACAAAGACAGACCCCTCCCCACCAAAAAGGAAACAAAATAAATAAATACTAAAAATAATAATGACGAGGATAAACTGATTCACCGCCATTTTTAAATTAGGAATCAATAGACGCTGTTGTTTCATAAACAACCAATAATTATCGTGGACCATTCATCTGATGTCACGTTTGACGACACGTGTTCCTTTCGCGTTTCGGCTGTATCTTTATTGTTGATAAAAAAATAGGAAAATCTCCACAAAGCTGGCAGCTAGTGCAAATGATCTATTACCGCAAATCGACCAACCAATAAACCAATCGGACCCACGTGAAAGAGCTTCAACCCGGTAAATCATACATGAAGGCCTATACTTTTTATTATATTATTGTCCTTTTGTCTTAGTTTGTATATCTGTGGTTATATGTGTATTTTATATGACCCCTCTTTGTTGTATTTTATGTTTTTAGCTTGCACATTGTTTATATCTTACAGTTGCTGTTTTTTCTACTTTAATCTCTATTTCTGTCATATTCTTATATATTTAGCTAATTCTATTTAATTTCAAATCAATTCAAACTCTGCACTATGACCATCTGCTCCCTTGATTCTCGGTGGACGTTTTCCCAATTGGGAGTTTTGCTGACTTCGCCGGGAATAGATGTTCATGGTGTAGATTGCTTTTAATTGGCTTTTCCGAAATCCTTCGGAAAAGGCTTTGTTTTTGTTCTTATTTTTTTTTTTCTTCTTCTTCTTCTTCTTCTTCTTCTTCTTTGTGTTCGGACGTGTTTCGATCGAGCTCCGGAAAAGTAAGAATATTTCAGCTTTTAGACCCTGTTAGGTCCCCGTTTTTATACTGTTGTATTCCGTTTTATTTATAGGTCTAACTAGACCGTCCTCCTTCTGTCGGGTGTTATCATTTTAGAGTAATTTTACGTTCATTTTGCATTTCATTTCGTTCATTTCTCGCTGTGGCTGGTCACCATGACCAGTCAAGCGAACACATCTGTAAAGGCTCAGCCGAGCGTGCCCTCGGCTGGCCCGAGCGTACCCTCGGTTGGGCCTACTAAGCCTATTGACATTCCTGACGAGCCGTTCAGGAATGTCACTAGGAACAATGGAATTTCTTTCAGGGCGGCTGACAATGTCTCCGTTCAATCATACATGGCCGCCATTACTAAAATCCTGAATCCCAAAGATATTCTTTCCGCTTCACGCATCTCAAATGGCCGAATTGCCATCTATCTCAGCTCGAGAGAGGCAGTCGTCGATGCAGTCCAACAACAGGAACTTGCATACGACGGCTCCTTTCTCGAGCTGACACCTCTTGTCCGCCCAACCACCCGTCTTACACTTTCTAACGTATACCCGGAAATCCCGAACGGAGTCATTGCGGCCAACCTGTCATCCTTTTGTAAGGTGGTGTCGCAGATCCGACCCATTCCCCTGGGACTAAAGACCAAAAATCTCAATCATATAATGAGTTTCCGAAGGCAGGTACAGGTCCTACTCAACCCCAATGTCATCCCTCCCGACCACATCAATTTTAATTTTTCCGGTACCAACTATAGAGTCTTTTTATCCACGGAGTCGGTGCGCTGCTTCAATTGCGGCGAATTCGGCCATATCAGCCGAGCCTGCAAGAAGCAGAAGCCCGCCCGTGGGGACGACGGTGACGGGGGCGAAATCAACCCTCTCAACCCCCCTCCTGTCTTCGTCAAACCCGTCCCCAAATCCGATCCCAGACACCCACCCAAACGCTCCAAACCCAACCAGCCTGGCTCCGCCTCCCCTCCGCCTCCGGGGTCGACTCGTCGGTCGGAAGTTCCGACCGCCGGGTCGTCCTCTTCCTCGGGCGGGGACCCCAAGGGGTCCCGGCCTGAACCCGCACCGCGCGCGCTCCCCTCCCGGCCAGCCGGGGGCTCTACGGGGCCCCCGTCCGTTGCGCCCCGCGCATCGGACACGGCCGGGCCGGGTGTGCCCTCACCGGGCACGGCGGCTGCAGCGCACGCCCCCGGCGGGGGCGGAGTCCGGGCTCCCCCTACCAACCCTCCCTCCAATCCCCCCGAAGTGCCGTCGATATGGGGTTCTCCCCCTCCACTCTCAAGATCCTTTTCCGATGTCGTTACTAAACGCAAACAGACTTCCCCCACTCCTGTCTCCGATTCCCCCAAACTCGTCCCCCTCCATTCACCCTCCCCCCGCAGAAAACTTGCCCGGAAACAGCAGAGCCCCATGTCGACGGCTTCGCCCACCCTCACCCTTGCCCTCAATTCCCAATCCTCCTTCCCACCCACCCCCCTCGGTGGTTCCCAAACCCCCATGCCGTCGTCCCCGGCGTCCACCGCGGGCGAGGCCGACACCGACTCCGTGCATTGGGAGGACACTCAGACGGACGAAGACCTTCCGTCCGAAGTCCTCCCACTAACCAAAGGCCCCCTATCCCAATCATCACTCATCAAATTCCTGTCTTCGGTTAAATCCAGCAAGAGACCAGTCCAGATTGCAAGAAAATTCACATCTAATCTTCCTGGGCTGGTCAGACAACTCAAACCTCTCCGAAACAATCCCCTTCTGCAAAAAAGCATGCAGCAGAGGATTTACAAACTCGTTGCTACTTTAGATAAGTAATTTATTTTCTACTCTTATGAATGTATGTAATTCTTTGCCCGTCTTAGCAATGACACTGTCACTGCTTACCCTAAACACCGCAGGTTGCTCTGCCCCTACCAAAAACACTTCTTTCCAAATTTATATTGACCAAATCGCGTCCAACCCCGACCTAGTTCTTTTACAAGAAACATATAACCTTAATGAAAATAGCCCTTGCTGGAACACGTGGTCCTATACCCCCTTTTGTTCTCCCGGGCCCAAAGGCTCGGGAGTAACTACTCTTATTAAAAACAATAATAACAATATTGAAATTATTTCTGCTAGCGCCATCTATGATGGCCATATTCTTTATAACGAAATTAAATATAACAACACGATTTATCACATCTATAATACCATTATTCCCCAACAAGATAAATATGCTCTCCTGGCCATTGATCAATTATTGGACCACTGTTCCGGCTGCGGTGACGGTGTCATTGTGATCGGAGGTGACTTTAATTGTACTGAAAATCCGGCTATTGATCGTCTGTGTATGCCGATCGAGCACAGACCCAAAGTTGCCATGGCTCTCAGGGACGCTGTCAATGCATTGTCTCTTTGTGACGCCTGGCGCAGGCTGAATCCCCTTGACCAAAAATTCACCTGGCTGAGGAATAATCCCGCTAAACTATGCGGGATCTCCAAAGCCAGGTTGGATCGCTTTTATGTCCCTCCTAATCTCATCTCCTCCATTCACACCTGTTCTATTCTCCCTTGTTCTCTCTCCGACCACTGCGCTGTTACACTAACTATCAAAATTCCTTCCCACACTCCGAGGAGCAGCGCCTATTGGCATTTCAACAACTCGCTCCTCGGAGATAACAATTACCGCAACATTATTATAGATTTTTGGACTCAGTGGAGAGAACAAAAGTGCGACTTTCCGAATCTCGCCGCTTGGTGGGACTTCGGAAAGTTGCACATCAAATCCCTCAGCCAAATGTACGGTTCAAAACTGGCCAAAGAAAAACGGCAAGCTTTCTTGGAAATAAATCGCAAAATAGACGAAATTCAGTCTGCGCCAGACTTAACGCCCGAAACTAGAGAAACTCTAAACGAACAAAGGAATCACTTAAATTTTCTCCTTAAAACTGAAGCCCAGGGCGCTCTTGTCAGATCTCGTTTCAAACATCTTAACGAAACTGACTCGTGCTCTACTTACTTCTTTAACCTGGAAAAATCTAATTCTCTATCGAAAAACTTTTCTCACATTCTTTTACCCTCTGGAAATATATCTGAAAACCCCTCTGACATTAAAACGCATGTTCGCAACTTCTATAAAAACCTCTATAGCCGAGTCCCCACTGACAAGAGCGCCCTCAGTCAGTTATTAAAAGATGTCAGCGAGCTCGACTCCGAAGATTCAGAGGACCTTGAGCGTCCTCTGTCTATTGAAGAGCTCGAGCTCGCCGTCAAGCAACTTGGCAAAGATAAAGCACCCGGACTAGACGGCCTCACTTCAGAATTTTTTCAATCCTTCTGGCCTGTCCTAAAAAATGACTTTTTATCTGTCCTCGAATCTTCCATCCAATCTGGCTATTTGCCCCATTCCCTCCGGAAAGCAGTTATCACCCTGCTTCCCAAGAAGGGGGACCTGGCCGACATTGCCAATTGGCGGCCGGTCTCCCTTCTCAACACTGACTACAAAATCTTTGCCAAGTTGCTTGCTAATAGGCTGAAACAGTGCATTGGCAGCGTCGTTGGTGAAGACCAAAGCTACTGTGTCCCCGGTCGTTCCATCCATGACAACATAAATCTAATCCGTGACGTCATCTCATACTCAAATTTTAACGATACCCCCCTCGCCGTGATCAACTTGGATCAAAAAAAGGCCTTCGATAATGTTGATCACGGCTATCTCTTTGACACCATGAGAGCCATGGGCTTTGGGAAAAAAATCATTTCATATATTCAAATTTTGTACGGCGGCGCCGAGAGCCTTGTTAAAGTGTGTGGTTCCCTGACGGCCCCCTTCTCATTTGAGAAGGGGATACGTCAGGGATGCCCGCTCTCGGGGCTGCTGTACTCTATCGCCATAGAACCCCTTTTAACTACCCTCCGAAAGAAATTAGCCAATCAGGCCTTTCGTATTCCTAATACCGATTTTTCGTGCGCCGTGTCGGCGTACGCAGACGACATTTCCGTTTTCGTCACCTCCGATCCGGGCTTCATAGCAGTCGAAGAGGCCTACGGCCTCTTCGCAAAATCCTCTGCTGCTTGTCTAAACACTCAGAAGTCCCAGGGTCTCTGGGCCGGTTCTTGGACCGGACGAAGCGACAAACCCCTACATTTTTCCTGGAATAGTGAAGGTCTCCCCTTCCTTGGAGTACACTTAGGAAATTCGAATAAATACGTCCAACAAAATTGGGAAAAATGCAAAAATAAACTTAATAAAACCCTATCTTCTTGGTCGCGCCTTTTTTACGCGCTCTCTTTCAAAGGAAAAATTTTAATTGCTAATCAACTTGCCGCTTCCAAAATGTTTCACTCCCTTGCTGTTCTCTCCCCTCCGGCCAATCTCCTAAGTGAACTCCAAAATGCCCTTGTCGACTTCGTCTGGTCCAACAAGAGACACTACCTAACAAAGGAAACCTTATATAAACATCCCGACAAAGGAGGACTGGGTCTCGTGTGCCTCCAAGCACGCATGTTCGCTTTCAGACTTACCACAGTCCAACGATTACTTAATCTCCATTCCCATCCCGCCTTCTTTTTGATCAGCCACTTTTTCAGGCAATACCAAAAACTCGGTTTTGATTTCAACCTTTTTCACCTCGACACCGACCCTAAATTTTATACTAGCATCCCAGTTTTCCACAGTGAACTCTTGCGTGCTTGGACGGCGTCCGGAGCTCGAATCGAAACACAGCCTGATTCTATCAACCATGTTTACAATTTGCCCTTAAATTGCCCTTTTTTGAGCGATACAGCTGAAGGTGGGGGACCCCTTCCCGTGCGTCTCGCGGCGTGCGGAGTCAAACTCGTCCGCCATCTTCTGGATCTCATCACCGGCCTATGGATCGAACCCCGCACCTTCATCACTTTTTCTCGAGGACTCAGACCTCCCTCTCTACGTCTTCTGGATCTGGACATTCAACGTCTTCACACTAAGCTCATCCTTCAATCTCCAACTCTGTTCTGCGAGGAAGGATGTACCCTACCACCTTCCGTCCTTCAACACATCTCTGCTCTTCCGGACTGTCCAGTACTTTTCAACCTACCCTCCTACGACAATGGACTCTCCGCACCATCCAAAATTCTGTATGCCATCCTCAACGAGGAGCTCAATCATCTATCTAGTCTCTCCTCTCATTGGCATAAACTGGGATTTATCAACTCTTCTACTAAACTCCAATGGAGAAACGTCTATCAACTTCCTACCTCCAAGAAAGAGGGCGATCTTCAATTCAAGCTTTTCCACAACTTTCTGCCCTCGCTCACCGTCTTACATCATCTGAATCCCGACATCTCTCCTACCTGCGGATGGTGCGGAGAGAGGGGCTCGATCCATCATCTCTTCATCACCTGTCCTGCTATACAACCTGCTCTCAACCTGCTACACTCACTACTCCACCGTTTACTGCCTACTCTCCAACTCAACTTCGACCTCTACTGGGCGCTGATTCCGCACGCTAAGGGACGCAAAAAGGAGGCGGTTCGTCTAGCTAACTTCCTCATCATCAGCTGCAAAAATATTATCTACTACTTATATCGTACTTCCCGGTTTGTTGAACCCCTTCTTATCTGGCAGCATCGCCTGAAAAACAAAATTCTCATCGATTTTGCTTTCTATAAATTGTCTGATAATATAATTGCTTTTTGTCATAAATGGGCTGTAAATAACGCCCTCCTCACTTGTAATAAGAACGCAGTGACATGGTTTATCTAAAGAAATAGTTTAATTTTTTTTTTTGCCGGGGTGGTCGCTAGCCCGAGTCCTGGATAGCTGTTCGCCTTAGCTTAGGTGTGACGTGTTCCGGCTCTGCCACTGGGACTCGGGCTGGCCCCCCCCTCTACCATCAACAATTATGTCCCCAATTGTTTATAATTGTGACATGGTTGTCCCCCCCCCCCTTCCTCCTCACCTCTCTGACCCCTCTCGGTCCACCCTCCCCCTCCCAGGGTCCATCCAGGACCCTACCCCTTTCTCTCCCTTCTTTTTCTTTCGCCTATCCCTTTGGGAGCCGCCGGAGTGGGCCATATGGCCCACACCCAGTTTTCTGGTGGCTCCCCCCCCCCCCGGGATCCTCGGCGGGGTCAGCCAAAATCGTGCTGTTTCCCCGGCCGTACAGGATCCCCCTTTTTCTCCTTTCCCTTGCTCCCTTGCATAAATTAATTAGTTTTTTGTTTCTAATGTTTTCCAATTTTGAAAGTATTCAGATTTATAGTTTACTTTTGTGAATTACTTTATTGTATTTAAAGTAAAATGTTGTGATATATTGGTTTACTTTTTGTATTATTTATAAGTTAATTAAAGTGCAAGTTGTCACGTGTAATGATTTTTTCCTTGTGAATTAGTGGTTTTCCTTAGTTTACCAAATAACAACTGTATGAGTTTTCCGTTCACTATCCTTTTATTTGTATATTATTTAAATTGTATATATATATTGTTTACACATTGTACTGTTCTCATTTGAAATAAAGTTTTCATTTGAAAAGTCAAAAAAAGTCTTCTTCTTCTTCTTCTTCTTCTTCTTCTTCTTCTTCTTCTTCTTCTTCTTCTTCTTCTTCTTCTTCTTCTTCTTCTTCTTCTTCTTCTTCTTCTTCTTCTTCTTCTTCTTCTTCTTCTTCTTCTTCTTCTTCTTCTTCTTCTTCTTCTTCTTCTTCTTCTTCTTCTTCTTCTTCTTCTTCTTCTTCTTCTTCTTCTTCTTCTTCTTCTTCTTCTTCTTCTTCTTCTTCTTCTTCTTCTTCTTCTTCTTCTTCTTCTTCTTCTTCTTCTTCTTCTTCTTCTTCTTCTTCTTCTTCTTCTTCTTCTTCTTCTTCTTCTTCTTCTTCTTCTTCTTCTTCTTCTTCTTCTTCTTCTTCTTCTTCTTCTTGTGTGCAGACGTGTTTCGATCGAGCTCCGGAAAAAGTAAGAATTTTGTAGCTTTTAGACCTTGTACGGTCCTAGTTTCTTTACTAGGTTTCTCCTCCTGTTACATAGATACTGCTAGATCAAGTTCACCCTGTCAGGTTTCCTAATTTTCGTGTAATTTTGGATCTGTTTTTAACATTTCACTGTATTGGTTTTTCGTAGGACTGGCCATCATGGCCAGTCGGGCGGAACCGCCTATTCATGGCCAGCCGGCCGTGAGCACGGCGTTGGGCCCCTCTACCTCACGTCCTATTGTTCCTGGTGACGAGCCGTTTAAGCAAATCACCAGGAACAATGGAGTCTCTTTCAGAGCGTCTGACAATGTTTCTATTCAAAATTATATTGATTCATTCACTGACTACATGCCTGCTAAAGACGTAATCTCTGCCTCCCGCATATCTAACGGCCGTGTTGCAATATACCTAAGAACTAGGGACGCTGTTATAGACGCTGTGCAACATGGCCTCCGTCATGGGGATTCTTTTTTTGAACTCTCCCCTCTCCTGAAACCAACCACTCGTCTAACTCTATCCAATGTGTACCCTGAAATCCCCAACGCCGTGCTCATAAATAATTTGTCCGGATTTTGTAAGGTTGTCTCTCAAATCCGGCCCATACCCCTGGGTTTTAAGAACAAGGAATTATCCCACATCATGTCATTCAGACGTAATGTTCATGTACTTCTAGATCCTAACATCACTCCTCCAGATCATATCACTTTCACCTATTCCGGAGTCAATTACCGTGTATTTCTTTCCACGGAGTCCGTTCGGTGCTTCAACTGTGGTGAGTTTGGCCACATAAGCCGCTCATGCAAAAAGAGAGCCCCCCAAAATGACGACCCCAACGACCCCCAGCACCATGATAGCCAGGTAAATCCCTTGAATCCCCCTCCCACCTTCATCCACCAAAACAAATCTGATCCCAAACACCCGTCCAAAAAATCCAAACCCTGCACGTCTGGTCCGCCCGCCCCGTCCGGCCCTCCCGCTCGTGCGGTGAGTGCCGCCCCAACGGTCGAGCGCCCAGCGTCCCATGGCGCGGGTGACTCGGCCGGGTCCGGTAAACGGGCCGTCCCCCTGGCAACCTCACCATTGAGCCCCGCCCGCTCAGGTGCGGCGGCCGGTGTCCGGGCGGACCTAGCCAAGCCCTCCACCCCAAAACCTCCCTCCAAGAAACACACCGACAATGTCTGGGGCACGCCACCCGTCCCAACACGATTGTTTTCCGATATCGTCTCTAAACGAAAACAACCAACTTCAGAACCTGCAGATGACCGTCCTCACCTAGTTCCACTGAAGTCCCCTTCACCCATGAGGAAAATGGCCAAAAAACACATCTCCCATATGAATACAGAGCACCAGATCACCACCGTCCCCGACACCCCAACCACCACCGTCCCCGACACCCCAACCACCTCCCAAGCCCTCGATGCAACCACCCCTTCTGTTTCCACCCCAATCTCTGAATTTGGCACCGATACGGACTCTATATCGTGGGAGGACACACAGATTGACGACAGTGTCCCTGCATCTGACTCTATTCCTGAGTCCATCTTCACTACTAAAGGTCCGCTCTCACATTCCCAACTCATAAATTTTCTCTCCGAGGTGAAAGCCAAAAAGAAAAAAGTCCAGATCGCAAGAAAATTCACCTTTGACATCCCGGGCCTTGTGAAACAACTTAAACCCTTGCGAAATAGTCCCCTCTTGCAAAAGAGCATGCAGCAGAGGGTGCAAAAACTGATCAGATCACTCGATGTTTAATTTCTCCCTTTCTTCATGGAAGTATATTTTCGCCATTTTCTTAACTTATTTATGGCTGTATCTTTTCTTACATTAAATACCGCGGGATGCTCCACTGCCACCCGAAGTGCATCCTTTCAAGTGTATTTAGAAAATATTTGTAATAATCCGGATATTGTCTTTTTACAAGAAACTTACAGCCTCACAGAACAATGTCCCTGTTGGAACACATGGCCCTACACTCGCATATGTGCCCCCGATTCTACTAAAGGATCGGGTGTCACCACTCTCATTAAAAACGGTACTGCTAATATTGTCGATTCCCGCGTCATTTTTCACGGGCACATCCTTTACACTAAACTTAACCTTAACAATAACATCTATCACGCTTACAATGTCCTGATTCCACAAACTGACAATGATGCCCTTCGAGCCATCAATGATCTCTTAGATCATTGCTCCCAGTGTTCCGACGGGGTCATTGTTCTGGGAGGCGATTTCAATTGTACAGAATGTCCCTCTATTGATCGTCTGCATACGCGCACTGAACATAGGTGCAAAATTTCCATGGCTCTCACTAACGCTGTCAATACGCTGTCCTTTTGTGACATCTGGCGTGGGCGGCATCCATACGATAAACACTTTACGTGGTCTAGAAAAAATCCCTCTCACCCAGGCGGAATTTCCAAAGCCAGGTTAGACCGTTTTTATTCAAATTCTAGTCTCGTTCCATCTGTGCTTTCTTGTAAAATTGTCCCCTGCTCTCTATCAGACCACTCCGCTGTTCTTCTTTCTTTGAAACCTCCCGGCGTTAGAGAAAGGGGAAGTGCCTATTGGCATTTTAATAACTCTCTTTTACAAGACAAGGTTTATATTGACATAATTAATTCCTTTTGGAAAGACTGGAGAAATCAAACGCATGATTTTTCCGATCTCGGGTCCTGGTGGGATCTTGGAAAGATTCACATCAAAACCATAACTCAAATGTACAGCACTAAAATTGCCAAAGAAAAACGCGAAAAGTTCGCTAAAATTAACCAAACTATTGATGACTTGCAGTCCACGCCGGATGTCACACCAGAAACTCTTGAGGTTCTTCGTGAGCAAAAAAATAACTTAAATACTCTCTTAAAAATTGAGGCGCAGGGTGCCCTCGTCAGATCCCGTTTTCAACATACTACTGAAGTCGACTCTAGCTCTTCATATTTTTTCAACTTAGAAAAGTCTAATTCTATGTCTAAAACATTGTCTCATATACGGCTAACTTCGGGGTCAGTCACCGAAGACCCCGCCGAAATTCGGCATCACGTCCGTGAATTTTACTCTTCATTATACTCACGTCGGGCGTCTGACGAGGGCGCCCTCGACCCACTCCTAAATAATCTTAATATACTAGACCCTGATGAAGCAGATAACTTAGAATGCCCTCTGACTGTTGAAGAAATTGATTGTGCTGTCAAGCAACTTGGCCAAAATAAGTCACCTGGCCTCGACGGACTCACTTGTGAATTCTACGAGTCTTTTTGGCCACTTCTTCGTAATGATTTCCTCTCTGTTTTAAATTCTTCCATTGCTTCCGGTCATCTTCCCCGTTCTCTCCTGAGAGCTGTAATTACTCTTCTGCCCAAAAAAGGGGATCTTGCTGACATTGGTAACTGGCGACCAGTTTCTCTCCTGAACACCGACTACAAAATTTTGGCCAAGTTGCTTGCCAATAGACTAAAACAGTGTATTGGCAGCGTTATTAATGAGGATCAAGGGTACTGCGTTCCCGGTAGATCCATATATGACAATTTAAACTTAATTCGAGATATTATTACTTATTCTAACTGGAATGATTTTCCTCTAGCTGTGGTCAACCTTGATCAAAAGAAAGCTTTTGACAACGTTGACCACAACTATTTATTTTCCACAATGAGAGCCATGGGGTTTGGTCCCAACTTTCTAAACTGCATCCACCTGTTATACGAGGGAACTGAAAGCCTCGTTAAAGTCCGCAGTTCATTGACGGCGCCTTTTCCCTTTGAAAAGGGGATTAGGCAAGGCTGTCCGCTTTCCGGTCTTTTATACTCAATCGCTATTGAGCCTTTCTTGAACAAACTTAGAGAAAACCTTTGTGAGAATAGTTTTTGTCTTCCTGGCGGGACAACCTCTTGTTCAGTGTCCGCGTATGCAGACGACATTTCCATATTCATTACTAAAGATTCTGGTTTTAAAGTCATCCGGGATACTTACGATCTTTTCAGCCGCGCATCTGCTGCATGCTTAAATACACAAAAATCCCAGGGCTTGTGGGCCGGATCGTGGACCGGACGAAGCGACGAGCCACTCGATTTCCATTGGAACAACAAGGGTTTATGTTTCCTTGGAGTTCACCTGGGAAATAGTCCTCATTACGGCAAACAAAATTGGGAAAAATGCAAACTCAAAATTTCTAAAACACTGGCCAACTGGAAAAGACTTTCTTATTCACTCTCTCTTAAAGGAAAAATCCTCGTTGCCAATCAATTGGCAGCTTCTAAAATATATCACTACATTGCAGTTATCAGTCCCCCTGACAATGTCCTAGGTGAGCTCCAGAACCTGCTCGTCGACTTCGTCTGGTCCAATAAGAGACACCTACTTAAACAAAAAACTCTTTTCCAAAAACCTGACAAAGGAGGACTTGGTCTGGCATGCCTCCAAGCACGTACTCTCACCTTTCGCCTCAAATTAATTCAACGTAATTTTAATCAATGTAGTCATCCCTCTTTTGTCCTCTTTGACCACTTCCTTCAAAAATACAAAAGAATGGGTTTAGACTATCAGTTATTGCTCTGCCAAATTGATCCCAAATTTTTCACTAGTCTTCCTCCATTTTACGGTGAGATTTTGCGTGCTTGGATGGCTTCCGGAGCTCGCATCGAAATACCCTCGTCTTCTATCAACCATGTCATGAACCTCCCTCTGATCAGTCCCTTTCTAGTTCCAATTTTTGACAGTGATACCGACCTCGCCGCCCGGCTCTCGGTACGCGGTGTCGGGCTCGTCCGTCATCTTCTTCATCCCAACACCGGCCGATGGCTCGATGCAGAGGATCTCCCCTGGACTTTTCTACTTGCCTCTCGCCCTCCCTCTCGACGTGCACTTCAGCCCCGACTTATTCGTCTTCGTCATTCTCTCATCTCTGCGTTTCCTACCATATTTTCCAACATCGGCTTTTGCTCACAACATGGACATCCATGCAACATCCCCGATCGTCCGGATTCCCCTATTGAATTTCTACTTGGCTCCTCCATCAAGGGACTCTCCGCACCATCCAGCACATTGTACCGAATCATCAACTGCCATCTCAACTCGCTCTCAGCAGCAGTTTCTTCTTCTCCATGGCATGAACGTAGCTTTCTGGATGCCTCCACTAAAATCCAATGGCTCTCTATCTACAAACTGCCATCATCCAAAAAGGAAGGCGATGTCCAATATAAGCTTCTACACAATGTTCTGCCATCTCTACCCGTCTTGCATCATCTCAACCCGGATATTCCTTCATCTTGTGGATGGTGCGGGGAGAAGGGGACGATCGAACATCTTTTCATCCTCTGTCCCTCCATCCAGCCGACTCTCAACTTTCTTCACCACGTTCTCTCGTGTCTTCTCCCTGGAATGGAGTTGAACTTTGATTTCTACTGGGCCCTGATTCCCCGTGCCAAAGGCCACGGTGGCGAGGCGGTTCGCCTGGCAAATTTTTTCATTATCAATTGCAAAAATGTTATTTACTGGCTTTATCGCACCTGTCGTTTTTCGGATCCCCTCACTATTTGGCAACACCGGTTGAAATATAAAATTCTTCTTGAGTATACCTACTTCCAGTCTTGTAATAATCTAGACGCCTTTTTCAATAAATGGCCTCTACAAAATATAATATTTATAATAGACAAAAACAAATTGACATGGTTGATATGAATCCTATCTGCATCATCTACCTTTCCTGGGGTCGCTGGCCCGAGTCCCGGACAGCTGCTCGCCTTGAGCGAGACGTGCTTCGGCACTGTCCCTGTGGCCCGGGCCACCTACCTCTTGTCTTTCTATGTTCGTCTTTGTTTCTTTATTCCTAAATCAATGTTCAATTATTTATTTTTTGTTCTTTGAACTATTTGTATATTCAGTGATTAATTTACATTACAAAATTTATTATTATCATTGTCTCCTTCCACCCTCCTTTTCCGCCTTGGAAGCCGCCGGCAGTGGGTGCAAGTGCACCCACACCCAGAGACGCCGTTGGCTCCCCCCCCCCCCCCCCCCCCTTCCCTCATACCAACCCTCCCCTTTCCCCCAAGAAGCCGCCGGTAGTGGGCGCAAGTGCGCCTACATCCAGTGACGCCAGTGGCTCCTCCCCTTCCTCCCCTTCCAACAACCACTTAATGTTATTGTATACAAATTTGCAAGTCCATCTCTTTGTTTGCTTGGTCACTGCGGCAAGCTAGTTTGTCAGTAGTATACAGCCAATAGGCGGGCCGCGGTGACGTTGCATTTCAGGAATTGTTTAATCTTGTGTAATTATGTGCTTACTTTGCAATTTCTGGATTTCAAAACGTTTTGTTTATTACTGATTTACTCAAACCAGTTCACTACTCTTTTATTTGTATATGATTTACTCTTTGTATTATACATATATTTGTTGTTATAATTTGTCTTGTGTTCAAGTGAAATAAAGTTTTCATTTGAAAAGTCAAAGTCTTCTTCTTCTTCTTCTTCTTCTTCTTCTTCTTCTTCTTCTTTTAGTTCTGACCAAAATCCCATAGACTTTGTACACGAATTTTCTGCGCGGCACTTTAGGTCTTAAAAAACTTCAGATCTTAACCAAACTTACCTCAAACATAGACCCTAAGCTGAAATAGTATGTCGAAGAGTGACGTCATGATGACGTCATCACGTGTCACGTGACGTCATCTTAAAGGTGCGTTTTTCAAGGGCCCATATCTAGAGAACGGTAGGTCCGATTTCCTTCAAACCTGATATGTTGGTAGGCTAGCTCGTGTTATAGATGAAATTTGAGGTGACGTCAAGATGACGTCATCATACGATTTTATAGTAATTTTTAAGTTTTTGAAATTCAAAGTTTCTTAAAGCCATATCTCATCAACAGAACATGCTAAATTCAAAATTCTTTTTGTAATAGCTTTGTTAGCTCCTATATTCTTTCACATACATTTGAAAAATGTGTGACGTCATCATGACGTCATCAAAAATGTGCATTTCTGAAACACACATAAGGGTACGTCCGATCGTCATACAAATTAGTGGGTAGGTAGATAGTGCTACTAGCATGTAAAATCCGAGGTGACGTCATGATGACGTCATCGGCTGATTTTCTGTGAATTTTTTAGTTCTATCCCAAATCCCATAGACTTTGTACACGAATTTTGTAAGTGGCACTTTGGTCACTAAACAACCTCGGATCTTAATCAGACTTAACACAAACATAGACCCTAAGCTGAAAATGTAAGCCGAAACGTGACGTCATGATAACGTCATCACGTGTCATGTGACGTCATCTTAAATGTGCATTTTTCAAGAGCCTATATCTAGAGAACGGTAGGTCCGATTGCCTTCAAACCTGGTATGTTGGTATGGGAGCTCGTGTTATAGATGAAAATTAAGGTGACGTCATGATGACGTCATCATACGATTTTACAGTAATATTAAAGTTTTTCAACTTCAAAGTTTCTTAAAGCCATATCTCACCAACAGAACATGCTAAATTCAAAATTCTTTTTGTAATAGCTTTGTTAGCTCCTATATTCTTTCACATACATTTGAAAAATGTGTGACGTCATCATGACGTCATCAAAAATGTGCATTTCTGAAACACACATAAGGGTACGTCCGATCGTCATAAAAATTAGTGGGTAGGTAGATAGTGCTACTAGCATGTAAAATCCGAGGTGACGTCATGATGACGTCATCGGCTGATTTTCTGTGAATTTTTTAGTTCTATCCCAAATCCCATAGACTTTGTACACGAATTTTGTAAGTGGCACTTTGGTCACTAAACAACCTCGGATCTTATTCAGACTTAACACAAACATAGACCCTCAGCTGAAAATGTAAGCCGAAACGTGACGTCATGATGACGTCATCACGTGTCATGTGACGTCATCTTAAATGTGCATTTTTCAAGGGCCTATATCTAGAGAACGGTAGGTCCGATTGCCTTCAAACCTGGTATGTTATGGGAGCTCGTGTTATAGATGAAAATTAAGGTGACGTCATGATGACGTCATCATACGATTTTACAGTAATATTAAAGTTTTTGAACTTCAAAGTTTCTTAAAGCCATATCTCACCAACAGAACATGCTAAATTCAAAATTCTTTTTGTAATAGCTTTGTTAGCTCCTATATTCTTTCACATACATTTGAAAAATGTGTGACGTCATCATGACGTCATCAAAAATGTGCATTTCTGAAACACACATAAGGGTACGTCCGATCGTCATAAAAATTAGTGGGTAGGTAGATAGTGCTACTAGCATGTACAATCCGAGGTGACGTCATGATGACGTCATCGGCTGATTTTCTGTGGATTTTTTAGTTCTATCCCAAATCCCATAGACTTTGTACACGAATTTTGTAAGTGGCACTTTGGTCACTAAACAACCTCGGATCTTAATCAGACTTAACACAAACATAGACCCTCAGCTGAAAATGTAAGCCGAAACGTGACGTCATGATGACGTCATCACGTGTCATGTGACGTCATCTTAAATGTGCATTTTTCTAGGGCCTATATCTAGAGAACGGTAGGTCCGATTGCCTTCAAACCTGGTATGTTGGTATGGTAGCTCGTGTTATAGATGAAAATTAAGGTGACGTCATGATCACGTCATCATACGATTTTACAGTAATATTAAAGTTTTTGAACTTCAAAGTTTCTTAAAGCCATATCTCACCAACAGAACATGCTAAATTCAAAATTCTTTTTGTAATAGCTTTGTTAGCTCCTATATTCTTTCACATACATTTGAAAAATGTGTGACGTCATCATGACGTCATCAAAAATGTGCATTTCTGAAACACACATAAGGGTACGTCCGATCGTCATAAAAATTAGTGGGTAGGTAGATAGTGCTAATAGCATGTAAAATCCGAGGTGACGTCATGATGACGTCATCGGCTGATTTTCTGTGAATTTTTTAGTTCTATCCCAAATCCCATAGACTTTGTACACGAATTTTGTAAGTGGCACTTTGGTCACTAAACAACCTCGGATCTTAATCAGACTTAACACAAACATAGACCCTAAGCTGAAAATGTGAGCCGAAACGTGACGTCATGATAACGTCATCACGTGTCATGTGACGTCATCTTAAATGTGCATTTTTCAAGAGCCTATATCTAGAGAACGGTAGGTCCGATTGCCTTCAAACCTGGTATGTTGGTATGGTAGCTCGTGTTATAGATGAAAATTAAGGTGACGTCATGATGACGTCATCATACGATTTTACAGTAATATTAAAGTTTTTCAACTTCAAAGTTTCTTAAAGCCATATCTCACCAACAGAACATGCTAAATTCAAAATTCTTTTTGTAATAGCTTTGTTAGCTCCTATATTCTTTCACATACATTTGAAAAATGTGTGACGTCATCATGACGTCATCAAAAATGTGCATTTCTGAAACACACATAAGGGTACGTCCGATCGTCATAAAAATTAGTGGGTAGGTAGATAGTGCTACTAGCATGTAAAATCCGAGGTGACGTCATGATGACGTCATCGGCTGATTTTCTGTGAATTTTTTAGTTCTATCCCAAATCCCATAGACTTTGTACACGAATTTTGTAAGTGGCACTTTGGTCACTAAACAACCTCGGATCTTATTCAGACTTAACACAAACATAGACCCTCAGCTGAAAATGTAAGCCGAAACGTGACGTCATGATGACGTCATCACGTGTCATGTGACGTCATCTTAAATGTGCATTTTTCAAGGGCCTATATCTAGAGAACGGTAGGTCCGATTGCCTTCAAACCTGGTATGTTGGTATGGGAGCTCGTGTTATAGATGAAAATTAAGGTGACGTCATGATGACGTCATCATACGATTTTACAGTAATATTAAAGTTTTTCAACTTCAAAGTTTCTTAAAGCCATATCTCACCAACAGAACATGCTAAATTCAAAATTCTTTTTGTAATAGCTTTGTTAGCTCCTATATTCTTTCACATACATTTGAAAAATGTGTGACGTCATCATGACGTCATCAAAAATGTGCATTTCTGAAACACACATAAGGGTACGTCCGATCGTCATAAAAATTAGTGGGTAGGTAGATAGTGCTACTAGCATGTAAAATCCGAGGTGACGTCATGATGACGTCATCGGCTGATTTTCTGTGAATTTTTTAGTTCTATCCCAAATCCCATAGACTTTGTACACGAATTTTGTAAGTGGCACTTTGGTCACTAAACAACCTCGGATCTTAATCAGACTTAACACAAACATAGACCCTCAGCTGAAAATGTAAGCCGAAACGTGACGTCATGATGACGTCATCACGTGTCATGTGACGTCATCTTAAATGTGCATTTTTCTAGGGCCTATATCTAGAGAACGGTAGGTCCGATTGCCTTCAAACCTGGTATGTTGGTATGGTAGCTCGTGTTATAGATGAAAATTAAGGTGACGTCATGATCACGTCATCATACGATTTTACAGTAATATTAAAGTTTTTGAACTTCAAAGTTTCTTAAAGCCATATCTCACCAACAGAACATGCTAAATTCAAAATTCTTTTTGTAATAGCTTTGTTAGCTCCTATATTCTTTCACATACATTTGAAAAATGTGTGACGTCATCATGACGTCATCAAAAATGTGCATTTCTGAAACACACATAAGGGTACGTCCGATCGTCATAAAAATTAGTGGGTAGGTAGATAGTGCTAATAGCATGTAAAATCCGAGGTGACGTCATGATGACGTCATCGGCTGATTTTCTGTGAATTTTTTAGTTCTATCCCAAATCCCATAGACTTTGTACACGAATTTTGTAAGTGGCACTTTGGTCACTAAACAACCTCGGATCTTAATCAGACTTAACACAAACATAGACCCTAAGCTGAAAATGTAAGCCGAAACGTGACGTCATGATGACGTCATCACGTGTCATGTGACGTCATCTTAAATGTGCATTTTTCAAGAGCCTATATCTAGAGAACGGTAGGTCCGATTGCTTTCAAACCTGGTATGTTGGTATGGTAGCTCGTGTTATAGATGAAAATTAAGGTGACGTCATGATGACGTCATCATACGATTTTACAGTAATATTAAAGTTTTTCAACTTCAAAGTTTCTTAAAGCCATATCTCACCAACAGAACATGCTAAATTCAAAATTCTTTTTGTAATAGCTTTGTTAGCTCCTATATTCTTTCACATACATTTGAAAAATGTGTGACATCATCATGACGTCATCAAAAATGTGCATTTCTGAAACACACATAAGGGTACGTCCGATCGTCATAAAAATTGGTGGGTAGGTAGATAGTGCCACTATACATGCAAAATCCGAAGTGACGTCATGATGACGTCATCGGCTGATTTTTTATGAATTTGTAAATGTTTCAAATTTCATTGTACTCTTAAAATTTTGCACTTCTTCAAATGCCATGAACTTCAAACTTGGCATATGCATTGACTATCTACTCGAGATGGGTGCTGAATCATGACGTCATGATGACGTCATCACATGTCACGTGACGTCATCTTAAATTTGCATTTTTGAAGGCCCTATATCTATCTGCTTCTTATTTTAGTTCTATCCCAAATCCCATAGACTTTGTGCATAGATTTTCTGATCGGCACTTTTGTCATCAAACAACATCGAATCTTAGTCAGAGTTAGCATAGGTATAGACCCTGATGCAAAGTCGTGCCGCGAAGAGTGACGTCATAATGACGTCTTCGTGTGGCATGTAACATGAACTTAAAGGTCAAGTTTGGAGTACGAAATGTTAATCATAAAATAATCTCAGATCTTAAACTTAGCAAAGACATAGACCTTCTGATACTTTATGTTAAATAAAAAAGAAAAAAAGGAAAAGCCATGCGTATGTTTACAACAGACGCACATTTTTTGGCGTTTCCGCTACAGCAGGAAAGCCTTTGTTTTTGTTCTGTTCGCGCGATTGTGTAGTTTAGTACACTTTCGCCCAGGCATGAACACAATCTACTTGAAAATTGTTCGTTTTGCCACATTCAGAACAAAGGGCCACGTCGAAGAACATCTGCAGGGGTTTTTTGGAGTGAAATCGTTAGCTAAGAGGTAACAAAATACGTGATTGCGCAATACCCAGCTTTACACGGATATATAGCTGGTGGGAGAGTAGTTGACCGAGCCAAAACGTGACACAACGTAAGAAAATCGTATTTTCCGCCTTAAAAAACCTTTCCAAATCACAAAAGCACGTGTCATTGGGATTCAGAGAAGTCTACTTTAGTAACAAAAAAAGGCTTTTGGAATAATCAAATACTCCAGAAGCTAACATGAACACAATTAATACAGAAATCCTAAACTACACAATACCCACTATTTTGGTTTCTTCTTAAACACGAATTTTGTCTGCGGCACTTTGGTCACTAAACAACATCAGATCTTAAGCAAACTTAACCCAAACATAGACCCTAATCTGAAATTGTGTGCCGAAGAGTGATGTCACGATGACGTCATTATGTGTTACGTGATGTCATCTTAAAGGCTCATTTTTCAAGGGCCCATATCAAGAGAACCGTAAGTCCAATTGCATTCAAACCTGGTATGTTGGCTAAACAAGTACATGTTATAAATCAAAATTGAGGTGACGTCATAATGACGTCATCATCTGATTTTTATGGTAATTTCAAAATTTTAACGTTAAAGATTCTTAAAACCACATCTCATCAACAGAACATGTTCAATTCAAAATTCCTTTTGTAATAGCTTTGTTAGCTCGTACATTCTTTTATATCAATGCGAAAAATTACTGAAGTCATAATGACGTCATTAAAGGCATGATTTCTTGAAAGACATATGGATAGACCATGTCTAATCGTCACGAAACTTGGTGGTTAGGTAGATTTGTCACTAGTTTACAAAATTCGAAGTGACATCATAAAAACACATGGAAAAGCCCTATGTTCTTAAAAACATAGACCTCTAGTTTCTTCTTCTTCTTCTTTTTATTCTTCTCCCCAAAACCCCATAAACTTTGTGCATACTTTTTCTAAACGGCACTTTTGCCCTTGAACAAACTTCAATCTTAATGAGAGTTGGCATACACTCAGACCCTGTACTGAACTCGTGCATATTACTCTGACGTCATGATGACGTCATCATGTATCAAATTACAAGCAATTAAAGATTAGCAGATTTAATCTTTGAAAATCAATATAAAATCAACCGTGAGAGCCCGGAACTTGATTTTTGTGGGAATTGATAGTATAATCCAGGATCTTCATTTTATCTCGTGTGCGTCAAATCACGTGACCCTTCCTTCCGGTCCAAACCGGAAGTGCCTCATCATTTGAAAGTGGAAAAAGATGGGAACTTGCTTTCAACGATGTTGGTCTCCGACTAGGTTGTACTTCACACACAAATTATTTGTGACGTCATAAAATGTTCGAGCGCCCTCTAGCGGCAAGTTGAAAAATGCTTAAAATGAATAATCGGTCGATGTGTGTGGCGAAGTTTGCTGAAATCACTCTATAATTGATGTATGTAATCGGCTTCACGCTAAGAACAAGTTGAGGTGGAGAAAGATTGATGACGTCACCAGACCGGAAGTTGCAATGAAAAGACCTTTAAACCTAACAAATTTGCTGAAAAATCAACCGCAAGAGATATAATGCAGATTTCTGCTTCAGATAGCATAGTTTACATAGCTGTCGAGTTTTCCGATAATGACGTCACGATGACGTCATCAAGTATCAGATTACAAGCAACCAAAGATTTCTAGATTTAGTTTTTGAAAATCAATATAAAATCAACCG